>VYXB01002420.1:571520-698831 GCA_013397135.1 Pachyramphus minor
CGAGCGGCAGGAACGCCGAGTTCAGCCGGGCTTTGTCCCCGACTTTCTCGGTTGAAACGTCAGGAGGGGACAGTGTGTTTTGAATATAGAGGGTATTTTGCGCCGCCTTACCTGCGGCAGGTGACCTTAAGTAGCCAGATAAAGTTTGCTCCTCGCTAGGAAACCGAGGGGGAAAGTTGTTTAGCCACCTGTCATGTGAGTGGTTTGTTAAAAGACTTAATTTGTATCCAGTGAAGTAGACTGTAATGTTTTGGGTTCAGTGGATGCACAAAAAGCTGTCTGTGCATCATCAATGTCAGGGACAGCAGGTGAACAAGTGCTCCCCATCCACACAGGTCTCAGGTCTGGTTTTAAACAGAAAAAACTCCTGTAGAAAGTCCATTTGCGTATTTACCCAGTTATCCTGTGTCCAGTGCAATCCCAGGTCAGCTGATGGTGCTGGTATCCAAGGAAAGCTGATAGGGGATGCTGAGACTCTGGCAAAGCTGGAAAACAGAAGCCACCTTAAAATCAACGGGCAGTAAAAGGAAAAAAAGTCTTTTTTTCTGGGATATAAGGGGAGAGAATTTCTTTGAAGAGCATTTTCCAAATGCTGAAAGGTATTGACACAGTTCTAAGTTAAATTACTGAGCTTGCCTGCATAGTTTGGAGTCATGCAGCTGGAATGTAATATTTTTGTTTTCCTTTCCTGCTCATCAGCTGACTCAAATTAGCCTTTGCTGACAAAGCACCTTCCCTTGCCAAAAAGTTCTGAAGTGTTTAGCTCTGTATCGTGCATCACAGCCTGACTCTCCTCATCATCTTCCAGTGCATCCACTTTGGCAGAGCCCACTGACAATTCCCGGAGGCACCCGACAGTCTCCCATCAACATCCAGTGGAGAGACAGTGTTTATGATCCCTTTCTGAAGCCTCTGAAAATCAGCTACGACCCAACGACCTGTCTTCACATCTGGAACAATGGATATTCATTCCTTGTTGAGTTTGATGATTCAACTGATAAGTCAAGTAAGAAAAACCCAGAAAAGTCTTTTTAATGTCTTGTTAATGCTTAGAGAGGAGAAAATATTGTGTGATGTGAATCTCGGGACAAGTGTTGAAAATGAATGTACAGTAAAAAGTGCTGTAGCTAAACACGGATTTACAGTGTGGGAATTGGAATGAAGAAAGTCTATATAGGCTTCATTTTTATTATGTTGCACAAATCCCCTGTTGTATGTTGAAACTTACTCCTATTGCACGAGCCTCAGTGCCTTGTCTTTGAGGTCACAGCTTTGCCTACATGAGTCAATCTTCAGTAATATATGTATGTATTTACTTCTTTTAAATCAGATTCCATCATTGCACTTTATTGAAGTAATCTGCCACTTATCTTTTTTGTGGTGTTAACAGTTGTATTTAATGCATTTCAAATAATCAGCTGCCAAATTGCTTGCAGTTGGAAAGCACACATGCTTATCTGCACGGGCTTTTGGGGAGTTAAACAATACTGAGCTGCTGCCCAGGCAGCAGGTGTGTGTGTTCCTGTTGTTTTAGGGCAAGAGGAGTCGTGCATGGAAAATCCATTCACGGGTTCCAGCAATTTCATGGGAATAAGTCTCTGACCTGAGCAGCTCAATCCTTTTAAATGCTCAGTAGGGTTAAATGAGTTAAAATCAAGATACTGCTTCCAAATTCCAGATTTTTTTTGTTCCTTTACCAAAGGATACTGCAGGTACGTGTAATGATATTTCATAAGGCAGGTGAAGTGAGCACATGATTGCTCAGCTTGTCCTGGAGGGAGCAATTGAGAGACCCTGAGCAAGTTTGAACCTGTTGGATCAGTCATTTATGTTTAGGGTGACTGCTTATTGTGAGAGATCCTCAGCTTCCTCAGGGATTTAGTAGGGCTCTTGGGAAGGGAGCTTTCAGCACACAAATATTTTGTGTTCACAATATTTTGATTGATGTTCGGAAAGAGGCTGATAATGCAGCAAAAATGGTAATGGTGGAATGCAGTGAGCTGGTGTGACTTTTGAGGCTTCTTTTGTTTTTATTGTTTCCAGCTCTTCACTCAGAATATCAGTTTCCAAGAGGGAATATTCTTGGCCTTGCTTATTTGAGGGCTGTTATATGTAATGGAGAAGCCAAGTCCCACCCTTCTGTGTCTGCAGCAGAAACTGCTGTTGCATTTTCGAGGTGGAATTAGGGGAGAGACATCACTTGTCAGCCCATCAGTGATTTTAACTTACTAACTTTAGATTAGGCTTGCTTTTAATTTTAACAGCCTTTTGCTTTATACAGCCACACCCTGCTATCTGTTGAGGGATATGATCCTGAAAAATGGTGGATAACAAAGTTGGTTTTTTTCTGCGAGAATTGGTGTAACAGAGGGGAATTGCCTTTTCATCATCCTCATCTTCCTCAAATTAATTCAAGTCCATGAAGGGGTGGGATGGCATCAAACAGTCAGTGACAAGTTCCAAAACGATAAAGAAACACCAGATAGTGAGATGTTGCTGTATAACTGCCCAGTTTTCAAGTGCCTGTCTCTCTCTTCCACGTTTCTCTCTTTACTCTTGCCATTTCTGATTTTTCTTTCTGCCAGCTTCTGTCTAACAAGACTAGAAATCCAGAGAAGAAAGCTTGTGAATAAACAAAAGCAACACAGTTGAAACAGAAGATGGAAAAGACAAAATGAAATGTACACCCAGGATAGACAAAAATTCCCGAATCCTGAGATGAGGCAGAACAAGAGTTGGGCCAAAGCTGAAGGTAGTGCTGCTTGTGAGCAGAGCAGGAGGAGGAAGAGGGTGAGGGGAAGGTAGGTGCAGCACGTGGTCCTGTCTGTGTGTGATGCCGTCAGGAAGTGAGGCTGAAACAGAACCAGGGCTGCAATAAAAAGCTGATGTGATTCTTTCCCCTGGTTGTTGTTAGAGTTCCTTTAAACTTCTGGTTTGTTTTGAATTATCCAGATTGTAATTTGAGAGGAAATGCTTGTGAAGGGACTGTAAGTTCCTATTTGTTTCCTGTCACTTTCTGGTGCCCACTATAGGAACCTGAGTCTCTACATCTGTGTGTCTGTGCCTGAAGTTACTTGTGAGGCAAATATTTAAGTGAATGTGATTATTAACACAAATTTAGTCACTTGTGGGCTTGCATCATCACATGATCAGAAATGGTTCGTGTTAGAGCACAGACACTTTAATTGGGAAGGGTTTGGCACTTCTTCATCCCACCCTTTCTTCATCACAGCATCAAAATGGTTTGGGTTGGAAGGGACCTTAAAGCTCATCTCATTCCATTCCCTGCCATGGCCAGGGATACCTTCCACTGGACCAAGCTCCATCCAACCTGGCCTTCAACACTTCCAGGGATGGGGCATCATGATTTCTCAATGATGGTCAGTATTACATTCATTCCAAGATCTCACCAGCAGTGGGTGAAATGAATTAAATGCCAGTTTTCATTCCTGTTTTAGCTTCCTCCTTTACCACAACCAGACCTGGCCAGTTAGAATTCTGAAGCTGCTGGCTGGCTTTCAGGGGAAAAAAATAAGACATGAAAAGCTCTTAATGCCTCTCATTGTTTTCTCCTTAGCATGAAAGTGATTAACTTATTTTCAAAAGCAGTGTTGGGATTAGATACTTTAGACCATGGTTTGCTATAAAACTTCACAGTGTCCTGCAGGGAAGTGAAAATCAGCAGGTGGTGCTGGTGTAGTGGTGGCCTTGGCGGTGCTGGAAGAACAGCTGGACTCATCTTAAAGCTCTTTCCACCCCAAATGATTCTCTGATTCTCTATGTGTTATTAGCCCTGTGGCAGTAATTATGGTTCCTTATTTACCAGATGTTCTGATATAACAACGAACAAGAATAATTTGCAGGATATTCCTGGTTCAATTAGGAGGAAATAAGTAAAACCACAAAGCTGGGCATAGACTTTTTCATTCCTATCTTTGCAAAATGGGGAGAGGCCTTCTGAAGTCAGGAGAGCAGACTGAAAGTTTGCCTTTATTCATGGCTGAAAAGTGCATTAAAGCTTCTAGAAACTCACAGTCTTGCCCAAAGGCAAGTTTAGATACTTCCTGAAGTGAAGCTTGAATAGTTTGTAAGCACAATATTTGCATTTTTTTGGCTGTGCAGGAAATCTTTTCCCTTTGGTTCTGCAGTCTGAAAGGTGTGTTGAAGCTGAATAGTATGTTTGGATTTTTGTAACTTGGAACAGAAGTGAACATGCGAGACAATATACTGATTTTTGTGGTAAAATTTGATTTTTGAAGTCTTAATTGTCGCAAAAATGTCAGTATTTTTTCACAGCTACTGAGGCTTTGCTGGGATGTCACTTAGTACATGTGTCATTGATGCAGCCAAGCATTGGGTCCCTGTTTCAGTGTAAATGGTTGCTCTACTTGATTTTTTTTTTTTTTTCTGGGCAAATTTCTGTCAAGGATTTCCTTGTCTGGACAATTCTAAGTCATGTTTATTAATATGTGTATCTTGTGTTTTTTAGTAATCGTTGGAGGTCCCTTGGAAAACCAGTACAGGCTAAAGCAATTCCACTTCCACTGGGGAGCTATAAATGACTGGGGTTCAGAGCACACAGTTGACAGTAAATTTTACCCAGCAGAGGTATGAAATAAAATGCTGAACTATGCAAACACTTGTCTGAGGTGTAAATATTTAAGGAGAAAATGGACTGTTTAATTCTCCCAGCCACAGGTGTAACTCAAGATGCCTTATCCTCCTTATCTTGTACACAATAATTGTCTTGTGTATGTGACCCCCAAAGCCTTCGCTACTGTTCAAAAGTTTATTCCAATAATGGACAATTTTTGGGGCATTTCTTAAACTATTAGAATGATGTACAGCAGAGTTCTCTGGCAGTATGGTGGTTATTATCATCACTTTATTGTCTGTTTGCAACTCTTAAGCAGTTACTAAAATAACAAAACTTTTGTGCTTAAGTGACTGCTCAGGAAGAAAGAGTCAACAAAAAGGACAGAGTCAATGGGGAAAAATAGGACAGTGTGCTCTGTTCTTCCTGTTAAGAGGGGGACAATCCCTCCAGTTCCAGGAATACTAAGCTTTTTTGTGCCTTTAACTAGCATTTCTGTGGCCAGTCTCCCACAGACTAAATCCCTTTCATATATGGCTCTTTGCCTATTGTTTAAGGCAAAAAAAAGGGAAGGGCCATTTTCCAATAACACTTTGTTCCTCGTTTTTGTGGTGTGGTTTCTGAGGCAGCTCATTGCAGTGTCTCAAATTGCCAAGGACTAAATGTAGCCATTATCAAAAGTGATGTTTCTTTTCTGTGCTCTGTGCAGGTGTTGATTTCTCACATTTCTGTTTCAGTTGCATCTGGTGCACTGGAATGCTGTGGAGTACCCGACTTTTGAGGAAGCTGTGATGGAAGGGAATGGCCTGGCTGTTATTGGAGTGTTTTTAAAGGTAATTTCATAAGCTGGAGTGATGAGTGATGCCTTTTTGTTTGCATTCTGTTAAAACCTATTCAGGGCAAAATACATCTGGATGCAGCAAAGGCAAAGGCAGGGTCCTGCTCCTGGTGAGGAATAACCCCCAGTACCAGCACAATTTGAGGACTGACCTCCTGGAGAGCAACTCTGCTGACAGGAACCTGGGGGTCCTGGTGGGTGACAAGGTGACCGTGAGCCAGGTGTCCAAGGACCAGTAGGATCCTGGAGTGCATTGCGAAGAGTGTGGTCAGCAGCTCAGGGAGGTGATCCTGCTCCTCTACTAAGCCCTAGTGAGGCACATGTGGAGTGTTGTGTCCAGTTCTGGGCTCCACAGTTCAAGAAAGATAAGGAGCTGCTGGAGAGGGTCCTGTAGAGGCCACAAAGATGAGGGGTCTGGAGCATCTTTCTGATGAGGAGAAACTGTGGGAGCTGGGCCTGGTTAGTCTAGAGAAAAGGTGACTGAGAGGGGATTTCATCAGTCCATACAGATTGTCTCCAAGGGGTGTCAGGATGGTCCCAGACTCTTCTCGTGCCCAGTGACAGGACAAGGAGCAATGGCCATAAACTAGAATACCAGAAGTTTCACCTCAACATGAGGAAGAAAACTTTCCATGGAGGTAGCAGAGCACTGGAACAGCTGCCCAGGGAGGGTGTGGAGCCTCCCTCTCTGGAGACATCCCAAACTCACCTGAACGTGTCCCTGTGTCACCTGCTCCAGGTGACCCTGCCTTGGCAGGGGGGGTTGGACTGGGAGATCTCCAGAGGTTCCTTCCAACACTAAACATTCTGTGATTGTTGTTTTCAAAAAATGTATATTAAGATAGATAAGTAGAACATCAGCTTAATGATTCCCCAACTCCTCCCTGTCCCCTGCAGCTGGGAGCACGGCACGAGGGGCTGCAGACCCTGGTGGATGCCCTGCCAGCAGTGAAACACAAGGTCAGTGCTTTGAAGTGTCCCACTGGAGGTGAGTTGGGAATTTTGAAGGAGCAGTTGTATACTTGAAGCTGTATACTTTCAAAACCTCTTGAAGAAATGAGTCTCTTGAGATTGTATCCCGTTAGAAGGGCACACACATGTTTCATGCTTGAAGTGGTGATTTATTTACTGGCCAGTTAAGGCTTTTTGATCTTTGTCTGGTCTTTGAGGAGGAGATTATTTGCTTTTTTATAAACACTGAATTTTCTGCTACGGGAATGAGATTCTCTTCCTAGTTCATTCCTGACTCCTGCCAGGAGAGGGAGTGCTGTATCTCTGATAGTTCTCAGGAGCAGCTCCTACTCCTCCAGCTCCTTGTTCCCTTTTCAAAGTACACACAAAAAACACACATGGACAATTGTAACTTGTAAGCACAACCAGCTGAAGTCATTGTGCCACTATTTCTCACAACACAGATTTTAAAAAATTAAAATAAATATTTATGGCAGTGCAATGACAAATAAAATGCCAAACAGATCAATTCAGTGCCAGAAGACCTACAAAATCTGTGAACATACATCCATTATGAGAATATAATGTTTTACAGCATATGAATTTGAAAGAAACCAAAGTCAAGATTTTAAAAAAGAAAAAGGTAGTGTCAAGCATCAGGCTCATCAAGCTGCCTGTGGGCTGCTCAGAAAGGGATCTCACTTCCAAAGGGTGTCACCCAGCAACTCCTCAGCACTTGGTTTAAAACATTTAAAAACCTTTGTTGCCTTTCTAACATTATCACTGACTCAAGGACCACCCTGGGGAGGAGGAGAGTCAGATAATATCGATTCTCATGTCCTTCCTCCATCTAGAATCTCTCGTCCAACCTTCTTATTTTTGAACAATTCTTGACTGTAATATTTCTCATTCTCAGTGGGAAATGGATGAAGTGGAAAGGAAAAATGGGATCTTCCTTTCCTGCATTGCCAGTAGATCCTGGAAAACCCTCCAGAGCCATGTTTGTGTAGGAAATCCCAGGCTCTGAAGTTCCTGTATGGTGTCTGATACCTCACTCGTGGGATTGCAGTTCTGGAGACGGAAATATTTGATAAGATTGAAATAAAACTGTAGTCCTCTTCCCTCTCCCTCTTGCCTAAAATCACGTGGTGAACAGTGAAACACTGTTGTTTGCAGTCTTTTAAGTGTATCTGGCAAAGCTACGTGAAGTTACTCCACCACTTAATCCTCTGTTTTCCTGTTTGAATCCAGCTCCCACAAAGCCACAGGCAGTTGCTCCTTCACACTCCTTGTTTCTTCTGCACTGAATTCCTAATGACTCGTGGGGACAACTGAAATATTTCAATTTTATCTGCTCAGTAGCTGCCTCAGATCCCACAAATTTGTGGGATTTGATATTATATTTTTATGTAGATCATTGTTAATATTCACAGCACCTAATTTCCCATAACAATACGTAACAAGTAGAGTATTTAATCTCACAATGAAGATCTTTTTTAATCTTCTGTCATTTTTTTTTCCTCAAAATACAATCCTTAAAAGTATTTTTTTCTTGGTGTTTAGGACACTGTTATCGAGTTTGATGTCTTTGATCCCTCCTGTTTGTTACCTTCATGTCCTGACTATTGGACCTACGCAGGCTCCTTGACCACTCCCCCCTTGACTGAATCTGTCACGTGGATTATTAAGAAGAAGCCAATAGAGGTTGATGAAGATCAGGTAAAGCTCAGGTTTACCTTTCATATCATTCCTGTTGCTGCCACAGAGAGGAAGATGCACAGAAGCACTTGCTTACCAGGAATTCTCTGTGAATACACAGAGGATTCAGGATTTGAGGAGGAATCCTGACATTACAGCAGCTAATACTGAGAGACTCAAGGTGCTTCTCCAGCTCTCCTCAATTTTGCCAGCTCTTCTCAGGAGTTTTCTCTTGATCTGTGATAAACAATGCGTGAAGCTGCCCCTTGAAAACATCACAGGTTTTAAGAACTTCTAAGGTTATTTATTGGAGCGTAATTTTGCTCCCCTCACCAGGATGTTTTTTTGTGGAGGGAAGGTTTTGTGAAATTCCAAACTCTGAGCTTTTGTGCATATTCTTGATGGATACGTGCACAGAAATCTTGGAGGCACTGCAAGGGCTGATCCTGTGTTGTTCATGTCATAAAAGGTATAAAGTAGATGTAGGGATAAGGAAAATGGTCACAAGGAGAACTCGTGGGAATTGTGCTACAATTGGGGGGTTCGTCAGAAGTTCTCAGGATTTTTTTGCCTCTTCAAAGAGGTGGAGAGTACTTTGAGGGGCATCACAGCATAGAACAAGTCTTGGGAGTTTGCTGCAAAGCAAGTAAAAATGGACAGCCCCCCAAAATCTACCATTTATTCGTGGTTTAAAAGGAACTGAAAATCATCTGTGCATTTTTCCTGTTTTTTGAGGCTTTGATTAGTAATGAAGTGAGAATCCAGTGACATGAGGCAAAAGAGAAATTTGGGTTTTTTTAATACAGTTTTGCATGGAGCTTGTCCATCAAGAAAGTCATGCTCCAACCAAACACCAACTCTGAGGAATAAACCTGCATGTGATTTTAGTGGTTTAGTTTACATAAAGGAACAGGATGGGAAGAACTGAAGATTGTTAACAGAGCAGAGAACAGAGCAGAGCAGACACAGGGTAGCAATCTTCTTTTAAATTGAAATTGTTCTCATTTTTCCTTTTTCTTGGCTCTGTACTCTCATTCTTTTATGGCACAGCAGTGATTTAGCATTGGAATGCCCTTGTGAGCATTAAAAGCTGATCTGCTGCATACTTTATCTCAATCCCAGTTATAAACCACTGAGTGAACAACTACCTGGATTGTTGCTTGTTGAGGTTCCCTCGTTTCCTGGGTGACAGCACGTCAGGAAGGGTATGAATTAAGGCTGGACAGGTTTATTTCAAGATGACACATGTTCTAGTATCTGAATAGGAATCAGGTCTGTCTCAGATGTGCCACATTTGGGATTTAATCTGCCTAAAGATGGCAGGTGGCTGACAATTCCTATTCTACATTGACAGGGATGATGGGATAATCTTTACCAGCAGGTGACAAAGAAGTGCCAGAAATTTGTTTAAAAATTCCTCAGAATACAAATGTAACAGTAACACGGATTTTTATTTTTTTCCCCCCAAGAATAAATGACTTTGTTTTGTCACAATCTCCGATAATCCTTCAATTAGCAAAGTCGCTAAAGTGGACATTTCTCCTTCTCAGCTGGAGGCCTTTAGGATGCTGCTCTTCACCTCTGATGGGGAGGAGGAGAAGAGGATGGTGGACAACTTCCGTCCCCTGCAGCCGCTGATGAACCGAACCGTACGCTCGTCCTTCCAGGTCAGGCACCTCCTGGACACTGAGGCACAGCTCCAGGGCCACGCTGAGCAGGTCAGGCCGTAGGTGGCCCATCAACATCAGGCTGCAGCACATGGACATAATGTTATTTTTCATTATTTTCCCTTTTCCTGCAGTGTATCCCTGCACTTTCACAGCCAGCCAGTGGCAGTCCTGCTAAGTGCCCTTTGACCTTCAGTAGAGAAGCTGTGGGGGTTTTTAGTTTTGCTTTTCTAAAGAAGTAAATATTAACCCTTAACAAATAGACTTGCTTTGAGGCAGGGATCAGTAAGGAATTATTAAGACAGCTATAACTAAAATAATGATGGGAGAGGTCTTCCTCTGCCTGTTCTCTGATTTGTTCTGTGTCTCTTCAAGTTTCAGTGCCTTGCATGGGTTAATAATCCTGGCCAAAAACTTGTTAGCAAGGAGGAGGTGTGCAGAAGTGCCAAGTATTAACACTGATTAGGTGCTTTTGTGAAATTGTTTGAGATCTGGGAAGAGAACTGGAAGAGAAGTAGCTTCTCTAGTCACACGTACAGAGACATTTTACCTTCTTCCTTTTTCCTTGGATGAAAAGAGGAGAAGGACAAAAATGACTTGTAGAATAAAAGCTCTTTCCATTCTGTTGGCTGCAGATCCATGTTTGATGTGGTGGCCACTGAATATCCACTCTAAATACATCACAAGCCAGAAGACCTTTTTTTAAACCTTTTAACAAATGTAGAAGCTTTTAGCTTTGGCAGCTTTTACTCTTCTGTGTTAATAATGTATCAGGAGAAGAAAGCAGAGGAGAATTCACCAGTACCTCAGGACTGGCAAGAGCAGCAAATTAGGTGAAAATGTCCAATTGATCCCAGAAAACTGATCACATCAAAAGACAGCAAGATTAGATAAGGCCCAACTGACCCTCCCACTGGGATTTGGGGAAAAAAAAAAGCCAAAACAAGTTTCTGAAACCTATGCTAGGACAAAATGCAGCCCTTGGAAAGGTTTTTGATTTCAGTAACTCACAGAGCACCAGTGCACTCTCTTCAGAGTTTTGCCTTAAGGTGTATTTTCTTATAAAAAGACTTATCCAGCTTCAGGACAACTGGGGACCATTTTGTACTTTTAGCACCTTATGGTAACAAGGTCCAGTGGTGGTTGAAATGACCAAACCAAGCTGCTGTGGAGCTGCCACCTGCAGAGCCTTATCCTGGAGCTATGGTCCAATTGCCACAAGTAGTATCTACCTCTGCACATCCTACTACTACTAGGCCTAATTTTCTCTCAAGCACCTTCATCCCTGGCTCTTTCTGCTTTGCTGGATGGTCAGATTTTCTGGTGAGGAGCAGGTCTGTCTGTAAACCATGGTGTGGTCTTGATTGATTGTGTTTGATTCCTGAGGAACTGATCTTATTCACTTGTTTCTCATTGCTGGTGTGATTCAGTACAAGGGAAACGTGACACTGGCTTGTCAATCTGAATCCAGAGCTTTAGAATTGATACTTGTATTTTTTACAGTCCAAGTGTTCAGTTTAAAAGCACTTTAACACTTTTTTAGTGTGACCCTGATGATTTTATGGTTTTGGAATAATCCTGTTTAACCAGTTAAGTGCCCCGATCCTGCCTTTGCTTCCTTAATAGCTCTACCTCAGGCTGTTGTTACTGTGCAACAGTTGTGCTTTTCTCCCCTGGCAATTTGGAACGTGGCCACTTAACTTTGGAGTGACTGTTCATGGTAAATGTAAGAAAATCTCCCCTCTATCCCAATGTAGGATGTTTTTTCTGTGTAGTGAATTCAATGTGGCAACACCTCTCTTTGGTTTCTTTGCTTCTCCCAAGCCCTCTTACTGCTTGAGTGAACCTTTCCATGTTGGTTGAACTGTACCATTTCTCTTTGGATGGGGCTTGGAGCAACCTGGTCTAGTGGAAGGTGTCCCTGCCCATGGTAAGGGGTTGGAACTGGATGAGCTTTAAGGTCCCTTCCCACCCAAACCATTCCATGATTCCACGATCTCAGTTGAACTGTACAGTCTTTGGCATCATCACACAGACTTTCCACTACATTCAGAAAGACTTCAGTGATGATTTTTGCTAGAGAATGAGACATTCCAAAATGAATTTGGAAGGAATATCTACAGTTCTGGCAATAGGAAAAGAAAGCTTTTACTTTTTGCCCGAGTGTACATGACCTGGTCGTTAAGTTTGAGGTTTTTGTTCAGTGCTGTTCTTGTGAACACTTCTCTGAGGAGGACCCTGTGAAGGATGGCAGTGGTTCAAATATTTTACTACTCATTATTAATAGGAAAAATTGTAATATAAAGACATCTTAACCTTGCCTTATATTTAAAAATAGAGCAAACTCAGCAGCACTGGGCTATAGGTGACCTGCATCAATAATATCCTCATTGTATATGATATATTCTAAAAAGCTTCATGCAGTTGCTCAGTTTTTGAGTTGCCTTGGTAATTTTCACCTAGTTTTTGAATGTCTTTGCTCCACTGAGCTTGTTTCACTCCTGGGAAATACAAAATACACATTTAGGGAACCACCAGGGTGTGAATGTTAAACCTTCATGTGCTCTGTAATGTGGTGGTACCTCACACCCACCTGAGTTCTCCATGCTGAGGTTTGCTCCACTGAACCATATTTTCTTCCTGGGTGTATAAATCTCTTTTTTACACACCACCACCCATCAGAGGGGATGCTGAATGTTCTGTTTTCCAGTGATCCATTTCAGGTTCTCATGGAGATTTACTTTATTGAAGTATTGTCATTTATTGTTAGAGAATAGGTGAATTGTCAAGTCATACAGTTACTAAGCTATACTCCACATTTAGATAAAATCACATCTGTTTTTACTGCCATAAAATTAGTAACTTTCAATTTCAACACTGATCACTTCAAATATATGGAAACAGGGTCAATGTATTAAAAAATCACCTTTACTTTGCTACAAAAGTAAGCTTTCTGTTACAGTTATTTTGCTGTTTCTTGCACTTACATGTAGTGTTTTAGCATACCTGGTTAAGGCAGGCACGAGCTCAGCTGCAGGGCAGACTGTTGTTGGGATTTTTGGTTTGGAAATGGACAGAATGGGAATTTTGGGTGTTATTTTAATTTTAACTTGTATGTTACAATGACTTCATTGGCCTTGTGAGTGCTGACTTCAAGGAAATAATTGTGTGCCTGCACTTGTGTGTAAAACAGGAGATGGGGTAGAACTCTTTTGCCTTATTCTCTGTTTTGTGTGTATAAGAATGATTTCATTGTTGGGTAAGAGCTGATATTTGTAATGATTTTGCACAATTAAGTGAAACTTTATTTGAAAGAGAAATCTTTGGGCTCTTTAGGGAGGTACAATATGAAAGGGTCAAAGCACATATTTGTGTTTTCCTTGCACAGTAGTCACTTTTGTAACTTAACAGTGCCCTGGGAGGCATTCCTGTGGCAATAAGTACTAGGAATTAAAGACTGTAATAGAAATAATTTTGGGAAAACTGACTGAAAAGGAAGTAGAAGGTTTTTGAGCACAGACCTGTGTCTGTGTTGGCCTGACTTCCAGCTGCCTTTCAATATTCCTGTTAAATGCTGCTCTTATCTCATTCTTGATCACTGCATGGTTGGAACAACTCCCTTTGGCATTGGAATGTTTGATCTGTATTCCTGCATTCCAGAACTTTCTCACTTCAGGTGTAACCACCTCGTACCCCTGACCACTCTTGTGCTGCCTTCTGCCAGGAATGACCCCAGAGCTGACAGAAGTGTCTCCCTGGGCTTTGAAAGCTCTGGAAACAGAGATTGCTTTGATCTCTGCAGAGTTTTAGAGGACTGGAACTGTACTTTGGAGGAAGGGTCCATTTGTGCCTTAATTTTGACTGTTTGAATTTATATTTCTTGGCACATCTTTGCTTTTATTCTTCGTTCACTGTGTTTTTGTGGCTCTTATTACATTTTGTCTATTTTAATGTTTGTTATCTGCCTGATCATAATTTACTGAAATCACTGTCTTAGCAGACAACATCTGTAACAGGGAATGCCTTTTCCCTCAATTTTTACCTGCTGTATAGAACCTCGTAGCTGCTGGATTTTACACTGTTACATTAGTGTGCAACTACAATAAAGGACCAGAGAAAACTGTGCCTGGATCTCGTTGTGTAATTAAGCTCTCTTCAAGTTAAAAACTAGATTTTCTGTCAAGCAAATAATACAATTCCTCTTTGGGAATGACCCAGTTCATTAGGAGTGGAGTCTAATCAGCTGTCAGATGTGCTGTGATACTTCCAGGCTCTGAAAAGACTCTGCTGAACTGTGTTAGAATGGGAATGAAAGCACAATGCCCTCTCTGTTGCTGCTGTGCTGATGGAAGGGTAACTAATTATTTATTACATCCAGCCAGATGCAACATGCCATCTCCAAGGGGATTCCAGATTTTGAGGATCTTTGCTAAACTCCTTCATTTGACACTGATCATTAAACTGGACCTGTCAGCTGAGCTTTTTTCTCTGTTGTGTAATTGGCCTTGATAAAACTGAGCCCATGTGTGGTGTAAGTCAAGAGGTTCCCAGTTTGTGGTTGTGGCTACAAAAATCTGATCCAATAACCCTAAAAAAACTTTGAGTAAAATAAATTACTTACCACAATTAAAAATTAATACAAGAAAGTAAGTTTAGATTAGATATTAGGGAAGAAATCCTTCCCCATGAGTGTGGTGGGGCCCTGGCACAGGTTGCCCAGAGAAGCTGTGGCTGCTCCATCCCTGGAAGTGTCCAAGGTCAGTTTGGATGGCGCTTGGAGCAACCTGGGCTAGTGGAAGGTGTCCCTGCCCATGGCAGGGGGTGGGACTGGATGATCTTTAAGGTCCCTTCCAACCCAAACCATGCTGTGATTCTATGAAGATTGGCTAATTAGCTGAAATGAGCATTAATTTCTCTGTCTTACTGCTGAGCCGTGCTTGGAGTTCAGCTATCATAGAGAGAGGTTTTTCTTAGCTGAATTAATTCAAAGAAGTTCCTACTTCTTTTGATGGGAAAAATAGGAGATTACCTTCCTGGTTAAGGAATCCCCCCTAAAATAATAGTGGATAATGCTTTATAGAAGGCCTCCCCTGGTGGTGCTGTTTGGCAGGCGACACATTCTGTTATGAAGAAAGAGTTGCACAGGTTAAGAGTGAGGCCAGCTCTGCTATTTTTACAATTTAAGGGTTCTAGAAGCTGCCACCGCTTCCATTTACCCAAGAAAACGAACTTCCAAGCTCTTTCTTAGTGGAGCTGAGGTGTTTGCTGAGGAAATGGCTGGTCTGGTTCCAGCGGGGTGGCTGGGTGTGATCAAGGCAGCCCTGCCGATACCTGCTCAAGAACATCCACATTACTCCTGACAAATGGCCAATTTGCTCCTGCTCCTGCTAATTATTTGTCCTTCTGACAAAGCCTTCCTTCCTTCCTTTTTGATGTGACAAACTCCGAGTGCCTGAGTATTAACACATGGAGAACTGATTGGATAATCAAATAGTCTTCAAAGATCCTGCGGAATAACTTGGGGGCCCGAGGAGAGTTAATGTTCTGATAATAACACTTGGCATTTGGGAAGTACTTTGAAGATATAAAGCACTCTGGGAACACACTGGCAAAGCCAGGATTTTCTCAGGAATACAAATGGAGAAACAGTTGCAGAATTAACTCCGATGGATTAATTTGCCAGAGAGTCAAGTATGTGGCTGACTTGAAATAGGGCAGTTCAGTGGCTGCTACTCCACTGCCTCTGGATCCTGGGATTTCCACATTCTTTTAAGAAACTCCCTTTTGGAAGAACTAGAGGGAAGAAGATAACTCTATCCCATTCTTGTGAACGTCAATGGAAATTTCTGGGCATTGGGTTAATGTCAGTCATCAAGCAGGTCATGGAGGGATCGTTGGGGTTGTCCTGTGCACGGCCAGGAGTTGGACTTGATCCAAGTGGGTCCCTCCCAGCTCAGGATATTCTGATTCCAGTTAGTTTATTTGCCTTGAGGTAAGAGCTTGGGCTCGAGAACTGGTGGAGTAAATCCCTCCATGAATGATTCTCTTCACCCGAATCCAGACCTAAATTGGAGCATTCATCTGGAAACACCTGAAACATGTATTTTATTTCTATCCCAATCCTGTCTGTGGAATCCAGTGTAACAAGGTCAACACAAAAATCTCAAGACAAAATCTCAAGTTGTTTTTACCTGTTTGTTTTCTGATTTCATGGTCCTGTGAAAATTTACCCAGCATAAAGCATTAAATGCAGTAACAAGTGCTTTATGTTACAGCCATAGAGTCTATAAAGTTAAGCTGGTAGACTAAAGAAAGGCTTTTAGGGTTACAGGAAAATTCTGATATGTTTTGCTGTTTAATTAACTGTCATAGACTTTTCAATCCCTCCAGGTTCCCATTTCTAGTTGAAAACTGGAAGAATGTGCTTGGTGCCAAGGTAATTTTTTTCTAAGCTTTCTCACTTTGGATGTTTATATAAACCCAGCAGCAGATTTTTGAGCCCTTGGGCTGAGCAGCCACTAGATGTCAGGTTTGGATTAGTGCTCCCAGGATTAGGCTGCTTGGGATTCCTGGAATGGTTGGAAGTAGTGGTGATGGCAATTACCAGTGTGAGGTACCTGAAAATGTTACTGAAATGTCACATCTTTCCCCAGAATTCCCATCGCATGTTTTCTGAGGTATCTTGGAGCAAACCTTCTGATCCACCCACTGTCTGAAGCCTGCAGAGAGGAGGATGGTCCAGGAGGATGGACAACTTAAGGTTTTGGAGCTTGGGCACGACTTCTTGTGTGACACCAACTAACCCCTGCTGACAAACAGCTCCTCAAAGGTACCACTTCTACCTCTCTGTGAGAAGAAGTACTGTTGGGAATCAGAGCTTCCAGGCTCTGAGCTCCTCTCCTATCCCACAGGGGCAAGAGAGAATCTGAATTTGGTAAAAAACTGGCTCCTTTGGCCTTATTGTAGTATCCAAGTGAACCTCCTTGGATGCAAAACTTATGCCTGCCTGTTTTGCCTGCACGCTGCCAGACTGGTGAATTATTTTATATTTTGGTTTCCAAACAAGCATTTTTGGTGGTTTTGGCATCTGACATGGCAGTCAGGTTTCAGATTGACAATTTTTTTTTTTTTGTGATTTTGGCATCTGCCGTGACAGGCAGGTTCCTGCAGCGCCTCTGCAGAGATGCAGGTGATGCAGCACCGGGGACTTGGGTGGAAGGAGGATAGAAGAGCAGAGCAAGATGGGATCCTCTCCTGCTGGGAGACAGGTTGGGCTGAACTGCAGGTTTAGACACACGGGGATCCATTCTCCTCTATAGGAACACACAGCCCATACAGGCAGGGGAGCGGATGGTAACACACCCCTGCTCTCCGCGCCCCCCTGTACCCAGGGGCAGAGATGTGGGGTGGCCGCTTCGCTTCCCTTGCTTCCTCTTGGGGCACCAGGAGGGTCGGAGGGGGTCGGTTTCAGAGAGGTGCGCCGGTAGGAGCGAGAATCACCCCCGCACGGAGCGGGTACCCCCGTTAAGGAGCGGTTACGGCCGGAAGGGAGCAGGTACCCCCGGCAAGGACGAGCACCCCCGCCCGGAGCGAGCACCGCCGCTGCCCGTGGCGAACCCCTGCCCAGCAGTCGCCGCGCAATCCCGGGGCGCTGCACCACCCCCTTCCTCCTCCTCCTCCTCCTCTCCTCCCCCCGGAAAGGAGCCCGGCCCCGCCGCCGCTCGCCGCCCACCGCCGCCGGAACAAAAGGGGCGGCCGATGGTGGCGGCGGAGCCGCACCGCGCCCGCCCCGCTCCGCGCCGCGCTCCGCCACCATGTCGGGCAGCGGCGGCGGCCCCGGCGACAATGCCGTGAAGAAGAGGAGCCTGGCGGGCTCGACCGCCTCGCTGGCGCAGAAGGAGGACAAGCAGGCGATGGAGAAGATGCTGGGGGCGGCGGGGGGGGGGGGGGNNNNGGGCGGAGGGGCGCAGGAGAACGGCTGCGCCCGCTCGCCTTCACCATGCGGCTCCGGGGAAGGGGTGACCCTGCAGCGCTCCATCACGCTGCTCAACGGCGTGGGCATCATCGTGGGCACCATCATCGGCTCCGGCATCTTCGTGACCCCCACGGGCGTGCTGCGGGAGGCCGGCTCGCCGGGGCTGTCGCTGGTGGTCTGGGCGGTGTGCGGGGCGTTCTCCATCGTGGGCGCCCTGTGCTACGCGGAGCTGGGCACCACCATCACCAAGTCCGGCGGGGACTACGCCTACATGCTGGAGGTGTACGGCTCCCTGCCCGCCTTCCTTAAGCTCTGGATAGAGCTGCTCATCATCCGGCCCTCCTCGCAGTACATCGTGGCTCTGGTCTTCGCCACGTACCTGCTCAAGCCCATCTTCCCCACCTGCCCCGTGCCCAACGAGGCCGCCAAGCTGGTGGCCTGTCTGTGTGTCCGTAAGTACCGTGTAATGGCTTTCAACTGACAGGGAGTAGGGTTAGGTTGGATATTGGGAAGAAATCTTGCCCTGTGAGGGTGGTGAGTCCCTGGCACAGGCTGCCCAGAGAAGCTGGGCCATGCTGCCCCATCCCTGGAAGTGTCCAAGGCCAGGTTGGACGGAGCTTGGAGCAACCTGGGCTAGTGGAAGATGTCCCTGCCCGTGGGACAAGGATGATCTGTTAAATATCATCATTGATCTTTAAATTCCTGTCCAACCCAAACCGTGCCGTGATTCTATGACCCTCTGAGTCCATGCTGTCCTGCTACACGTGGCTCCTCGTTCACCATCACTTTCCCCAAAAAGTGTGCTCATAAATCACTATGGAGGAGATGCCCCATCTCTCCTGTGCTGTGCATACCGAGTTTTTGTGGCTGTTTTGAATGGCAGCAGTAGGAAATGTGGCCCCATCCCAAATAAATGTAGCGAAAAATTCCCCAAATGCCAGTTGCAGGTTAATGAGCCTCTCTGAATGCAGTGAGCAGTGTGCAATAAATACAGCGTGCATTTTTGCTGGGAGCTGGAATAGGATTTCTCATGCTCTGCCCCGGCGCTGTTTGGGCAGGGTAAAATCCCTTGGTGCCCCGCAGTGCTGCGGTGCTTGGGATGGGCACTGATGTGCAGACAGAGGTGAGGAAATTATCTGTCACGAGCAACTGGTGCTGAACGTGGCCTGTGCTCAGTGCTTGGCTGGTTTCAGCACCAGTTGGGAGATGAGCTGTTTCTGGGCTGTGTGTGCACTGATACCATGCTCAAAACCTGTTTTTATGGGGATTTTTTGGCTAGCAAACGTGCTGTCTCACGAGGCGTGTCCTGCAGAGAAGTTCAGTCACACTGTGATGAATTCAGGGCCACTGATGCCTCCCAGGGCACACCGATATCTCTCCTGCTGCAGTTTTTGTCACTCCTCTGGTATTTTGGAGTCTGCAGTTGTGCTGCTGGAGCTCCATTTTCTGTTCCCCTGGTGAATACAGTTACCCCATCCAAATTCCTCATCCTTTAAATAAATACAGGACCATTTTCTGCCCTTCCCTCCTCATTTCCCACTCAACCTGTTCTGCTCCAGTGGTCTTCTTGTGCCTTTATTAAGGTGTATATTGGGAAAGGATGTAATTTTTGGGAGGGCTTTATAAAGCATTTATTCACTGTACAAAATCACAGCCAGGTGATCTTTTTGTTTTTTGTATTTTCAAGTTGTGAAGAGAAGGTTGCTTGTTCATGCTGCCCTTTCCAAGGGGACTGTGTTAGATTCCTTCCCCCTCTGAGGATTCCAGGAATCCAAAAGCTGCAGCACATGGTCATTATGGGAAGATATATTGTCTGTAAATATCTTTATACCCACGCTGACCGAGGCTTTGGCAGGTAAATTATATGGCTAGTTAGTAATAATAGCATTAATAACAGACAGGGCAGAAATTGTACTTTCTCTGGGCAAGATTAAAACCTCAGTCTCCAATTTTTAGGAGTGTAAGGGTGAACAGATAGGCATGTGGATTTGCATCCAAGTTTTTCACCAAGCGCAGGGCACGTATTAACGAAGTATAGTTATTCAACTAAGAAAGCTTCACCAGGATTAGGAAATAGTTCTGCTCCTGGGTGTCTTGCCTTTTGCAAATGTGGTTTTAGAGCTTTCCTGCCAGTCTGCACTGTGGTTTCCTCAGGGACCCAGAGGAGCATGGCACGGATGGACCCGGCAGTCCCGTTCCTTTCTGAAAAGCCAAGGAATTAGGGCATTGATTAGGGGCTTTCTTACTGCCTTATGGCAAAGTTTTGCTGGGCAAGCACATGTTAGAGTTGCCAAAGCGTTATAATAAGTACCTTCTAATCTGCAGGATCGTTCCCAAAACAGGTAGGAGGAGGTGTCTTTTCACATTTTATTGGTCAAACCCCAAAGTAGGGGTTAAGCAGACTTGCCCATGGTGAGATCTGTTCCCTGACAGGGTGGATTGCAGCATCCAGCTTCTTGAAGCCAGGTCTCATTCCCATTCCTGCTTCTCCACTAAATGTCTCCAACTTTCTTTTGCTGGCAATGAGGAGTTTCCCTGAAGCAGAATTTGTTCTTGAACCTTTATCTTGAAATGCCAAGGAAAGAGTTGTGAGTTCTCCAAATCTCCGCCAGTTCCATGTGTTTCTCCTTTAAACTCCACTGCCCCCACACTGCTGGCTCCTGTTTTGTTTATGCTTTGGGTTAAATCTGGGGTTGTCTCCTTTGCTACAAAAGGTTAGTTCATCCTGCATCGCCCTCAGCAAGTCAGCTTTGGTAACTTTGATTTTTTGGAAGTAGCCTTTCAACTTTTTGCTGCCAAAACCACATCATGGTCTAGGAACAATAAATGAAGTAAATCTGCTCCAAGGACTCAACAGCCGCACAACACTTGTGTGGACTAACGAGCAGCTTTGTTTCGTGGTTGTTCGTTCCAAACATCAACTATCCAGGGAGATACTTATTTCTTTTCAAAAGCAATAGAGTAGAAAAAATGACCTATTTGTGCATATGCTGTAGCAAATACATTAATGAGTTATCTCAAAGAAGTGAAGAGCAGTTTAGGAGACAATAGAGGAATTTGGGACTGGGCGTTGGAATTCAGTATCCAAAATCCAGCTTTCTAGAGCAGTCCCAGCTCTATCCCTTGCAAAGTTTGCATCTCAACATGAAATGCAGTTGCTGCATGCTTTCTAGTAAGAGGACAAATAACAGAAGTTATTTGTTTCCACTTTACTGGTGTTGAACAGTTGGATAAATAATGTGCTGTTTGGTATTTGCCACAATGAAGTCCAGAGACTGTGTTAATGCATTAAGAGACTCCAATTCACAGCCTTGAATGAAAGAAAAAAAAGTGGTTGGAGTAGGGAATTTCCTTCTCCTGAAGGTGCTGGGGAAAACAAGGTGGGTGGTGAGTGGAATTTAACTACAAATAGGTGTTTTTTGCTATGAAGATCATAATCTACACACAGTTGGTGTGCAAGACTTCTTTCATGAGACACCATGAATGCTTGTTAGGTTTGCCAAATAAAGGGTGGGAATTCACCACAGGAAAGTCTTCCTCTAGCAAGATGGGCCAAGCTGTTCCATCATCAGCTGGGCTCATTTAACGTTCACCATGAACCAACCAGTGCTCCTTGGGTGTAGGAATTTAGGTAGTTTGGCTGAATGCTTGTCAGGCTGCAGATTGTTGGTAATTCAGAAACTCCAGCATCTTCTTCTACCTGTGAGATTGTATGGCTGATATTTTTAGAGCTGATAAATCATAACAGCAAATGCCAAGGGACAACAAGCCCAAAGTCCACCGTGTAGCCAAGAGGACCAGAAAAGTTTAAAATCCATGAAATAGAGTTTGTGGACGAAAACCCAACAATAAGTTGAATTTACCCAAATCTGATCTCATCTAAACCAATTTTACCCCTTCTGGAGCTGATGAGGGACAGCCATTAGGTCCTGGCTTTGCATATTTGCTGTACAGAATCAACATTGTGCGTGGCAAAGATTTAAGCTACTGAGGATTCTACCCTTCCTGTCTCAGGTGGATGTGGATCAGATTCTCTTTCACAGCTGCCACTTGTGTTAACATTTCTTAAATTCAACTGATAAATCTTAACAAAAATCCTTAAAAATCACAGCCCAGCCCAGCCCAGCACACCACTTGTGTTCTAGAGGTAGCTCAAGGATGCAAAGTTTCACATTGCCCAGTTAAAGAGCCCATGGCTATTCCTTTTTTCCACCTTATTTTCCAGATTTCCTACTTGCACAGAAGCACCATCCCATGTATTTTGAGGTGTTTGAGTTGTCATACAGTAAGTTGATTCCCTGTAGATAAGGGAGACAAGAGATAATGCTGCTATTCCATAATTTACCCATTTCTTGACAATATAATCTGCTTCCCAGAAGCTTGAGAAACCAGGAGTTGGACTTGATGTTTCTTGTGGGTTCCTTCCAACTGGGGATATTCTGTTGTATATAATTTTGTTCTTGATCTGCAGCGTCAAATCAGCAGTTTGATTGTTTGCTGCTCAATTCTTTTCTCACTTGTTAATTATATGTGCAAATCTGGCACTAATAACCCCAGCACAGCAGTATCTGCTGCTTCCAAAGCCGCAGTATTTTAATCTTCAAAATTTATTTAGACTTTCTTTGCTGCTTCTCAAATATTATTTTGGGCATTCCTCCTGCAAGTGTGGAATTCCGTGGAAATGATGATGAATTCCTCATTTGTCTCTTTTGTTTTGAACAGCCAAATAGTGAAAGAATTAGTAGCAGCCAGAGCAGAGCTGAGTCATGTCTAATAGCACGTCATGTGGAAGTGCCTGACACCCCTCTGAGTAACTTGTGAGTTAGAGGAGAAGAAGAGAATCAAAGCCAGGCTTTGGCAGGAGGGTACAAACACATCCCTGACCTCTTGCCAAGTCACAGCCGTGGCCATAAGTGAAGGTTCGGTGTCAGCGTCTCCCCCAGAAGTCAGAGATGTTGAAAGCAGGAATGTCTTTACTTGGCATTGAGGTTTTACTTCAAATCTGCCAAGCTCAGCTCTTTGCCCAGGTGTTTGAAGTGAAGAGGTGGATTTTCGCCTCATCAGGTATCAGCTGGTGAGCAAGGAAAACAGAAAATACATCCCATCCCATCCCTGTCTGTCTCAGGGGGGTTTATTCTGCAGCATCTCTATTTTTAATTAATCTGCCAGGATAAGCCGGGTGTGAAGCTTTGGAGATTTATTTTTCTCTCCTCCAGAAAGGTGGATTGAGTGACTAAAGCTGCATCAATAAATAGGCCCTTGTGTGATCAGAGTGGAGGGAAAGGGTCTGTACAATCCCTGCTGGATGGTAAGTGCTGCAAGGCTGAGCTTGCCTTTTTAATTAGAGCAGTGTTAATGAAAACAGGCTCTGACACTTGCAGGACCCTCCTGAAATCAATGAAGGCTTGGAGGACTCCTGAAACACAGCAACCACTGCACTTACAGCACCTCTTGGCTCTCACAACGAATGTCCCATTAAGCTTTATTGTATTTGGATGATTTATGTTATCACTTGAGATCCTTCAGAGTCTTTTGCTTCTGGCATGAACAAATTGGGCAGGTTTTTTCAGAGAAACTCTCCATGGTCAGTGTCATTCAGAGCAAAATCACTTGTTTTGAGCGTTCCAAGAGTCTCATAGTCCCATGTCAGATGTGGCCAGTAGATCAAATCCAATGCATGAGGAAGCATCCAGGGTGCAGAGCTGAATTCTGATCCCCTGCGTGGCACAGGTGACATGACTCAGCCCAAAACCTGCCTGGAATTTTTTTGTGATGAAGCTCATGATCCATGATCCTTCCTGTGGATTTGTGGGATCTAATTCAGTACAATTGTGGAAAGGTGCTACTGTGGAGGTGTAACCTCATGGTGGGTCAGGTAAGATGGGTTTTGCAGGTCCAGTTTGGCCAGGATGATGGTATGTCTGTGGGGCTTAATGTGCATGTTAGTAGTATTTAATTTGTAGTATCAAATTAATATATTTGTAAGTATTAATCTTTAGTAATTACTAGTGTTGCTCACTGTTAGGAGGTGCCACTAAAAGATGGCCATGGTGGAGATGTTTAGCTTGTGATAGTTAATTTGCTGGGAAAGGAAGAAATATGGAAAACCTCTTTCTCCCTGTCTTTTCTCTCTATATTTTGTTTGTCTTCCTGTGGTAAAATGACCTTTTTTGTGGAATTGCTGCATCATGTCACATGGAAACTTTTTGGCAGTAAATCACAAGCTTCTTCCTAAGAAGACAAAATAGTAACTTCTACCTCTAGTTAGGAGTCAGCTCCCCTTACAGTGATACATTCTTTATAGTTTGCATGTGCCACACAATTAAAATAAAGTGTACTACTGTCATTATGGGATGTTGGTACCACAGCAGTGGGTGAGTTATACAGATTTGGGATCCAGCCTTTGCAGTATCTGGAAATGGTGAAATTCCAGCCCCTGAAGCTGCCTCTTGGCCCTGGCTGTGCTGCACTGGCTGGCACAGCTCTAGAGAGAGATGGCAGGAAAGTGCTTGGCAATTTATTCTTGCAGAATTCTGGACACCTGAGGGGGTGGATACTTCTGGGATCACAGGGTGACATCCCAGCCTCATCCCGCCTTGCACAAGCTTCTGTGTCTCCCAGCTCCCTGGAGCTGAAAGGCAGGGCAGAGATGGAGCTGTGACACTTCCAGGGTGTCTGGGGCCATTTGTTTGAGACATCCAGAACTTGTGGTCTCAGGGGGTGGATTTGGAGGGCATCCCTTTCCCTAAACTCCAGTGGCTGGGCAGCCTTTGCTTTCTCCTCTCATTTGCTGATGCCTTGTTCCCCGATTCCTGTTTTGGGAAGAGAAATAAAAAGGAAACTCTGACCCGTTGCCAGGTATGTTGATTATTATAAGTAGATTTTAATATAGACACATTTGCTCTGGGGCCAAGTGCTCCTTTCCAGCAGCCTCATGTGCCCCCAGGCCTTTCCCTGCTCCAGACTGATTGCCCTGGGTGTTAAATTTCTCCAGGGATTTGTCCTTGAAGAAAGATCTGCAAAGTTTTTCCTTCTGCTTTTTCTCTTCACCACCTTGCAGGGCACAAGGCTTCAATAAATACCTATCAAGCTGAATTTTTCTGAACCCTTTTCTGCCTGTGTCCTTGCATGTCTCATGTCAGATTGTGCTTTTAGAAACAGTCACCTGAGGCTTTGGGGAGACACTGTGGCATCACAGCCACCAGGATGTAAAATTGGTGGGGATTTTTTTTGCCTTAGTGAATTGATTTTCCCATGGTTTTAAACCGCTGTAATCACCTAATTCCTTGTTTGTCCTGTGTGGAGTAACTCTTTATTTTCAGTTCCAGCCTCTGGTGAGCTGAGGCAGCAGTTCCCTAAAGCCCACGGACTGTTCTGTGCCTGGGGTTTGTTCCTTGGTGGCCACAGGCTCAGCTTGTCTTGTCTCTGCCTGAAACCTGGTTGTACCATCACTGGTAGGAGAGAAAACTCTTTGTGTGTCACCTGCACTTCATAAGGAATGAAGGGAGCTGTAGGATGGGGAATGGAGAGGAGCTGGAACTGTTCTGGGAGTAGTTGTAATCTGGGAGACAATCATCATCCAGTGGCAGATGGTAAATGGAAGTATCATTTTACAATTCCAAGGGCCAAGCACTGTGGAAATGTGAGTTACAAGCAGGGGTTGTGCATGATAGAACAACTTACAGTCCCTGTTTTCCTGGTGGGGAAGCTGAGGTAGAGGAGAAGAAGAGAATTTCCCTTCATTCTTCCCCTTCTTTTCCACAAGTTCCTCACCCTACTGTGCATTGTCACTCTGTGTTGTAACACCAGGAACAGGAATCCATGGGCAACTTGCAGCTAATTAACGAGCTTACTCCTTTAAAGAGATGTTGCAGAGATGTACTTGGAAATACATGACAGTGCTACAGGTCAGGAGCAGGGAAAGCTGTAGGAGCTGAAATAAAGGCCCCAGGTGACATGTGCAGGGCTCCCAAGGGGTGTAACCCTGCAGGCAGCACAAATTCTGGTACCTCAGGGATTCCCACATTCATTCCAGAGACTTTTCACCTGAAAAGCTGCTGAAGATCTTGTGCTGAGCTCCTGTTGCCCCACCAGGGCATGGAGTTGGATCCTTTTCCCTGTGAGTGAGGATGGTGCAGAGTTGTGGCTCAGATGCTTATTTGATTTTTTTTTCCCCCAACAAAACCTCCCTGGGCACTTCTTTACACTATGCCCAGTCCGTGTCCACACTCCATTATCCAGGAAAAGCTGCAACCCTGCCTTTTCCTATAGGAATATTGCCAAGACTGTTGCATCAGAAGTGCCAGGCCCAGGTTTACCTGTGTCAGGGCTCCATTCCCGCTGTTTGCTTTGGGCAGAACCCCACAGGAGCTGTTGTTCCCTGCAGTGTGTTTGTCATGGACTTGTTCTAGATGGGATTGTCCCAGTCTCTTGCTGTGTCTGCTTCGTAGGCATTTATTCCTGTTGTCACCTAGGAATTGTGATTTTGGGAGGGATCTTGGAATGCCAGTTCAAAGGGATACAGCTATAAAATGTGAATTCAGGGGGTGGGGGGTAAAGTCCTCGGCCCAGTTTTGGGTTAGTCAGTTTGTCCTTGTTCCTATCAGTACTGGGAATTACCTGGCTGTGCAGGTGAGGGCCAGTGGAGCAGGTTCAGTGACGTGCCTGAAGGCAGCAGAGACTGCTAGGACAGAGTAAATATTGAAGCCAGACCTGCTGTTGTCTTTAAAAAGCCAGATTTCTCTTTGAAAGCTTCTGGCTTCCCTTGTGGCATGAGTTACCTTGGAATGAAGATAAGGAATGAAGGCTGGAGCAGGTGAAGGGGTGAAGAGCACCTGGTGAGCACGTTCTACAGCAGGGAAACAACAGGATCTCTCCTGCTTGTGCCAGAGTGACCTGTAAATAAGGAATGAGATTTAGATGGGTTGTAAGAAAGAAATTTGTTTCAATGAGGATGGTGAGGCTCTGGCACAGGTTGCCCAGAGAAGCTGTGGCTGCCCCATCCCTGGAAGTGTCCAAGGCCAGGTTGGATGGGGCTTGGAGCAACTTGGGCTCGTGGAAGGTGCCCCTGCCCATGGTAGGGGGTGGAACTGGATCTTTAAGGTCCCTCCGAACCCAAACCATCCTGAAATTCAGCCTCCCCCACTACATCTGCCATCCCTGCAGCTTTCTAGCTCTTATTATCCCAATTATGTAAAGCCTTTGGAGAGGGGCTGCTGGGTCAGCCAAGCTGTGTTATGTCAGGTCATGCTGAAATCCTTATTCCTAGAATGATTCCCAGCCCGGGTGGGTCACTCCAAAGGTCTCCCTGGCTGGCGTCTGCCAGGGGCTGGTCGCTGGAGCCTTAGGGAAGATGCTGCAGGAATTAGGGCAGTGCAGGCTGATCTCTGGCTGTGCTGTATCACTGCCCTGATTTAGAGTAAAGCCGTTGCTGTGCAGCTTTCCCGTGTTTTTCCTGGGAGCAGTTCATCCGAGGTGAGGGACCAGTGCCAGGAGGAGCCCCTGCCTGGCAGGGCAGCATCTCTGATCAAAGGAATCAAACTTGCTGCTTTAAGAAATCCCAGCTGTCTGCTCTCCTCAGAAGCTGAGCAGCCACTGGAATTCGTCCTGGAGTTTTTACTGAAAAAGTTCTTATCCTGGTTTTTTTTTTTATTTTTCTTTTTTTTCTGTAGGATTTTTGCTGATGGGAGAGACTCAGGGGTTTTTTCAGCTCTTCCTATGTTGCAAGCATCTGAGTGGAGTAACTCCCCCATGCTCCTTTAGGAAAGACAAATATTATTATTATTGCATAGTGGGAAAAGCAAAGCAAAGCAGCGGGGCTGTGACTGGCAGGGCTCTGACTCAGAGCAGTGGCAGAAGTTCTCAGCCTTCTTCAGTCTCTAACCCCAAGTGTTTTCTTATTTTTAGGGAGCCTGTTTATCTGGCACTGGTGGGGCTTTAGGGCTGGATACAGACACTTGGATTGTGAAGGAGGCTTTTGCTTTTTATTTTCACCACCACCTTCCCACAGTCTGTCTGGGGGAGTCTGAACAAAACCAAAGCTGCCAAAACAGCCCCAAAAATCAGTATTTTGGTGGAGGCCAAAGCATCCATTGTCCTGGACACAGAATGCCTAAATGGGAAGGGAATGTCACTGTCACACCTCTCAGGGCTGTCCTCACCCACGGGAGAAGCTTTTAGCTGCCTGAGCTCATCCTTTAAATATCCCTCTGTAAACAAGGGGAGATTTATTTTTAGCATAATCACTGGTTGAAGGGAGTCCTGGATCCTCGGCTCCCTCCCCATCAGGATTCACTGGAGGTGCTTTTAGTAGGAGAATTGTGAGCTGTGCTGTGTTTTCGTCTCTCCCTCCACAGCACAGACATAAGTTGACATGCCTAACCTTTATCTTCCTTGTTCTCTGACAACATCCCTTTAACCCCCTGCTGGAGGCAGATGTGTCCCAATCTCTGTGGTCATAACAGAGCTGTGACCCTGCAGCCCCCAGATAGTGCTGGGCTGTTCTGGGTGCCGAAAAGCCTCCAAACCTGGGCGTGGGGTCACTTTGTAGGTGCTCCATATCTCCCTGGAGTGCTGTGGGGTGGAGGGACCCTGGGACAGAGATGGGGACAGAGGTGTGGCAGGTCTGAGCACAGATCCTCCTCCTGCCCTTGGCCACGAGCCAGAGCAGCTCAGCCAGAGCCCAGCTGGTCCCTCCCCAAAACCAGCTCTGGGACCTTTCTGTCTCACCCACACTCCCCAAGGGGCTTGAAGGGCACAATACAAAACAAAGTCAATCTCAAATTCCTTGTTTACTTCTCACTTGTAGAATGCAGCGGATCATGTGGTTTGCTTTGTGAAGACATCCATCTCTTTCACCTGTCCAGACTTTGAAGGCTCTTGTGTCGAAATGGCTCTGGTACTGAATGCTCTTGTATCGAATATTGGAGGTTGGAAGGAGCCAATGATCCTGAAAGCCATCATGTTCTGGGACACTGGCACAGAGAAGCTGTGGCTGCCCCATCCCTGGAAGTATCCAAGGCCAGGTTGGATGGAGCCTGGAGCAACCAGGGTAGTGGAAGGTATCCCTGCCCTGGCAGGGGGTTGGAATGAGATGAGCTTTAAGGTCCCTTTTGACCCAAACTGGTCTGGGATTCTATGAATAATTCAGTTTAGGGTGGATTCTCCTAATTTCCAAATCGACCCTCCACACGTGCAGGGCAGGAGGCTCCACAGAAACCCTGGCCACTCTGTGATTCTGTGATCAGATGCCCTGGGCTCTAAATTGTGAGGGCAGATCCAGCCCATAACTTCAGGAAAGGGGGATCTGGATGTTTTGGGGTGCAGCTGTTTGGTCTGTTCAAGGCAGTGGGGTCCTGGGAAAATGAGCTGCAGGGTGTGGGAAAAGAGCCTTTGCCCGAGGGCAGAGGCCAGCAGGGAAAAGATCCCACAGGTAAAAGCTTCCAGCTCCAAAAAAAGAGTTGAGATCTGCTCCTCTCTGAGCTGGTGGGGACCAGCAGGGCCAGGGGCTGCTGCTAAGCTGGTGAGGGGACAGCAAGGGGTGACTGTGCACAAGGGAGGCAGCAGGAGGGGAGGGCCTCCATCACATTGGGCACTGTCACCCTTGGAGTGACATTTGCCTGTCTCTATAACGAGCAACAGGCTCTGGGCAGGGAGCAGGGCACCAAAATAGTAAGGGATTTGGAAGACCAGCAGGTTTTAGCCATTATTTTCTCTGAGGCAGGTGAAGCTCAGGCAGGAGCAGCTTCATGGCTTTGGACAAGCCCTGGCTCAGGCTGTGCCTTGCCTGGAAGGAGGGTCACAGTGCCAGGAGCAGGATACACATACAGGGGGAGGATACAGGGTTGGGGGGGATAAGGAAAAATAAGATTGGAAATTAGGCTTGGTTGACTCTGTTAACCATAGGATAACTTGTAGGAAATGGGAGCTTCTTGGCAAGCAGAATGCTGATGGGAATGAGCACAATCCTGGGCAATCCTCTCCCCCATCCCCACAGTGTGTGGCCCTGGGGAGCATCTCCAAACCCTGCACAGCCACCCCTGGCACTGCTGGTCAAGCAGGTTAGGCAGGGGATGAGGATTTCCACAGATCCAGCTTCTCTTCCCTCCTGCCCCACTGACCTGCAGGTGTTGTTTGTGTTGTATCCCAGAGGGTCAGGACGGCTCCTCCTTCATGTCCAGGCAGGGGCAGCATGGTCTGACCTTGAGAGCTTTAGGGTGCTATTGGTAGAAAATAACTATAAATCAGTCCTGGAAGCTTGTCCTGACATTTCTACAGTGTTTTCACACAATGACAGCGTTAAATTGGATGGACTGAACAGGGATTGGGGCCTTGGCACTTTGAACCTGATGGGTCCTTTTATTTATATGCCCTCAGAAGTGTATTTTTCAATTCAGGGCTGTTCCTTGTTGCAAGGACTATGCACATTATTCAGATCAGCTATTGACAAAATGAAGTATGGAGTTGTAAATATGGGGTTTCAGAGCCTGGCTCTGGACTAGTTTCTTTTTTAGGAAGAGACTCTCTGGTTGATTAAGTTTTAGCAAAAAGCAAATCGTAGAATCACAGGATGGTTTGGCTTGGAAGGGACCTTACAGATCATCTTCTTGTAACCCATGCCATGGGCAGGGACCCCTTCCACTATTCCAGATTGCTCCAGCCTGGCCTGGAACACTTCCAGGGATGGGGCAGCCACAGCCTCTCTGGGCAACCTGTGCCGGGGCCTCACCACCCTCACAGCAAAGTCTTCCATCTGTATATCCAATCTAAAAATTTGTCATAATTTGTCTGGCATGGTAAGTGTTTCCCTGGTGCTGATGTGTGTCCCTGTGTGTCCCCAGTGCTGCTCACAGCCGTGAACTGCTACAGTGTCAGAGCTGCCACCCGTGTCCAGGACGCCTTTGCTGCGGCGAAGCTGCTGGCGCTGGCCCTCATCATCATCCTCGGCTTCGTGCAGCTGGCAAAGGGTGAGTGCTGCTCCTTTTCCTTGGGGAAGTGCTGTGGGCTCACAGCAGAATTTAGGGAGAAAGCCCGGGAGTCCCACCCTGAGTGTTTCAGAGCTGGCAGAAGGGCTTTACAAACCTTTCTTGTTCTCTGCTGCTCTTGGGGGGCGTTTCCAGCTCGTGCTTTGCTGACCTTTGGTGAGGTTTTGCACTTTACTGGGGAGATTTTGTGTTTCTGTCACAGTTTAGGCTTGATTTCATACTAATAGAATCCAGCACGACTCAGGGTCTTTCCCACTTTTACAGGCACTATGGCCTCTCCCTTTGGAATTGCAGAGAATGAAAATTCTGATGCTGTTGCACTCAGAAATCTTTCTGATTCTGGCTGGTCATGGCCTTTTGCTAATAGGCAATTATCTGTGAGTAGAGACTATGTGTAAACCACTCCTGGTCATTTTAATCCTTCCACAAACTGCCCCTGCATATTTCCCTTCATCCTGCTCTGGGTATGGAATAACTTGGTGGAGCCCATGGGTCACCCAGGGCCACCTGGGTTGGGCAGGGCTGCAGGGACCACATGAGGAACAGAGGTATTGGAGCTCTCAGCTGACACTGGCACATGTCTGTCAGCCAACACCTGGAAAACAAGATAAAAATGGGAAGATAAAGCAAATTTTCTGGTGGTGTTGCTTGTTTGCTTCCCACACAAGTAAAATCCTCTCAAACCCAGAAATGTAGTTTGTTCCAAACCCATCTGATTAGTTAATCCTCACAGATAAGCTTTTTTTTTTTTTTTTTGATGCTAGTTTTGTGGAAATGTTTCTTAGGGAACAGTACAATCCTTTTTTGCTAAATGGGGATCAAATCTCCAGGGAATCCTGTCTCTGCACAGTGTGTGTGTGTCTGTGTGTGCTCGTGGGTCTCTGTAATTCCTGTCTCAGCCCTGGGAGCCAGTGCTGTCTTTGCAGAATTTCTTGCTTTGTCAGAGGTTTTATTTTCTTCCAGCTCGCTGCTGACACTCAACAGGGACATTGTTTGGGGCTTATCACAAAATACACCTCCCTCCACAACTGCCCAGTCTGCTTTGCTGAACTGTTTTTTCCCTCTTAGGAGGATAAGTCACCATAAATCTCTGTTAGTTCGTTAACATTTTACCATAAAGACCTTTACAACTCTGCTTTGTTTGCACATATAATCTTAATTTGCATCTTCAGAACCACCTTCCCTCCCTCTGTGCTGTTCTTTTGGCCTTTTGTTCAGGTGGAACCACTCTGGTTCCTCAGGTGTAAATCCATTATATTTCTGTTGAATTGTATCTGGAGCCAATAAGAGATTTCTGCTTTGTGCACAAAAACATTCACCTTCTGCTCTTGTGTTATTTTACTTCCTATGAAGTTGATTATAGTTTTAGCTCTGGAGAGGTACAAGCAGGACCTTGCAGTGCAGGCAATTCCATGGGATTTAGTTTCCTGCTAAACCACCTGGCAGCTCCAGGCAGGGTGAAAGATGGTCAGATCAAAAGCAATTCTTGGATAACAGCACCTGAAGACGAAGTCTGAGTACACAACACTCTACAGGAAGCAAACTGGAGTGGGATTCTTGGGATCTACAGAGGCTGCTGGTTTACACCTTGTTCCTGTTTTACAACTGGGATTCTGCCTGGGGTCTCACATGGATTTTATTAATCTCCTTAGGGAAGTTCAAGCTCCCTGCCAAGTCCTTAAGAATTTACAAGCTCCTTTTCCTGTGCCTTTCCTCAGCTTCCACCTGCATTTTGCACCTTGATCCATATTCCTTTCAATCATGCCAGGTGACCCAGTGCTTTTAGCAGGGATGCATCATGAGATTGTCTTGTTTCTTCTTTATTTCTTCAAGGAAAGCATGAAAATTCCCATTTTCAGTTGCAGAAACACTGCACTACTCTCCATCTTTGTCCCGTGCAGAACTACATTTCCATGCCTTTACTACTCCTCCGTGTGGCCTTGTGTCTTGCCCTTCCCAGTCCAATGTTTTCTTTGGACAAAGAGGACTCTCTCCACCCCCAGCTGGATAAATCCATCCCAAGCTAACAGCTGGTTTTGGGGTGAAATCCTCACCCAGCTGGTTTGTCTGGGGCTGCTGTTCCAGGGGAGATGGGGTCGTTGTGTTCCCCTCATGATTAACTGGTTTTACAGGTTCCTGTCCCACTGCTGGTTTGTGTTTACAGAATCCATAAACAGACAAGAGGAGCAAGACCACATTTTTTGCTCAAATGTGGAAAGTTCTTTGATTTCACAGAAATTTTCTCTTTCTATTGACCTCGCACAATTCAGCTTTTGGCTTTTTCTCATTTTATCCTTCATGATTTTCAGAGGAGCAGTAAGATCCCAAGACAAAGAACTCTGTGGCAATATTGCCACATAGAAAAGAGCATTTCCTTGTGATCTCCCCTGGGCAGCTGTTTTCCATCACTCCTTTCATACCACTTCAAAAGGAGGGTGGAAATTGGTTTCCTGCTCAGTCTTTCAACTGTTTGAAAGTTGTCTGAGTGTAACTGCCCCACTTGGGATGAAATTATTTTATTAATACACAAGTTACACTTTTAAAAGCCTTTTGTGGGGCTGGAGATGTGTTTTAAAATTTCAGTGCCCTGCACTTGGTGTGTTAAACCACCAGTTTGCAGCACTTAAATAATACAGATAACTTATAACATAGACAGGATCAGGATTTTTTCACTCCATTATTATAAAAATGAGGCTTATTTTTTTTCTGTTATTTTACCAATTCTCAGTTTGCCTTCTGTCCGGTCCCCCTGGGTGTTTTTTGGCTATATTCTTGACCTGGAGGTGGTTTGACAGCAGGTTTAAGGGATGTTTTCTGCACTGGATGTAACGCTGGAGGTCTGTGGTTATGTCTTTTTCATACCTGATCACCCTGCACCTTAAAACCTTCCCTTAAAAACTACCCTAGGTGTGACATGGTAAAAAAATTGGGCTAATCTGTAAGGACACACTCATGCTTTTTACATGGGATGGAGTTCAGAAAAGGTTTTGATGTCAAAAAATTCTAAAACCGCAAAACACAGACATATTTCAGCCCTGGTTTTTTCTGTTCTGATGCCCCAGGGTGTCTGGAGTGTTTTCTGTGCCCTCAGGCAGCTGGAGCAGTGAGGGGCAGCTCCTGGCTGCTGCTGCAACCCTTACTGTGATACTTTACCAGCAGTTCAGCCTGAAAACCCAGGATTGGGCATTTGGGGCTAAGGCAAATAGAATTTCACACTGATTTTATTGAATTATTTTTCTTGGGTTTATTGTCCTGTTATTTATTGTCCCTTCTCCTTCTTCTTGCCCAATTTCTGAGCTGAAATTCCTTGTCTATGGTGCCTCGAGCTCCTCTTTGGTGGCGGCAGCATTTTCTTCCCTCAACTGCCTTCCTTGGGCTGCTCAGAGACCAGCAGAGCATGGGGTAAATCAAGGACAAAGTGGGCAAATTTAATTCCAAACATTTGCCATGGAGAGCTCAGTCTAGGCAGGGAGGTTTGGGTTTAATTTGGTGCTGGTTTTTTTTTTTTTTTTCATAAAATCCCAGAATGGTTTCGGTTGGAAGGGACATTAAAGCCCATCTCATTCCACCCCCTGCCATGGGCAGGGACACCTTCCACTAGCCCAGGTTGCTCCAAGCCCCGTCCAACCTGGCCTTGAGCACTTCCAGGGGTGGGGCAGCCACAGCTTCCCTGGACAGCCCTCTCCAGGGTCTCCTTGTGGACAATCTCAGCCAGCACTGCCACCCTCACCCCATACTGTCTGTAAAAAGGTGTTTGGAGGTAATGTGTCTGGAACTTTTGATCTTGAGACAAGAGAGTTTCTGAAAGTACCAAGAGGAAGATTCAAACCTTCGGTATGCTGAGCTTGGCTCTTAAAAATGCCACTTTCAGTACTCCAGGTGCAAGGCAATGTCTGGGTCCTGTGGGTTTGGCACATCTGGGAGCTGCTTTCATTTATCAAATGCTTTTGTTAGAAAACACCCCTTTGGTCTCTGAGGGTTACTTTGGTACTTCTCAGTCCAAACTTTTTTCCCCTGCCTTTTTTTGGTGATGACTCCTGTGATAAAGAAAGAAAGAGGATAAGTTTACTCCCTCTTCATTTCCTCCCCAGGCTTTTTATTCTGTTGCCAGAGGCAATGTCAGTTGAATGTCTGAAAAAGGCCCCTGGAGGCAGACCCGGAGTGAGACCCGAGTAAGCTCTGCAGCAGCAACCCAAGGACACAGCTGGGCTGTTTCAGAGGGGTCCTGGTAGGAAAATTGGGGTTTAGGGCTGGTAATTAAAATTTCAACCTTCTCCAGGTCTCAAAGTGCAGTGACAGACACTAAAGGGGAACAAGAGTGGTCATTGTCCAAATTCTCTGGGGTGTGCACCTTTGGTTAATCACTTTTGGCCTTTTGGACATGAGCAAGGACTTTGCCTGGCTGAAGGAATCTCTGTGAGTTTTCCTTTGAAGGGGTCATGGTGTGAACCTGATCAGCACGTTGATGTTCAGCACCTGAAGGGAGCCCACAAGGAATGTGGAGAGACTATGTACAAGGGCCTGGAGTGGCGAGACAAGGGAAAATGGCTTCACACTGACAGAGAGGGGGTTTAGATGGGATATTGGGAAGAATTTCTTCCCTGTGAGCGTGGTGAGGCCCTGGCACAGGTTGCCCAGAGAAGCTGTGGCTGCCCCATCCCTGGAAATGTCCAAAGCCAGGTTGGATGGGCCTTGGAGCAACCTGGGATAGTGGAAGATGTCCCTGCACATGGCAGGGGGTGGAACAAGATGAGCTTTGAGATCCCTTCCCACCCAAACCATGCCGTGATTCCATGATCAGTCGTGCCCTGCTCTCCCACGCTCTGAGGGCAGGTGCAGCAATGCCTTTGTCTGTGCCTGGAGAAACCAGGTCTCCCAAGGGACTGGCTCCTGGACACAGCGTGGGATATGAGGAGCAACTGGTGGTGGAGTTGTGAGAGGAGTTTGGAGCCCAGAGGCAGAGAAGGGGTGTGTTCACCCAGCCAACTCCTGACTAACCCACACTGGGAGTCGGGAGCCAAATCCCATAGATACAGAACATCCCTGAAGCCTCCAAGTGTGTCCCTGCACGCTGGGCCTGAGGCTCCAAGGACTACAGGAAAACATGCCCTGCAGCTGCCTGTGCTGCTATGTGTTCCTGGGCATTCCAAAATGCCACCAGGACGGGATTTTCCAGCAGGGAACTTTGAAGGGAGCTTTGCTGCACTTCCCTCTTGTTCCTGGGGCACATGGAGAGCGGAATACTGTGCCACAGACAGGGAAGCTGGGAAAACTGCCAGGATCCTGCCCCTCTAAATCACATCAACCATATGTTGGAGATGAATCAGGCGTCAAACGCTGGAGGGCTGATACAGCAATTATATTTTATAGGCCTCTCTAATCCTGGATTTCTCTTCTAGCCAGAGGTGGATGGCAGTGCCCAGCCCATTCCTCCTTGGGGGGAGCAGCACTTTGGTTCTGCTCAGACAATTCTTTTCTTGCCTTCTCTGCCCAGAAAATTTTTTGGCAATTACAGATTCAAAGGTAGAGTTCAGCCTGTTTGGGCTTTTACATTGTACAAGTGTGAAGTGGCCTGTCCAAAAATAAATAAATGTATTTAATAACAACAAAAAAACACAAACAAAACACACAACCAAACTAAAGAAGAAACAGTGTCCCAAAATACAGAAACAGTAGGTCAGTGACCTGTGATGATTGTTTTGATCACTGAGCTGGAAGCTCGGCCTTTAAGGGTGATGTGAGCTGTTGTTTGTTTAATATGAAGCTTTGAGGATGGTGTGAGCTGTTGTTTGTTGAGCTGTTGTTTATTTAATATCAAGCTTTAAGGACCCTGTGAGCTGTTTGTTTAATATAGAGCTTTAAGGATGGTGTGAGCTGTTGTTTGTTTGACTTTGCAGTGGAGGCTCAGCTCTGCCTTAACTGGGACTGTGCCTCTGACATCCCAAAAGCTGCTTTAGCCAAGGAATTGTGCACTGTAGGGTTTTCATTCTGGGTATCCTGGATGAAATGCCAGGTGCAAAACTGGATCAAGGTGGAGGCTCAGAGGGCATCTGGGACATGTCATAGGGGACCCTGCTCTCCCCTGAGTGGGTTTTAGGGCAGCTGATATGGGAGGCTCCATTGGCTTCTCATTTTTCCAAGTGCAGCCATCCCAACAATGCAGCCACATTTAATGGAGAGCAGTTAATACTTTGGTATTTGCTTTGCAGCTCTGTCTGATCTCCTCTCTCTGCCTCCCTTGTCTCTGGGTCATGCCAAAGGTGTATCAGTGCAGTTGTTGTCTCCATGTCTGTGTGTCCACATGGACTTTTCCTTGCACTTCAAATTCATCCTTTCCCACAGCCTTTGACTGCTGGGTTGAAGTAAGTGGTGCCTGTGGTGCTGGAGGATCTGCCCTCCCTAGATGTTCTTGGCTTTCCTGCATGTTGAGCTGGTTGGCTCCTTTAGTCCCTCCAGTGGCTTATTCCTGTTTGTCGGTCTCAATCACAGGTTTTTATGGATGTGGATTGAACCTGTTGTGCAGATATGAAAAGAGAAAACAAGCTCATGGAAGTGGATGGAAACCCACTGGGTGGTTTGTTCAGGCTTTGCACCTTGCTGTTGCTCTGCCTGGATGGGGATAGACAAGGAGGAAGTGCCTTTCCATGCTTTGGAAATGCATATTTGTCCATCCAGGGGCTCTGCAGTGCCTTTGGACTCACTGGCTCCTGGAGAGGCATCACTCCAGGGCTTCTGGGACTGCTGCCTTACTTTCCATCAGCAAACATTCTGTCAGCACAGATTGTGAAAATAGGGAGGTGTTTGCTTAGGAGGAGAAGGGTAAAATGTTTCTGGTGTATCAACAGGATGCAGAGGAGGTGGGAAAGGTGACAGCACGTTGTCTGGCCTGGGAGCAGAGGCACTTTTGGACAAAACAGAAGGAAGTAGCTGAAATGAGGGGAAGGGTCATGGCCTGTCCACAGCCATTGGTGAGGACTGGGATATAACCCAGGAGCTCTGGCTTCTCCTTGGGTGCCCTCCCTGCTCTGCAAGGTCATGGCCATGTCTTCCAGACCATAAACACCTCTGCTCCAGGACCCCAGTCTGTTCAGAATTGGCCGATGCTGAGTTGGCTGCAGAGAGGAGCAAACAGCTCCTGTGGGTACTGACCTGTGCTTCCCGGGAGCTCCAAGCCTCCGAGGATGCTCCTAACCCTGGCCTCTGCCTCTCTTGTTTTTCCGACTCAGTCCACTGAATTCTTGCTGCTTTTCTCAGGAAATGGCTCAGCAGCTGAGTGGATCATCTCCCATGGGTTTTTTGGTACATGTACCACGTTTCTCCCTGGCTGGGTTTCTCCCCCCTCCTCGTGCTGAGCTCTCTCCATGGCTGTGTTCCCTCTCCTCGCTGTTTGGGCAAGTTAAAAATCCTTAATTATCATGAAATGCTTTCTGCAAGAGTAGCTCGCTGTGCCATTAAAACCAGAACGGACATGACTGGGGAGCGAATGAACATTTTTAAAGAAAGGGTCTGAACATGCAGCTCCTTGACCCAAAACAGTCCCTCGCGCAGCAAGGCCCCAGCTGACCCGGCACAATTACCACAGTCTTGGCAGCTGGCAAGATCAGCAAATGGGGTTTATGTCAGAGCTTGTTACCTTAATTTGGTTAATTGTAGAGCAGAGTGCAATTGAACAGCCAGTTCAAACCAGGTTCCAGTTCTCCAGGGTGCTGGGCACGGGCAGGGAATTGCCTGGAGAGCAGTGGCGGCAGCGTGGGATGGGGGGGCGCGGGGAGCTGGGGGGTGCCAGGGATGTGCTCCCTTGCAGACCTCGGGCTCCCCTGAGGGACTTGAGGCTGTGCTTGGCAGCCTCACCTGCAGATTTGTAACCCTTGGTTTAATCCAAAGTCTGCAGTTGAAGCCTCCAAAAGCCCGGAGGCTGGAATTGCACGTTGAGGCTTGAAGGGTGCTGATTGTCTGGGGAGATTTTGTGGGCCATTTGTAGATGGTCCAGCACAGTCACTTATCCCTTCTCCCTCCAATATAGCCTTGTCTAGTTGACAAGGTGGTGTTTGATCAAAGGTTGGTCTTGATGATCTTGGAGGTCTTTTCCAACCTAAATCATTCTGTGATTCTTTTGGCAGTGCCTGTTGCAGTAGGACAAGGGGCAATGGTTTTAAACTGCAAGAGAACAGGTTTAGATTATATAAAAGGAAGAATTTTCTTATGATAAGGGTGGTGAGACACTGGCACAGCAGGCCCAGAGAGGTGGTGGATGCCCCATCTCTGAAAACACTAAAGGACAGGTTGAATGGGGCTTTGAGCCCCCTGATGTGGGTGAAGATGTCCCTGCTCATTGCAGGGGTTGGACTCCATGGACTGGTGTTTGTTAGGCAGCCCATGCTCCTCTTGTGCTACCAGGAGGTGATAAAGCATGGAAAAAGTAAAAGAGCATCATGTGGACCCTGGAGGATAAAAGCCTGGCCCCTTGGAGCAGGAAGAATCACAGAATCATTTATATTGGAAAAGACCTCTAAGGCCATTGAGTCCAACCATCCCCCAGCACTGCCAAGGCCACCACTAACCACTGTCCCCAAGTGCCACATCCACCCAGCTTTTAAATCCCTCCAGGCATGGGGACCCCACCACTGCCCTGGGCAGCTGTGCCAGGGCTGGACAACCCTTTTGGTGAAGAATTTTTTCCTAATACCCAACCAGAAGCTCCCCTGGTACAACTCGAGGTAAATCTCGAGTCCTCTGGTTGCTCAGTCATGTCCTGACATGTTGCTGAATCCATTTTACCATGAGGGCACAGAAATGTGAAATTTAGTAACTCACTGCAAGTGTTTGGGGAGCTACAGCTCTCCATGGGGGAGGTGGGGAGAGGGCAGTGAGGTGTTGGCTCCTCACATGCTGAGGAGGATCAAAAAGTCCCTTTCTTCCTTCCTTGCTTCCTTGTCCCCTTTCCTGGCTGCCCTTGTGCTTACTCGCCCCTCCTTTGCCGGCAGCGACATTCCAATGCCTCAAAGGGATGGGTTGGGTGCAAGGAGAGGTGTGTGAATAATTAGTTATGTCCCACCCATCCTTCCTTCCCTCCATCACCCTCACCCACCCTCAGGGAATGAAATTACAGCCTTTGATTTCATTCCTCTGCTTCAGCACTGCTCCAGACAGTCCTGCTGCCTTTGCTGGAGCTGTGGAATCCCAGATGGGTTTAGGTTGGGAGGGACCTTAAAGCTCATCTTGTTCCGCCCCCTGCCATGTAAGGGCACCTTACACTATCCCAGGTTGCTCCAAGCCCTGTCCAACCTGGCCTAGGATACTACCAGGGATGGGGTGTGGGCTCGGACCCTCCCTTACCCAGAGGCTGAAGATGCCTGTGGTTGCCAAGTGGGTGGCATATCCTCAATCCAGGAATGTGGTTTTGGGCAGGGACCACCAGTGCTGCTCTCTGCACCCCTCCCATCCAGCTGGGCCAGGGCAGCAGCTCAGCCCTTTCTCGGCAGCACCAGAACCAGTTTGTGTGAGGGTTGGGGAGGCACCAAGTGAAACCTGCAGCTGCCTCAGGAAAAGGAACATTTGGCCACAGAGGGTTTTACCTGTGACAAACAGAAAGAGGATTTCAGGGGGAGCTGGTGGCCAGCTGTGGACAAGAAATGGAGTGATGCTTGTGATGTTTCTTGCTCCCTGCTGCTCATGGATTGGAGCATCCTCCTGGTGTGGTGAAGGTGATGACCCTGGTGGGAACATGTGGAGCCTGAGAACCTTTGAGAAGAGACATCCCGAGGGGTGTTTGAAATGTCAGGAGAGCCTCCTGCTCTCCTAGTCCATCCATGTGCTGTTCCAGTAGCTAATTACAGGCACTGTTAACAAAAAGTGTGTCTTATTCCCATAACAAAAGACCTGGAAAGAACTAGACTGGTAATTATTCAGGAAAAGCAGCAAATGAACTCGGGAAAGCTGAGCCCGAGGGATTGAGCAGAATGTGATACCCTGCACCCCCCTCCTGCTCAGCCCTTTATTCATTTGTGCTAAATTAGGATTCTATGGCTGAACCTGTAAGCCAGGAATTAAGGTTAAACTCAGCATTAGATCAGTCTCTGCATTTCCTGGCTTTCCTGTTACACTTGGATGTGTTTTTAAAAAGGATTGGTGCCTTTTGCTCAGGAGGTTCACTGGCTCCAGGGGCATTAAATACATCCAGCACATCCCAAGGTATAGATGCAGGACAGACCTAACTGCTGCAAGGAGATGCTGGGAGAGAGGGACAAAGTGACTCCAGTGAAGAACAGGAATTGGAGCTGGGATGTGGACAGGCAGAGCCTTGCACACCTGCTGGACATCCCTGCACTAGGTTTCCCACTCCTGATGGATTCCCAGATGATGGATGAGCTGCTCCTGTGGTCCTGGCTCTCCTACAGCTCATAGCCACAGCATCCCCTTGCAGATGGCATAGCTTCTGCCTGGGAAAAGGCAGAGGGATGCTGGGCAACTTAGTGAGCAGAGAGCAGAGTGAGATTTCCTGGGCAGCTTAATGAGCAGAGAGCATTTTGCACACCACGATAGGGAATATCTGCTTGCCTGGTTAGGATTCAGCAGGAGCAGGAGGGAAAAAGGAGGTGAAGAGAGCAGTGTCCAGGGTGGAAAGGATGAGATGGAGCTGGAGGGTCAGGGAGAGAAAAGGAAAGAGAAGAGGCACCTCTCCCACGCACACAGGGCAGCTCCATGTCTCTGGCACAGGTTTGGAGCAGTCTCATGAGTGACAGATGCACCACAGACTGGTGGTGCTGTCAGGAAAAATCCCTCTTTCCCAGCACTGGAAAGATGAGTGGGAGGTGTTACAGGGTCTGTGCATCCAGGTTTGTCACCCAGCCCCTGCAGCTGTGGCTCTTGGTGGTGCAGGCGAGGGAAAGATCCGAAGAGAGGCCATCCAGAGGGAAAATGCCCAATGTTTGAGCATCCCTCTGCTTTTCCCAGCAGCACATCCTGGGTTTCCTTGTGCTGAGACATGAAGGGTTAAGCTCCAGGCCCTGCTGACGGCCATGTGATGCAGTTGCTGGGGTGATTAGTGAAGATCTGTGCCCTAAGAGGAATCACATGGGCTTCCACAGGGCTCCTGGATGCAAAGGTGCCCCTGGATCTCCCACCAAGCTCCCTCTTCCCCCCGCCCCAGGGAAGTGGCAAGTCTGGGAATGGGAATGTGGCTTTACCATCCCAGCCCTACAGCCAGGCCCCACATCAAAAGGCAGGGAACAAAACAACTGCAGAGCATTTGAAAGCAAAATAAATAAAGCCTGGGCTGCTCTAGGGCAGTTGGGACCAGAGGGACAATCAAGGTGCCTATTTCTGGCTGTTCCTTTCAAAGGCAGATCCATAACAGGAACTTTTCATCGTGGGGCCCTAAAGAAGGTGACTTCTGATATCCAAGCCCCAAAGAACCTGACTTCCCCCAATCAAAGGGATTGCCACAGCCCTCTGCTTTATCAGGTGGCTGGTGGGACCGGAGGAAATCCTGGGTTTCTGCTTTATTGGGTGGCTGGTGGAAGTGGAGGAAATCCTGGGGCTTTATCGAACGCCAGCAGCCTTCAGTTGAGAGGACAACGTGACAATATCTGTGTTTGCAAAGCATCTTCCAGCAGGAAGGTCCCCAGAACGTTTTCTTCCCAGGGAGAAGGTATCTGGGAGATCACCTCAGAGATGGCACGTTGCAGTGTGAGAAGGTTTGGAGGAGTCACTCACGACCAGTTGCTTGAGACACATAGTTCTGGGGCTCGTAATCAATCCAGATGAATTTAGCACTGTAACACTGGAGGAATCAGCACAGTAGGAAGATGTGCACGTGCTCTCAGCATAACCTGAAATGCCTCAGAATGATAATTAAGATAATTAATCCTAAGAGCAGCCTTTCCCTCCAGTTCCTCTGTTTCAACCCTCACAGAGGCCCTTGGGGTTCACAGCCCGTCACTGATCCTTTCCTGTGTCCTGCAGGTGATGTGTCAAACCTGACTCCTGAGCACGCCTTCGAGGGCACGAAGGTCGGTGTTGGGAACATCGTGTTGGCTTTGTACAGTGGCCTCTTTGCCTATGGAGGATGGTAAGATGCTCCCTCTCTCCCTTTTCTTTGGGAACTGAATCCCAACACCAATTTCAATATCAAATTCAAGCTCCTGGAGGGCTCCTTTGAGCACTCTGCAAGCACAAGGAGCTGCTCAATCTGCTGTGGAAACAGGCCAGTTGCAGCCTCATCATGGAATCATGGAAGGACCTTAAAGATCATCTTGTTCCATCCCCCTGCCATGGGCAGGGACACCTTCCACTATCCCAGGTTGCTCCAAGCTCTGTCCAACCTGGCCTTGGACACTTCCAGGAATGGGGCAGCCACAGCTTCTCTGGGCAACCTCACCACCCTCACAGGGAATGATTTCCTCCCAATATCCCATCTAATCCTGCCCTCTGGCAGTGGGAAGCAACTCCCCCTCATCCTGTCACTCCAGGCCCTTGTCCAAAGTCCCTCTCCAGCTCTCTTGGAGCCCCTTTAGGTGCTGGAAGAGGCTCTCAGATCTCCCTGGCTTGCTCCTTGCAGGTTTGGTACTGTAGGTCTTGGAATTAGGCACCAGCCATCCCAAGTGTTCCCACAGGCATCTCTGTGCCCTTCCTGAAATCTCAGTGCAGATGAGTTAAACTGCAGGGCTTTATGTGTTCCATGGACTAACCAGAATGAACCCCTGTTCTTTTTAAATTCCAGGAATTACTTGAATTTTGTGACAGAAGAGATGATAAATCCCTACAGGTGGGTGTGTGTCCTGGGATGACATCCCTGGGAGAAGGATCTGTATTCTGGGGAAGCCTCTTCCTTGTGTGTGTAACAGGGGTTGCTGATCAGCCCAGAAGCCAAGGTGTTTATCTGGGGAAATAGAAAACAAGATAAATTAATGGCCTTTTTCCTCCCTGGAATCAGGGAAGCAGAATAATAATCTCTGTAGGAGAAGGGCTGTTGTTTACGCTGCTTTCCTGTCCCACTAATATCAGTGCTGCTGGAAAGCCCTGCTTCCTTGGCGTGACACCTCCGTGAGTTATGGGCAAGAGAGAAGCACTCAGGGCTTTATTAGTGCCTTGTATAAAGTGCCAGCAGAGGGTTTGTGCTGCTGTCCATGTGTTTGTCTCGTGCTCTTCCCATCCTGTTGAGCAACATCTGCTTCCTACGCTGCTCGTGCCTTTCGAGGTTACTCGGGGGCCTGGCGAGCTCAGGATGGCCACAGCAAAGCAGGACAATGCTGAGAAATCCCTTTTGCTCATGGGATGGTCCCTGTGAGCCACTGGGATTCGAGTCTCAGGGTCATTTGTGCAAAGAGTCCGTTCCTGGCTGACCCTGGTGGTGATTCTTTCGTGCTGGGAAGGATTTGATACTCGCTTTCCTTCAGAAACAGTTAGAAAAAGGGGGGTTGTATTTTGCAATTCTTTGCATGTCTGCTGAATGCAGTCATGGGGTTTGACTCTCCTCCTGTGGCTTTGAGCTCCACTGGACCAACTAGCCGTGGCACTAAGCAGGGTTTTCTTTTTCAGTTTCCATTCGCAAATGAAGTGAAATAGTTTGGAAAGGCAAATTTGTACCAACACGGCCTGTTCACAGACTCACTCAGGCTGTGTGTGGACTCATTTTCCTGGAGTTTCCTCAGCCCATCCATCTGCACAGAGTTAGAGGCTAAAAACTGCGGGCTGGGTCCCTGAGCTTCCCATCTCCCACAAGAAACCCGGCCGCACAAGTGAATCTCCTTTGCCCAGGAGAGAATCCACGTGCTAATGCCACTGGGTGTCTTTAATTAATTGCCATTGCAGTGATCTTGAATTCCTGCTCACCCAGCCAGAGCCTCTCCATGGGAAAAGTTCTTTTTGCCATAATCCTTCACTCTCCATTCTCCAAGAGAATCGTGGAGTTGTCAAGGTTGGAAAAGACCTTTAAGATCACCAAGTCCGGTTGTCAATGCAGCACCACTAAACCGTGTCCTCAAGTGCCACATCCACATGTTTCTTGAACACCTCCAGGGATTCCACCGCTTCCCTGGGGAGCTTGTTCCCACATGGGCATCTCCTCTGCCCTGGGAGCAGAGCCTGGCTGGGAAACCTGGCATGCTGAGGAGCCAAAGAGCAGAAGGGCTCAAACAAACCTTGAGTGAGCACAGGAGGGCGGCGATGCATGAGAACAGCAGCTCCCTCCTGTGACCTCCATGACAATGTATGTTTTTTCCTAGGAACCTGCCCCTGGCCATCATCATCTCCCTGCCCGTGGTCACTCTGGTCTATGTGCTGACCAACTTGGCCTATTTCACCACGCTGTCCACGAGTGAGATGCTGACATCCGAGGCCGTGGCCGTGGTAAGATGGGGCTGCTCTGACAGGACTGTTTTCCAGGGCGAGTTAAATCACACTTGCAATCTCTTCTCACATCTCATGCTTTGTTCCAGGCTGGTCATGGCTGCTTACAAAAAACCTGGTGTTTAACAGGCAGTAAAGAGCAGATGTGATGGGAGCAGGGGAGAACAGCGTGATACCAAGTGGGATTCAGGGCAGACAGCGAGGGTGGGCAGCAGTTAGTGCTGCCCTTAATTCCCAAATAGGGAAGGTGGCTGCTGCCCTTGTGACTTCTCATCAGTTACCAGAGCGTAATATTTATGGGAAAAGGTCATTCAGTCAATACTGAACTAGATTGTTCTCTCTCTGTATCTTCCTTCTTTTAATTAAGAGAGATAAATAATACTTCCATTAATTAAAATGCCACAGCGGTCAGAAATCCTGGTTGCTTCAGGAAGGAGCAGACCTTGCAAACAGCGTGACCAGGATTGTTCAAGGCTTCAAAGGGAATTCTCAGCCCAGGATGAGCTGGTCTGGGCCACTCAGGTGACAGTGCTCCATCCTTTGGGTTGCCACCAAGCCCCTGCTCCAGCCCACAGTGACGTGGTGCTGAGTTATTGGAGGTGCTATGTGTGTTGCATTGAATCACAGAATGGTTTGGGCTGGAAGGGGCCTAAAAGATCATCATGTTCCAGCTCCCTGCTATGGGCAGGGACGCCTTCCACTAAACCAGGTTGCTCCAAGCCACATCCAACCTGGCCTTGGACACCTCCAGGGATGTTGTTGTAGTTGTGTCCATTGCTGCAGCCACGTGCCCTTGCAAGGCTGGAAATCAATATCACAGCAAAGGCTGGAAATCAATATAAATTGGAGTAAAACCACAGTGGAGCAGCACAGGGTCAGTCTGTGACAAAACACTGCAGCTCCAGGACACTCTGTGTCCCCAGGGCTGTGTCCCAGGTCCTGACTCAGCACTTGGCAGCAGCTCCGTGTTTGAGGCTCCTCAGTTTCTGTTTGATCTTGAACTTCCCGATGGCTGTTCTGATAAATGTTGTGTCCTGACCCCGAGGGAAGGGCTGGCTGCTGCTTTAGTTTAGCAGTTCCACAATATGCTTTTTCAGGAAGGAGGAGCAGCAAATGGCAATATGGAAAACTCCGTAACAGCTTCAGCACCAGGCTGTGTCCATTGCTCATATTTCTGCAAAGATTAAGCCTTTGTAGGCAGCTGTGAGTTCTTTTGGACATTCTGGGTATGAAATGTCTCTTCTTGTCCCCCATTTAGGATTTTGGGAACTACCACCTTGGTGTCATGTCCTGGATCATCCCTGTCTTTGTTGGCCTGTCGTGCTTTGGGTCGGTCAATGGATCTCTCTTCACTTCTTCCCGGTAGGTTTGTTGCTCAATCCTGTGGGTTTTGTTTACAAGCTGTGCTCAGTTCCTCTTCTTTTGGAGTTGTCCCCTAGAGAGTGGTTGTGGGCAGACACAAAGTCTGAAGGGTCTGGAGGCCATGTGGGGAATGCAGGGGGAAAAAAAAGTCAGCCTTTAAAACCATAGCCAGATTAAAGGAAACCTTCCAGTGGTCTTAATCTTCTGTTCCTCAAGCAAAGTGCTGTTGAAGTCAATAAAATAGAAACAGACACAGGCTCGGTGATGATGGGAAAGTGGCTCTAATGAAAAGCAGAAAGTTGTGAAACTTCAGGGCCAAGAAGGGGAGAAAGGACGGGTCAGGACAGGGACTGAGATGGTTCTGGCTCTGACACATCTCCTGGGTTGTCTTAGGACAGTCACTTAATGGCTGTCTCTGGAATGGAGATAAATACATCCTTCCTGCATTCTTTGTCCATCTCCAGCCTCCCTTTTAAGTCAGGGATTGGCATTTCAGTCCTGCTGCCTCAGTCTGGGCTGAGCTTGGGCTGTCCATGTTTTGTGCTGCAGACAAACCCCAGCTGGGGCTGCAGGGGTGTAACTGCTCTGTGTCCCCCTCCAGGCTGTTCTTCGTGGGATCCCGAGAGGGACACTTGCCTTCAATCCTGTCCATGATCCACCCCAGGCTCTTCACTCCTTTGCCATCCCTCGTGTTCACGGTAACACCCGGGGCTGGGCTGGGCAGGAAGGGGTGGGGGTGGGATCCCATCAGAGAGTTTGGAGAGGGGCTCCCACCTCCACTCACAGTCATTCCTTCATTCACCTACAGGAGAATGACCCTTCTCATCATATCCTTACAGTCCACTCCTGGTTTGAATTCTCCCCATCCCTGAAAATGTCCAAGGCCAGGTTGGGCAGGGCTTGGAACAAGCTGGTCTAGTGGAAGGTGTCCCTGCCCATGCCAGGGCATTGGAACAAGATGAGCTCTAAGGTCCTTCCAACCCAAAGCATTCCACGATTCTATAAAATCATTCCAGGCACCAACTGAAAAATAGCTTAAATAAGTAAAAATTAATGAATGTGATCCTTTGCCTGGCAGGCAGTTCTTCTAAAATCCCTATGTTTAGTGTTGTGCTTTATGTGGTTTTGCCTCCTCCCTTTGCTAATGGCTTTTTCCCTTTTCAGTGTGTCATGACCCTGCTCTACGCCTTCTCCAACGACATCTTCTCAGTCATCAACTTTTTCAGCTTCTTCAACTGGCTGTGTGTGGCTCTGGCCATCATCGGGATGATGTGGCTGCGTTACAAGAAGCCAGAGTTGGAGAGGCCCATCAAGGTGAGAACGGTGGGAAAATGGGAGGTGCGTCCTCCCCAAGTCCCTTCTCAGCACCAGGGAAGGTTCAGCTGCTGCTCCTGCGTGGGAGAGGGACTGGGATTGCAGGGAGATGTGGGGTTGGAGCTAATGGAGATGTTCCTGCTGCTGAATGGGAGTTGGTGCAGGAGGATGAAGAGCTGCCATGGCCGTGGGGACAACAGTGAAGGAGCTCCGGGTGTCAGGGACACAGGATGTTGTGGTGGGATAACACAGCAGGAAGCTCTCCATGACTAACACGCTCTCCAGGACAGATCCCAGGCTGTGGCTCTCAGTGAAACGCTCTGTACCATCAGAGAATTCACCTAAAATAGTTCTCTGCTAAAGCTCCCTTCACTGGGAGCTTTGTTCCCTGTGTCCTTGGCCAGCTTGGCAGCTCCGTGGCCCATCTGGGAGGAGGCCAAGATCGTGTCACCCTGGTGTGTCTGATGGCCTTCAGGGCATGTTTCCCACTCATCCCTCAGCACAAGTCATGTCTCTGCCAGGCAACAACACCTCGAGAGAGACGAACTCCCAGGCCTGTGCTGGTGCCTTCCCAAAGCGACTCTTTGTGGGGTGTTTCCTCAGTGGTTTGGGGTTTCTTAGTGGGTGTCCTGCTCAGAGTCCCCTGAGGAACAGCCCTGAGGATGCCATGGCTTGTGCTGTGGCTGATGCTGAATTTGGGGCTGTTGGTACAGGTGCTTTTTATAAGGCATTATGGAAGTATAGAATTGGGATCTAAAGAGGTGCTGAGAAAGGCTCTTGGCTCCTGGCCGTGGTGGGACATGAACTCCGTCCCTCCCCGGGCTGTACAGCTGGATAAACTTCCATGGAAAGTGTGCTCTGTTGTCCCGACACATCTCCTGACCTGTTCCTTGTTCCCTGCTCAGGTGAACATCTGCCTGCCTATTTTCTTCATCCTGGCCTGCCTGTTCCTCATTGCTGTTTCCTTCTGGATGACGCCGAAGGAATGTGCCATCGGCTTTGCCATCATCTTCAGTGGGATCCCTTTTTACTTCTTCGGGGTCTGGTGGCAGAACAAGCCCAAGTGGGTTCTCCAAGGCATCTGTAAGTACCCCCAGTGAGGAGCAAGGGTGCAGCTCTTGTTCCAGAAAGAACAGTTTCCCAGTTACATCCTACAGCTGGGAGTGCTGGCTTACCTTCCTGTGGAGGAGGTTCCAAAGTCTTGGCTCTGATCCAATCTTTAATGATGACAATTTTAACCTGATGAGTACCATGTCTATCAAGCACCAAAAATGCACCCTGACTTGCAATAATTGCAAAGTTTGGGACAAATACCATGTACTGGGGTTTTTATATCTTGGAAAACAGGTTGTTGTTACTCAGCAGAGTGTAATTCCTTGAGCACGTTGCTCCTCCTCCTGGAAAAGCCCAGGGCCAAGCCTTTGCTCAGCAGAGAAACCCTTTACAATGGTGTAGGAAGGGAAAAGGCAGAATTGAGCACAGTTGGCCTCTGTTTGACTGCTGAAAATTCACAATTAATCCCAATCCATGGTTTAGCCAGTGCTAACATTTCAGATCCAGGCACAGCTTTCCTTGGCATCACACCGTGGCAGCGGAGCAGAGGGAGGGGAAAGTCCCCTGGATGTGTTCTCTTACGAGGTTTATTTTTAAGGTATCTGCTCTAAGGTTTTCCAACAGCTGACACTGCCCCACAGTGTGTTTAGGGATGGAGAGGCTGTGCTTGGCACATGGAACCTCTGCCTGAACAACTGAATCCAGAAAGTCAATCCATGTTGTCCAAGTAACTGAACTCCACCAGCTGCCTCCCAGCTCTCCTACAACGGGCTGACCTAGAAAAGCAGACAAGAAGAAGTGCCCAGCCTTAGCTGGGTGTTTTATGAGGAAGAAAAAGGCTTTCAGAGCAGTGCTCAGCACTCCTTATTCTTTTTTTCTATGTTTCTGTTTCCCTCTCCCACACTCACTTTTTATCCTGAGTATTAGGCTAAGTTTCTGGAAAAGCCATTTTTGCAGTGCCTGGGTGGCAACTTACCATATTCATTGTTTTTCTGCACCAAAGGCTTGTTAGGAGAATGTAGAAAATATTCTGGGAACAGAGAATGATAATCTTGCAAATTCTCTGGGAACAGAGAATGATAATCCTGCAGACATCCAGTTAGAAACATATGACCTTTAAACCCATATTTATTGATATATTGCAGATAATTTGAGCACCTCCAACTGATTTGAGTCTGACCAGGTTGTATTTAGAGTTAGTTTTACCAGGCAGGAGTATGTTGTGATCTCCAAACCCAGGAGCAGCAGGGAGCAGAGGAGTGTTTGGATATCGGCCACCAGCACTAATGGGTGGAAAAATAAAGTTCTTTCAGTTTAAAACCTTTTCCTGGGCAAACCTGCACCTGAAATGGTCCCTTTGCTCCCACCTGCCCTGGGCCAGGCAGTGGCATCTGCCCTGTGGGCAGGACAGGTGGGTTTAGGTGAGTTTGTCCTTCTAAGAGGCCATGAGCTCTCATGGGTTTCAAAACTGGAAGTAAAAGCTTCACCTTGGATTTCCTGTACACGTTCCTGACTCTGTTTTGGCTGCTCACACTTATGGCATCCAAAATGAGTTACCATATCCCTGTGCAAGTAGAAACTTGTGTCCAGAGTCCCAGAGCCTCTCCTGGAGCATCCTTGCTGCAAGAGCAGAGCTCCCATTGTTACATGCTGGAATCCTGGGAACAAGCAGGGAGTATCCCATGGGTTATTTCAAGCCTTAAATTAGAAGGCAGATGGGTCAGTCCTTCTCTCCTGAGCCCACACCAAGATTTATGTTGGGCCCCTGCGTGTGATTCCTGACCTTTCCTTTGCTTTCCTCCCCAGTCTCCGCGACAGTCCTGTGCCAGAAGCTGATGGAAGTGGTTCCTCAGGAATCCTAGGCAGGAAAAGCAGAGACATTCAGCTCGAGGAAACGCACAATTTTATTTCAGGACGACACAAGAATCTGCTCCCTCACACCCAGATCCCAGGCCTTGGAGCCCCGTGGGAGCTGCTTCCTGCTGACACCACATCCCAACTCTGCCTTGTCTCCTCCAGCCCCTCCATCCCCACCTTCCCCTGGCACATGGGCGACCCTGTGATGAGTTCTTGGTACGGACACGAGCCAGGAGAGGAATTCCAAAGGGCAATTCCAAAGGGGTCCTGCGTGTCCCATCAGCATCTGTGTGTGTGTGACACCGACGGCTGTACTTGGTTCTGGGTGGGCTCATCTGGTTTGGGGCTGGGATGCCCCAGGCGAGGATGGATCTGCTCAGGAACCTGGTTTGGGTGTTCAGATGTGCCTGGGGCTGTCAAAGAGGGGAGAGGTCCTGAGCCTGCCCCACTTGCCTTTTCTGGCCAAGGAGGGTGGTTAGGAAGCAAAGGTTGGCTGGTGTTGGCTCACACACACACAAACTCACACCAAAACGTGCTGCTGGACGCTTTGGGCTCTGTCCACTGCCAGTGGCTGAGGTGAGATGAGGTAGAGCAGAATTAGTGTCAGAGAAATTATGTGGGGAGGCCTTGTCTGCCTGTCACCGTGTTCGTGACGGAGCACTGCCCTGCCAGCACCTCCCACATCCAATCCCCTGCTGTTGAGCCAGTTCTCCAGGATGCTCTTCACCAGAATGCCCATCCCGTGGCCCCTGTGAAGGGGCAGATGCAGGCCCGAGGGTGGAGTTCCTGTGGATAAACCCAGGGAACTGCAATCAGCAGAAGGCCAAGTCCTTGGCTTGCTCATTCCATGCTTTTCTGTGGACAGGCTTTCGTCCAGCATGGGATGAGCAACATTGTTCTCTCCACATGGCCCTGCTCATTGCCCTTGGTGTGATCCATGTTTGCCCCTGAACCATCTGCAAGGAGAAATAAAGGGTGGGGTGCCCTTGGCACATTCCCTGGGGTCTGTTTGTGCGTTTCCTGGTGCTGTGCCCTTCGTCACACTGTGTCTCTTCTGGAATGTGCCACAGAGATGGGACCAACTGGGTCTGGGGTGTAGAAAGAGCAGGTGGCTGGAGCCTGACTTTCACCTTGGGCTGCTGTAGATCATGGGGTGGTTTAGGTTGGGAGGGACCTGAAAGCTCATCTTTTTCCACCTCCTGCCATGGGCAGAGATACCTTCCACTAGACCAGGTTGCTCCAAGCCTGTCCAACCTGGCCTTGGACATTTCCAGGGATGAGGCAGCCACAGCTTCTCTGGACAACCTGTGCCAGGGCCTCTGCACCCTTGGAGTAAGGATTGTAGATGGTGTGTTTTGCTCCGAGGAGTGTGGCCTGGGGCCTGGGCCTCCTTTGTGCATCAGGTTTGGCTTGGTGAGATCCTTCCACCACCCTCCTATTCCAGGAGCGATCCTTGAGCACAAACCCTGATCCGCATGTGAAATCCTCTTTGGCTGTCGTGGGTGGTGCAATCCCATCCCCTGAGAACACCCAAAATCCTTTTAGTTCCTGAGTAGTCCAGCTGTCCTCTTAGGAACATGTTGCTTTATTTGGTCAAAAGCGTCGCCTTTTCAGCAAAGCTACAGTTCTTGAACACTTTGCTCATCGTGCCTCTGCTCTCTGCTCTCAGTTGGAATTCAAAAGCATCTTCTCCCCACAGTTGAGCTGCTTCACTCTCTGTTGCAGATCTTTGTGCTTGTGCTTTGTGCAAGTGGCTCGTGGAACTACTTTTTCTCCTCAGTGTTTTTATAAACTCGGCTGTTGGGATGCCAGGATCCTCCCAGAGCTTTCTGCTGGATTCTCCTCGTTAACGTGGGGTTATTTTGGATGGAGAGGCATTAAGGACACCATGGTACTCGCTCACACTTTGTCCTTTGAAGGTCTTTAGCGCTGGGGGGTGTCAGGGCAGGTGCAGCTCCTGTCCAGGTGTGTGGCCGTGTCCACGTGAGCTCTGCTGTCGCTTTGCCAACCAGCTCTTGCTTCGAGTGCAGCAGGAATAGGTGAGACAATCAGCACATGGAGAACCTTGGCTGTCAGGTTGTTTATTCCATGGCAGCTCAGTGTGGAGGTTCCCAAACCAGCTCAGGTGACAATGTGGAGATCCCCAGACCAGCTCAGGTGGTGCTTGACGTGCTTGATGTGCTGAGCTCTCCTGGAGCTGAGTTGAACTGTGGGGACTTGCAGCTGGTTTGTGTGGATCTCCAGGGCAGAACCCAAAGTCTTTGGCCAGTGCCTGGCTGTGCAGGGACCTATGTGCAATGAACTGGAGCACCTCAGATCCAGTGCCTCTGGGGAGGTGTTTGCATAAATAAGGTGGTGAAGCGTAAAACCTGAACTTTTTGGCATCTCTTCCAGCTGAAGGCTGAGATGTTTTGGCAGGGTGGTGGTGGGAGGTCACTGCTCATGCTGGACCTGTTTCATAGAGAGAGGACCTCAGTCTGTCACCTCCCACTTGCTCTGCACATTTTCATCTGTGGTAGTGTCAGGGCAGCTCCTGCAGGGCCTGGGTTCAGTGTAGGGGCTCCCGGTGATGAACTTCCCAACAGAGTTACTTGGGATGCAAAGCAAAGGAATTTGAACTCTCAGCCACCTCAACCCAAAGTCATTTGGCACCAAGGTCCCATCCACAGAGCTCAGAAATGGGTCCAAACCTCCCAAAAGCGGGGGGTGCTCGGTTTGGACACATCTTTGAGCAGTGATGACCGTCACTACATGATGTCATCCTGGTGAACGTTTCACACTGGTTTTAAAGAGGAAACATCACACTAAGAAATATTTTTTTATTAATTACCTGATCTTAATGAATTCCTTAACTTGCTTGCTTTGCTTTTTATGAATTTTCATTATTTTTCCTTTACTGCTGAAGATCTTTCTCATGTACTAACCTGCAGGCTCTGGCATTGATCCATGTGTTCACAGTGATCTTGCCGGCATCTCCTTGGCAATAGAAGTTTAGGAAAAACTGAACCAGGTACCAGCACAAAATGACAAAAAAATATTGAATTTGGTGAGCCAAAGGTCATGTCTCAAAGTCTAAAATACCTGATTTCTTTCTTTCTGGATTCATTGACCCCCGTAGTTCCCCTCCATCAGAGCTTGGTGACATGGCTGGAAGAGGTTGGGTTATTTTTTTCCTGGAAGTTTGAGAGATAATGAGTGAGGGGTAAAGCTGAATTTCATTTGCTAAAGAAAACACAATAGAGTAGATTCTCTAGTGGGAGAAACTGCTTCCAACAGCATCTGCTGTCCAGAGTGACAGCTTGTCCCTTAGATCAGCTGCAGCAGCATCTGCTGCCCTCGACTTGCCCTCGTCAGCTGGATTTTGGTATGGAAAGGGGAGAACTCATCCTTGTGAAAGACCTCCTTGCTGCTTGTTTTCCTCAAATGTGGAATGAGATGTTTCAGGGAGGGCGAGGGGAGCAACAGAGACTTCACAGAAAATTCCTTGTCCTTCCCAGCCCTGGATGTAGGATTTTTGTGTTGTTTCTCTGTTGGCCTCTCTCTGGATCCCGTGATCGGTCATGGCTGCGACACACTGAGGGAGATAAACCATTCCCACAAAGGGCACTGCAACCACAGGGACCTGAACGAGGTTCCACGTGAACCTATTTCATATGAGTGTCCTGCAAGTACAGCTGGAGCTGTTGTGTCCATGGAATCAGGGATTCATTCAGGTTGGAAAAGACCTTTAAGATCGAGTCCGACCATGGGACCGTGGCTGCTCTGCAGTGATCCCATGGTCCTTGTACCAACCCCCCACCTTCAATTATTGCTCTTAACTTGTTTTTAAGGATTTAGCCTCCCAGGCAGGCAGTTGTTTGGGGTGTTCACAGAATAGCATCCTGCAGGGATTGCTAAACAGAGCAGGAGCTGATGGCCAGGCACTTCCGTGCCCGTTGGGTTCCTCTTTCTAAGTGAGAAACCTGCTTCCGACCAGGAGGGGACTCAGCCCTGCAAAATGCTCCCAGCCAAAAATCAGGGGGATTTATGTTATCCTGGCTGGATTTTTTTATGATTCTTTTTCCCCAACTTCCTGCAGAATTTGCAGTGTTTTCCACCTCAGACACCATGTTCTGGTAAACATGCTTTTGTTTTCAGCGGCTCCCTCTGTGGCTCCGGAGTTCAAAGGGACTCTGGCACAGTTGAACAAACTTTAAAGACCCTTCAACTGGATTGAAACTCCTGAGAAGTGGCTTTGTTGTTCTCCAAGTCCTGTCCCAGTGGGTGGCTCAGGCACTGGGCTCCTCCAGGGGTTCCTCTGTGGTGGGTCTGAGCAGGAGAGGAGCCCTTGAGGAGAAGCGGTGTTGGAACAGAGCTTTTCCCTGTAGCTGTGACTTCCCAGTCATGGAGAGATGTTCAGAGTGGCAGAGTCCCAGTCTGGCTGTGGGGAATCCCCGGGAATGTTTCTACTCAGTCTGGGAAGGTACCTGTGCCTTCAGCCGAGGCGACAGTGTCCTTGGGCTTTAATATAAAAAAAAATTAAAAAAAAAATAATAAGGAAACTGCCAAATGTTGTCATTGCACAACACTCTGGCTGGTCGGGGCTGTTCCTGTGGGATGGCAGCTTTTCCATCCACCCGTTGTGCAACTCCATTACTAACAAATCCAAGGGGAGGGAGGGTGATTGGGAAAGGGCTGGACTGAAGCTCCCTCCTGGAGCTTGGGAAAGGGCAGCCCAGCAGGCAGATGGCTCAGGTTCCCCAGGGGCTGGTGCCGGGGCTGTGCCACGAGGTCTGTGCCACGACCAGGGCACGTCCCACACTCTGAATGGTCGCCTTGTGCCAGCCCTGGAGCATCTCCGGCTGCGGGATGGGCCGGCACAGCCGGAGCCAGGCCTTGGCTGCCGACCAGGGAGATCCCTGCAGTGATGGGAATCTGCTCCCTCCTTCATGCCAGGGACCTCAGCATTGAGGGATGTTCAGGGGGTTTCCATTTTGGATGGCTTCTTGAGAAATTCCAGGATTACACTGGGTTTGTCTGTGCTTGAGGAGTTTCTTCCCAGTTTTCATGCTCCAAACTGAAACTGGGAGCTGGGGGGTGGGGTGTGTGTGTGATGCTGCTGGGCTTGGTGGCACCAGGAGCTCCCAGTTTGGTGCAGATGATGAGATGTGGTGGTGGGAAACCTGGCTCGGGGTTGGCCATCCCTAAGGATCCGAAATCCAGAGGATTATTTCTTTGCTTTGCCCCCTCCCCGTCCCTCACATGAGAAGGGGTGTTGCTTCCTCCAGCTGTTGAAGTGTTAATGAGAGAAATAAAAGTATTTTTTTAAACACTGAATTAATTTCTAAACTGCCTAAAAGAGACTTTATAGCTACACCTGAGTTATTCCCGTGAGGTGACGTCCAGCTCAGCCCGGGGGATCTCCCACATCCAGCGGGATGTGGGGCTGCAGCTCCTGCGCTGGGATTGACATCACACGCAGGGAAAAACATCCTTATTTGTTCAGGGGACAGGGAGAGATCTGTGTCCCACCTAAACCCTTCCAAAGGGAGGATTCCAAGTGGCTCCCAGACCTCGTTCCGACCCACAGAACAAAGGGTGACATTCACTCCTGGTGAAGAATCTGACTTTTCAGAGATATTTTTCTTTGTACTTTTGTTGTTTTTTTTTAAAAACACACACACAGAAAAGAGCTTAACACACACAAGAAAACCTAGATCTGATTTGTTATGACAATTTTGTTACATTTGGTTGCTTTAAAAAAAAACTATTTTACTAATTTAAATGTTGCTGTAGATGACAATTCTATTTATTTTAAGGGGTAAATATCTTTTAGTCTTAATACTTCTCCAGTAAGCGCTGTTTATTCCCAATGTTTGTGTTCCTGGCAACACAGCTATTCCACTGGTCAGCCAGTAGTTCCTGAATCCAATGGCCTTGTAAAACAAGATGTCTCTTGCAATGTATTTTTTTTTTTTTGTAGTATTTCTTGATTCTTTTATGTCTGTGGTTTAACAAATCTGTTGAATGTTTGGGTTGTTCTATGTTTTGGGTTGTTTTGTTTTGTTTTTTTAACAAAGAAAGCTGAATTACAACTCTCTTGTTGCTGGTCTTCGCCTCTAAAATTTCTTTTACCTAAGGTTGCCTTGTTTATCCAACATCCCTCAGCACCTGAGCCCTGGGTTTCCAGGTGTTCCTCTTGCAGATGGGTTTAGGAGCATGGCAGCATCCAGGCTTCCATCACCATCCTCCCTTTTGAAATTCCAGATAACTTTTCTGGTTTTGCCTGTGTTAAAACCGAGGGAGTTGGAAAGGGGCTGAGCTTTGGGCACGAGGTGGGAGCAGAGGATGGATGTCCCAGTTCCCAGGGTGTATCTGCAGGGTCTTATGCTGGACATGCTGCTCATGCTTTAGCAGAGTTAATGTCCAACAGCAGGAAAGTATCATGTTTCATAAGAGGGAAGTGATCCTCTGCTGCAATCCCTCCTTCCCGTGTCCCTCTACACTGAAGAGAAGGATATTCCAGTGGAAAAGGACCAGGGCAGAGATGCTCAGGCTCACAGAGCTGGGTTGGTGCAAGAGCTGATTTTGGTGTGTGCATGGGAGAGCTCAGAGGTTTTCCTTCCTGAAGGAGAGAGTGGTGCCCAGGATGCTCTGTTGTCACACACATATCCCAAAGGGAAGAAACGGGCAGGGAATGCTAATGGAGCTTAGAAAGGCTGTGGAGAAAAAACAGGAGTAAAGCAAGTGATGCCCAAATGTGCTGAGTAGATGTTAATCACAAATTTCATACTGAATTTAGGTGCCACAGTCAACCAATGTCTTGAACAAGGAGAGAATTCACAAGAAAAAGGCAATTCTTGATTTAGTCCCGAGTATTGTGGCTGTTTTGGGAATTAACACTGGAAGAGAGAATCTGCTCGAGCCCAACCACCTCATAAAACCAAACCCTGAGACCACAGTAGCATTTAACTAAATATTTATTTATTTATAAAAGGAGGAAGGTGGAGGTGAGGAAGTGAGAATGGAGTTACAAGAACCCTGTGTGTGACAGGGCTCTCCCACAGACTCTTCCAGAGATTCTCCCAGATGGGATTAGAGGCCCTTAGTGAAGGGATTAGAGTAATCTAAGAAAAACATCTCCACAAGCCAGTGTGGAATAGCCTCTGCCATCAGTGATTTAAAAGAGATCATTCCAAAAGTGACAGTTGTGGCCAAAGAAGGAAACCAGGGGAGAGAATAAACTCTGGCAAATTAAATATAAAACCTCAGTAAGACAAGTCAACAGGACACTCACCAGTGGGACACGGACGGCACATGGAGGAGTGGGGCTGGGACACCCTGGGATGCCTGGCAGGGACATGGAGGGAAAAGCACTTTACCAGGCACATAAGGCAGTAGCACAGATGAAATGAGTTATTTACATCCATGTTTGCTACAGGGTCACTTGGAAAAGTTCCTGTGCTGGAGCATTTCTTCCCAGGGAGCAAGCCCAAGGAATTGCTGCCAGAGAAACTGTGGTGTTTGGGAGCAAAGCTCCAGCTGTAGGATCCCGAGGCCTTCCAGAGCACATCTGGGGCTTCCGGCAGGTGTGTGCAGCCACTGCCCAACACTGGGATACCCTGGGTGTGGAAAACATGGTGCTGGTACAGGTAGAGGGCCCAGGAGCAGCCAAAGGGGTTCCAAGAGGTTGTAGTGGGGAATACAATGAGCAGAGACATGGAGAGGAACATCCTGGGGGGAAACACAGGGAGGTCAGTCCTCAGCAGACCACTGAGCTTCCAGTATCTCCATCCTCAGCAGGCTGAGGACTCACTGAGCTTCCCATGGGGTTTGAAAAAGGGAATTATAGCTGTAAAAATTGTTTGGGATAGAGGGAACACGTAAAAGTAGTACTAATGGAGGGAGGTGTCTGCAGAGCTTTGCCTGTGGATCTTTTCCAGGCTCAGGCCAGTCCAGCACACAGGATCTAGAAAAGGAGACGAACAGGGTGGCAAAGGCTGGGGAATGGGTATTGTCGGGCTTGTGAAATAAAAAGGGAGTGAGAATGAAAAAGAAAACTCCCAGTAATGCTGCTCCATGTTCCTCCCTGAGCACTGGGCTGGTCCAGCCACCCCTCCAGGCCTGGGCTGTGGGTGGGAAGTGAGAGAGGCCTCTGACACCCAGACAAAGGCAGGAAGTGTTGTTTGCTCCCAGCCTCGTTAATCAGGCGCTCAGTGTCAGGGGATGTTGCTGAGACCACTTTTATGTGAGCACTAAAGTTCAAAAAGCCCAGATAAAAGGGTTTGTTATTGACTGCAGGAGCCCTGGTGCAGCCTCAAGGAACACTCTGTGAGTCCAGGGAAAACCTGAGCAGGGATCAGACCTCATGTTTCCTATGAGCTTTCTCTGAAGGTCACTGTTGTTGGCTGCTGGAGACATGGTCCTTTGGCCCATGGCTGCCCCGCAGTTGACCTTTCCTTGGTGCCACTACGGCAGCTGTGCCTGCATAGAATCATGGAATCATGGGATGGTTGGAGTAGGAAGTGACCTTAAAGCTCATCTAGTTCCAACTAGACCAGGTTGCTCCAAGTCCCATCCAGCCTGGCCTGGAACACTTACAGGGATAGGGCAGCCACAACTTCTCTGGGCAAACTCATCCCAGAGAATGAACACTGATTCATCAATGGTGCCAAGGGTGAAAGAGGAATCGTGGTGGTGGGATCTGCTCAGGAAGGACTCATGGCATGGGAGCCACATGTGACCCAGCGCTATCCAGACACATCCTCAGCTCCAGCCCTGTGGCTGCCGGGCTTTGTCCTGCTGGCTGGAGGTGATGGGAGAGAGAAAACAGCCCTCTGGAAGACACACAGGCATCAAGACTGACAGTCTTCCACCCTCAAACCCAAAACATGANAAGCCACATGTGACCCAGTGCTATCCAGACACATCCTCCACCCTCAAACCCAAAACATGACATTTTTCCCTCCCAAACCAAGGAGAAACTATGTGGGAGTGGCACGGAGAGTAGGATGGGAGCTGCCACCAAGGATGGGAGAGCCCTCAGAGCAGCAGGTGGAAATGGCTCTGAGAACTGGAGGCAACCCAGCAAAAAGCAATAAAACTGTTGTTTGTTTGAAGATTTGTGGGGAAGATGAAAGGCACTGAATATGTTTGGGTTGGGAAGAAGCCACTAAGGGTGGGGTGTGCAACGGGCTGGGAACAGCTTCAAGGGTGCACATCTAAATCAAAGCAAGGAGCTGACAAGGAATCGTGGATGGAACTAATAAAAGGATCCTCCGAGGCAGAGAAATTAATCCAGTGAGAACAAGATACAGGTATGAGGAAATTGGATAAAAGGGGAATTGATGTTGACAAACTTCCTTGCAGCAAAATGCACCCAACAACAAAATTGTTCCCTAAATATTGAGGCAATGGAAGTTTTGCCTGGAAGGGGTTTTTTTAATCATGTTTTAAAGGAGTTGCTAATATTTCACCTATTGTACAAAAGCCATGAAATAAAGGTGTCCCTTCAGCATGTGCTGATTGTGCTGGAGACCTTTTTTAGGTATCAGAGCTCAGTGGCACAGGATTTATGGAAAAGTGGGTGTTGGAGATCTTTAACAAAAGAATGTCTCCAACCCCCTGATCCCAGACCTTGAAATATGACAGTGGGATTTTTTACAGACACCTATATGGTTTTTTCCCTTTGTGTAATTACTGAATATGCAAATTGCCTGCATGTCTTGACAGGTTGGGGATGGATGGCACAGGATATGGAGGTGTGGGCAGGGAGGACCTGGATTGTGCCTGGCTGTGCCTCAGTTTCCCCATCTGTGCACAGTCCTGCTCATCTGCCAGGAACAGATTAAAGCTCTGTCTCAATCAGATGGGGCAGTAAGTGCTGGAAAATCCCCTGATTTTCATCCAAGCTGCACAACACGAAAAATGAATCCACATTTGGATCCCTACATCGAACGAGAGACCAGGAAAGCAAGAAATGACAATTCCTCTTGCCTGAGCCTCTTTCCTAATTTAACTGATGGGTCCTTCTGGGGCCACCTTCTGGACACCTCGTGTTCACATGGAGAGCTCTGCCAACACCCTGTCCCCAAAAATCAGCTTCCAGTCAAGGTTTGCTGGAGCACAAAATGTACCTGTTGCCTCAGTCCTGTTCAGCCTGTGCCTTGGAGTGCCTGTCCCTGGATTCAGTGAGCTGAAAGTGCTTTCAGCACAATCCAAATCACCCACGTGTGCCCATGGAGAAGTGTTGGCGAGGAAAGAGCCGGAATGGGAAAGGAGCTGGCAAAGCACTGAGGGACAGTGCCTGAGACAACGGAAACAGGCAGGATGACACATTTTGGAAGAAAAATAAGGCTTTTTTTGTATTAAGAGCACTTTTCAACACCTCCTTTTGGAAGTGATTCCCTGTTTCCCTTTGCAGCCAGGACAGTAAGCACTGGAATGGTCCAGCATGGGGATCCTACCCTGCTCTCCCAGTTTTTCTGCATGAGTTGGCATCACTTGTCTCTGTGTCCTTCAGAGCTGGAGCACATCACCAGCAGTGGCAGGGACATGCACAGGTCACAAGTCACCTTTGGGATGCATTTGGAGCAGAGCAGTAGGAACTCTTTATATCACAGAATCATGGAATGATTTGGGTTGGAAAGCTCATCAAATTCCAGTGGATGGCATGGGCAGGGACACCTTCCATTCCCTGTGCTCTGTCTCTGAGTCATCCCAAGTGCTTTGAGTATCATCACAGACCTCTCCAGGCTTCTAGAAATGAGGTATTGTCTGTAACAGCATCAGGTTATGAACCTTGTAGCCTCCAGAGTAGACAACAGAATTATCACAAAAATGAGTGATAAAAATCACAGGCACAGACCTTTGTGTGCCCCAAGCCATGAGCAAATCCCCAGGATGTTGCAATATTCCTGTCCAAACCCTGCCTGCATGGTGGGAACACCATGTGTGCTCCACCTTGGACCAGTTTTCTGGCTGCTTCGGTCAACCTCTCCAGGAGCCCTGGCTCAGGATTTCAGTGAGGTCATTTCTGCTCTGACTTGCCCAGGAAAAGCAGGGGTTCCCCTTTCTCCACGTGCAGCTCCTTGACTTGTGTAACCACTGAGTGCTGCGAGGGTTGAACGCTCGTCCCTTTGGCTTCACGGGGCTCATAAATCAGGTCTGGGCACCTCAAGAATTCGGGAGGTTTGTGGTGTAACGAGGTGCCTGTCGGATCTGGGAGCACAAAAGCCACCGGCTCAGTTAAAAGACAAATAAAATGTCTGGAGGGGACGTGCTCCCTGGGCCAGGAGGAGGGCGGGTGTTGAAGCTCGTGCTCAGCCCACGGGGGATAAAGCCCTGCAAGGTGGGATGAAGAATATGCAAAACACACCTGGGGCCTGTGAGGGCTTGAAATGAGGTTGTGCTGGGCCTGGTTTCTGGCAGCCAAAAGCCAGCAGAGCAATTGCACGTGGCTGATAAAACCACCATCCATGGAATCTTTCTGCATCAGGGCTTGGAAAAAACAAGCTGAACTTTTTGTGGTTGTACCAGCAGCAGCTGGGGAGGGGTTCTGTAGGCACAGAGAGATCTGGGCAGTCAAGGACATGGTCAGAGCTCGGCTTGGAGATGTTCTGCATGGACTGAAGAGGATGCCCAGACTTGGCAGAACATCCTGCCCAGCCCCTCTGCCAGGCACTGGCAGCCCTGGAACCTGCCTGCAAATCTGCGGGATGTGGGACTGCTGGGAGGGAGCTGGATTAAGGAAAAACCCACTGTATGTCACAGGGAATGTGCTTTAGTGACCATAAGATGCCCAACACCCTGGGCATTACCACCTTTTCATTATGTTTGAAGTCAACTGATCTTTAAAAGGTATTCCAGCTGCCCTGATGCAGTGCAGGAATCACAGGGCTGGGAATGCTGGGAAGGCTGAGCTCCCTGCTGTGAGCTGCAGTCTCCTCATCCCGTCTGTCTGTCTGCAGCCTGCCTTCTGCCAAGCGGGATTGAGCCATGTGCCAACATTGTGTTTGCATTAGGGAAAAAAGAATAATCCAGATTGACAAAGTTGCTTGAAACGGGCTTTTCAAAGAGCCACTGGCTTCCCACAATGTAAAGAGTTTAAGCTCTCACATGATGGATCAGGTTGTGCAATTCCTGCAGGAATCAGCGCTGGCTCTGCACAGTCCCAGGGAGAGCAGGATCCTGGGAAAGCAGCCCCATGGAAAGGTCTGGACTGCCGAGCTGTTAACTGGGGAGTCCTTCTGCAAGTACAGAAAATAATGGCTTCAAAATCAAAATCCCAGTTCCTAGAATAAAGTCAATTTAAAGCCACAATAATCCCAGTGTAGATCAGACCCTCTGAGTAACCCAAAATTACTATTGCTGGTCACATGTTTCCTTCAGAATATTTGGGGATGGAAAAATCCTTTTGTCACGGATGTTTGTTTTCTTCATATATCTCTAATATTGTCTAGAAAAAAACAGAAGCCTGGTATTACATAGTTAGAAATCCTGCAAGCCTCTCTCTCTTTATTTTCCACATTTAATTAAAATTAACAAATTAAAATATAAAGTATTGAAGCAAAATTAGTCTGTCTCTTTTTCTGGTACCCCATGGAATTTCTGAGCAGGTGCTATCACTGCTGAGCAAAGGTTAAACAGGCTTTATCTGTCTTATTCATTAAACCAAATTTGAGAAGACCTCCTGCACCCAAGTCAAACAAGATAAACCCCAAAATCCTGCAAAATATTCTCTTTGGGATTTGCTTCTTGCTGTGTGGGCCAAACACCAGCTGGATTTCTTCCCTGCCCTCCACACAATAAAACAATCCTGAAAAAGCACTTTTATACCCTCTTAATTCTGGCCATGGCTCGCAGCATCCTCAGGGACTGATGCAAGATCCTGCCAAGGGCTGTTGCATCAGAAGAAAATAGCAGGAACCAGTTGGCTTTACCCTGGTTTTTCCCCAAAATTGCAGACTCTGCTTCCTTCCTCACAGGAGGCTCTTTTTTGGAGGAAAGGGACTTAAACTCAATCCAACAGCCATGAGGCTGCTCCAGGCAGAGCTGTCCTGGTGTCTCAGGGAAGGGAAGTTCTGCTGCAGAATGAGATTCCTGCAGAGACACAATTTATGGCAACTATTGGATTTAAGCACCTGCCTGTTGTGGCATGTTCTCCGCTGGGAAAAAGGCTCCAGCCTGGAGCTTCTGGATGCTCTGTTGATTCATGCAGGGGATTAGGCAGGGAAGGATGCTTTCATTTGATTTTCCTTGCCCTTATTAAATGAATTCCAGCCTTTCTGTGGAGCTGCACACCCTGCTTTGTGCGCCACAGTCTCCCAGGCGCCAGCCCTGATCCTTCGAGCACCGACCTGCTCAATCCCAAAATCCTGCCAGGATGGGGAGCTGCAACTGGAAACCCACAGATGTGGGGGAAACTCCTGTCCCACCCGTGTCTGAGAACAGCATGGAGCTGGAAGGTCAAAATTAACCTCAAGGGTGGTTGACTCCAGTCATTGTGACAGAAACAGGGATTGGGAAGAGATAGGGAATTGGAGACAAGGAAGAAAATTGACCTGGACTGAAAAAGGGATTTACTCCTTCTTCAATCAGAGCACAAAAGGCACATCAGGAGGAGATTCCATGCCAGCTACATAGTTTGTGGTGGGGAAGGAGGAGAAGCTGTAAATCCTTCCCTGTACACATCACCCCAAAGGGGTGGCAGAAGGGATTGGGCCACGACCTTTGGATTGTAGTGCCTTGGGAAGTGAAGGGCTCTGGATACAGCGGCTCAAAGGCCAGCCCAGACTCCCTGCACCCTTGGGATGACATTCCCCATGTTCTCAAGCTGATGGAGTTACCCCTGGAGCTAAAGGATTTGTTGAGGCACAGGCAGTGCATTGACTCACTGCCTCTCCTCAATAAACAACCAGCAGCTCCTTCCAACCCGCTGGACTCCAGCTGCAGGGATAAAGGTGAGGGATTTGGGAGGAATGAGGAACCTCAGCACCAGCCTGTGCCTGCCTCCAACTGAGCCCTTCTCCAGGCAAGTCTGTGCCTGGGGAGAGCTGCAGCCTCTCCTCAAGGCTGCTCTGCAGCTCAGAGCATCCTCAGCTTGATGTGTTTGTCTGATGTGCTCCAATTCCACTGATAAAACCTGTCCCACATCCTGCCCTTCCTGGCAGGATGTGGCCATTCTCTGACGGATGTCCCATGACGGTGGTGTGGCACAGAAGGACTCTGTGCCCTGTGTGGGCTGTGCAGCTTCTTTCTTTGAAATATCCCAACTCTTTTTCATGGACTGGCATCCCCCAGTGCCACAAGTGAGCGGGAAGAGCCAGCCCATGAAAGGAGAGGGGAATGGGCAGCTGGCATTGCACAAACACATTCCCTGTGTTCTCCTGTTCCAGGTGCCTGTCCTGGTCTCTCCCTTTGCACCTGGAGAGCAGGGAAGAGCAGTTGTATTAAATCCAGGAGTTGGACTTCAATGATCCCTGTGGGTCCCTTCAACCTGGGATATTCTGTGATTCTAAATCACAGCGTGGGATAACCCACTGCTCCCACTGGCTGGTGTGAGGACAGCCTGGAAAAGAGGAGCAGCACCTCACAGACATCCTGCAGTCCCAGGAACTCAGTTACCATCCTGCTCCCTCGTGGGCTGCTTCTCCCCTTGCCCTGCAGTGTGAGAGTTTATCCCGTGGGAAGCGTGGAGCTGCCCCGAGTGCCAAGGGCCACCATGGAAACTTTGTTTACACTCCCAAGCAATGCCAGCCAGCCCCGCACAGCAGGCAGCAAAATAAATATTGGTTTTCAAACGGGACCTAATTCCTGTCTGGTTCCTCGGTGGGATGGATGGTGTGTGGTGTGCCAGGGTGTTCACATAGTTACAATGAAACTTGTGCTTTCCACCGAGGCAGAGCAGAAACCCCCTGTTGTGACACCTCCTGACATCTGGAGTTTGCCTTATGGGTGGCTTTTTCTTTTCTAGTAACAGAAATGACATCACAGGGCAGGAAACCAAGGTAGGTATTTTCAGAGAGAGCGGTTCATGTCACAGAGATAGACACACTGTTAACAGATGTTATTTTCACTGGAATCGGGGGTTAATATTGTACATTTTCTTCAAAACATGAGTCAGTGATAGACAGATATGGGACAATAATCTCTTACATCATGTCTGTAAAACACCCTGAAACGTGTTCAGAAGAGGATGTGATGTGTTTTAAAAACTAAATTACACTAATTGCTGGAGTATGAATCCATTCAAGGAGTCCTGCAGGAGTCAGTATTGTGAGGAGGACACACAGCGACCTGCTGGAAGGAAAATTTTTATTCACATTTCATGGTCCCTAAATTGCCAGCCATCCCTAGAGAGTCTGCTGAGACTTTGGGGGCTCACAGGGAAGAGTGAGAAAGAGGAAACTTGATATAATTACAACCATGGAACACGCATCTCCCATGTCTCCTGCTCCCTGCATGGTTTCTCATCCCATCATAACCAACACAATCACATCAGGGCACAAACACCCACTACACAAACCTTTAGGGGAACATTCCTGCTCAAGAGGGTGGTTAACACACCCAACTGCACCTTTTTAAGCCCTTGAGAATGAACAAATATTTTCTTTCTTTCTGCAAAACCACAAGGAATCTTGCCAGGGTCATCATTTCCTGAAGGTAAATGTTTAGCAAGATAAGGGATGGATGGAGATATCTTTACTGAGGGGCTCAGCAAACCAGACTGAACTGGAGCAGGACACACCAAATCCTCCCCAGTGCCTTGCTCAGGCTGGTAAAGCCTTGCCAAACGCCTTGACAGCAGCAGGGAGGGCAGTAAATCGATAATCTGATCCCAAAGGGTGTCACAGCACTACCAGGCAAAGCAATGCCAATGAGCTGTGGAAAAACCTACTCACCCATCAGGCTGGGGCCAGTGGGTTTGGGGAAGATAAACAGAATTAATTTCATCAATGTCACTGTTATCGGGTCTGAGGTAGGTAAAAATCAAGCACTAAGGGTCAGCTCTTGTCCTTTAACTCCTCAGCTGTAAAAGTTGAGCATGGGAGGACAGGGAGAAATGATCCATATGCGCTCTTTCCACAAGGCAGGTCGACTCGCTCCAGTAATCTCTACTGGACATCAGGGGCTTAGACACGGCTTTGGAAATTCCACAGCCACCCCTGTGAGCCTCTTCTCATGTCTCAACCTCCTGGAAGTCAGTAAGTTTGCTCTGATGGTTACATGAAACCTTTTCCTGCTGATACATAAGGCAGCCTCCTCACACCCTCCCTGCCATGAGATCCTCCCCACCTTGAACACCAGCCAGGTGAGCCCAGTGCTCCCTTAGGAACTGACCGAGGGAAACTGATGCTGGAGAACACTTGAATGAGGGCATTGTATCCCCGATTGCAACAAAAGCCAGCGAGACACTGGCTGCTCTTGCCACAGCCTGTGTTTATCTCCTTGGTGATACCATCTGTCCCAGCACTTCCTTCCCCATTACAATGAAACGTTCCTCTGAAATGTCCTGACGTCCTGTGAGGTTTTATACTGGGAACGGAGTGTTGGCCGCGTGTTAATAGAGAAGGGATATTTTGAAGCGAATTTGTATCTGCTTTCCGAGGGCAACCAGGATTGGTAACTATGGCCTGTCCTTTCAGCACCCACCACAAGCTCTGCTCGGGAGATGCTGTATCCCAATAAAAACGTGGGCTGTGCAGGCACCCCATGGTACAATAAGTCTGCCTGGGTGAAATGAATGTGCTTGGACCTGCTCTCCACCAAAAAACACGGGATTAACAGCGAGTCTCTGCTGGAACTGCTTACTAAGTCACCTAATTCCTGAGGACTGAAGAAGAGGGAGGCACTACCTGAAGGAGTGAATGGTGGAGACACTGCAATACAGAGGATTTCTCCATCTGAACAATGTCTCGTCCCGGTTCCCTCCTCGCCTCCTGGAGCCTGGGAACCTGTATCCCACTCTCCAGAGCTCTGTTCCTGCGCAGCTGATGCAATTCCTCAGCAGTTGTTGCAGCATGGAGGGAGCCCTTGGCTGCACTGGAGCTGACATCTGGTGGGACTCCACAGCCACTACAACCTTACTCCATCCCAGGCCGGGTTGCATCAGACTCACAGTTTGAATAATGGGAAGGAAAAATGCTTGTGTACATAAGGGCAGGGGTTTTTAAGGTATTTTTGGCTGCTTTGCTCTATGAGCAATATGACCTTTATTGTCAGGGACTTCCTTCTCATTTCTCAGCCCAGACTTTCCGTGTTTTCCTTTTACTCACTTCATTTCTATCAGGTTCACCCAATTATTTGTACTTCTCTTAAGAAATGACAAAGTGAGTTTAAAGACAGGGTTTAAAGGGTGCTGTGAATGGGGCTGAGCCCCAAACTGTACCCCTGGACTCACAAAACCCTGACCCCAGGGTGAGGAGAGTGAGGGACCTGTGCAGTGACATTGGCATTTAAAGTACTTTTAAGTCACCTTTGTAGATAAATGAGTGGGAAAATATCAAAACTTGTTCATAAATAAGTCAGGAGCTGAGCAAAACAAGCCTGGTGACATGTAAGGAAAAGCAGTTTCAGCTGGTATCATCCAGACTCCATCCCTGATATTGTGGATCCTGCTTGCATAGGGAAGATTAGGCATCACTAAAGAAGCTTATGTAGCCTAATTAATGGTTCACCAGCCTAATTAATGAAGATTCAGGACAGACATAAAGCCAGTCTAAGATTTCTGCTTTCTCATCACTGTTCTGGGAACTGGATATGACTGGAGCAGACTGATGAGGGCCAGTGTCCCAAAAGGTGTGACAAGAGCTGGACAGAGCTTTTCTGGGCAGTTGCTGGAGCATTTTAATCAGGAGCAGCTTCACTGTTGGGCTGGAAAAACCTGTCATGGCTCAGTGACACCAGAGACACCTGACACATTTGAAGTGTTCCCATTAAAGCTGCTCTAATGAAATAGTGGAAGCAAAGCCCAGTCTCTGCAGCAACCCCTGACTGATAATGGGAAAGCAAAGGAAGGCAGTGACACGAGCAGCAGGATTTGGCTGCTCTGCAAGGAAGTTTGACTGGAATAGCGTGAAAACAATCGCTCCCCCCAGTGCCCTTGTCCTCCTGTGCTCACTCACACACGTGTGCTGGTATTGAGTTACCAAAACCTTTCTCTGAGGAGAATTTCTGGATTTTGGTGCTTTTGAGGGTGGTGGTGAATTGGAAAGCCACGTTCAGCAAACAGTGGGAGCAGATCTCTCCCACGTGGCAGCTGTTCATGGGGAACAGCTGAAAGAATTCAGTGGTTTTGTGCTGCTCTGGAAAAGAAGGTGAATGCTCCATGCAGGATCCCTTGGCAGCACAGTCAGCATTCCCTCAGCACCCTCAGAGGCAGGTTCAGCTGTTTAACACAAATCAGACACTACAGAGTTCTCCCAGTTAAAACCAGAGCTCAGGGAGGGGGCAGACACAAACTCCTTTGCTCTGGCTCTGTGGTGGAGACTTTCTTACTTATTTGCTCCAATTCTCTTTTCAAAAGCACAGAAATCCCAAAGAAATCCCACTGGAATGGCAAAGGTAAGGGCTTTCACAGAACCACTGGGAATTCGTGGCCTCTAGTACAGCAATTTGCTGATGGATTTAGATGGATGTCCCTCGGGATGTGGATCTGAATACAGCCACGCTTTGTACTTCCCTCCAGGGAAGCCTCTGCCTTCCTCAGCTTCCTCTGTTTCCAAGATATTAAAGCACCAATTTCCAAACAGAAAATCCAGGAAGCCAATTGAATGGCCATGAGATGTTATCAGCTTCTGGTTATAAAGGAGCCTTGAATGGAGCAAAGGACTGTTGCTGGCTTGCAGCAGCTGCCTGCCTGCTCCCAATCCACTTCCAGATACTCCAGGAATAAGCAGGGGCTGAGGGGCCTCTGCTGGACTGTGAGCAGAGCCGGGATAAAAAACCAGAATTCCCGACTTTTTCAAAGTCTGCCTTGGTTATGGACATGCCTTTGACCCTCAGTTGTATTTGCCTTCAGAGAAGAATGACTCTGGCTGTCACCAGAGCCTGGAGGGCCTATTTTAGGTGGTTCCCCCCCTATTTTGCATGTGCAGAGGAGGAATATTGCAACCTGAGTCTAAAGGAGATCAAGGGGCCTGTATTTTGACTCATTATGTGAAGCTTTCTAGCATGAAACTGCTCCCAGGTAACAAGTGACTGGATGAGAGGAAACAGCCTCAAGTTGCACCAGGATAAGTTTAGATGAGGTATAAGGAAAACTGTTTTTAATGGAAAGGGTTGTAAAACAGACTGCCAGGGTATTGGTGGAGTCACCACCCCTGGAAGTGTTGTGGATGTGGCACGTGGGTTAGAGGTGACCATGGTGGTAGTGGTGATGGTTGGACTTGATGATCTTAAAGGCTTTTTCCAATCTGAATCATTCTATAATTCTCTGAGTTATTCACCACAAAACAGTTAAAAAAAATAATTTTTCCTGGGCATCCTGACAGGTCCCAGGGCACACACAGCACTCAGAGCCCTGGTCTGATGATCTGCTCCACCACACTGGTGTTCCCAGGTGTTACACTGGCATGACTTTTTGTTACCACACTGGTGTTCCCAGGTGCTACACTGGCATGACCAAAATCCCAAATCCCATCAGCATGGTTTGACTCCTCGTCCCTGGAAGTGTCCAAGGTGAGGTTGGACTGGGCTTGGAGCAACCTAGTCTAGTGGAATGTGTCCCTGCCTGTGGCAGGGGGTTGGAATGAGATGAGCTCTAAGTTCCCTTCCAACCCAAACCATTCCATGATTCTGTGATTCCCCATGAGCAGCCCACACAGATCTCTCTGTTTGCAGGGTTTATTTTCATCCTCATCTTTCTATACAGATGGAGTTGAAATCCTCCCAACACCAGCAATTCCAGCCATTGCAATGCATGTTTGGTTGATTTAGTTACTGTGCTGTCAGCATGTCCTCCCGCCTAATCTACGGCATTAATTCCTTCCTTGCTACTGGCTTCAGAAAGCATTAACAAGGGAAAAGTAAATCAAGTGTTAGAGCACAAAGAAGACTTGTGGGAAAAAGCTTTTGAGCCTTTTCTGAGGCTTTCATGCCTGTTATTCTTTACTTTGCTGATACAGCTGGATTTACCATCCTGTTGAACGAGCATATTCCAGACTATAAAAAAAATAACAAAGTAAAACCACGTGCTCTTTGTATAGGTCAGAGCTGGAGAGGGGCTGCCAGATACAACAGCCCAGGAGAACTTCAGAGCAGCAGAACGAAATGTGCAGACACAGGCAAAGTCCAGCTTATGCCACGCTCCTCCAAACAAAGTGGGAACAAAACCTGGGACGGAACAGAAATGAGAGTGGGGACGACTGTGCGTGGGAACGTGTGTGTGCACCCAAACTCAGGGCCACATCTGTCTGCCAGCTGTGTGCAGATGTTTGAGTGAGTGTGGGACTCCATCCGTGCACAGCGTGTGGGAATGTGGAGTGGCCTTTCCCTGTGAAAAGCCTGTGAAAAGAGCTCGCCCGAGCCAGTTTTGGAGTCTTAGATTCGTGTTTGGGGCATACTGGTGCTCTGATGTCTTCAGTGTCATCCATACACTCATGGTGTCCATCAGATTCCACTGAGGAAGACTCATCTCTTAAGGCACCATCACGGATACAGAGATTTCTCCCCATATATTTATATATTTCTCCCTGAGAAGTTCATGTCCTGTTTCATGCTTATATCATGCTTTGTATTTTCAAAGTGCAGTGCAAAGCTTTTGTTGCCCTTCCATCCTCTTTTTTCACACCGACCGTGAAAAACCAGGCCACAGGGTTCAAGGGATCAGAGAACTCACACCAAGAATGTTCTGCCCCACGCAGTTCCCCACGTGGTGACCCTGAACATCAGAAACTACACCCAGAAATGTGGAAAATAAAGGTTGGAGAATGCAATTTGAGCTCAGAGGATTTCTGAACACCCACTTATGGAAAAAACCATGAATGATGAAGCACCAAAAAGGGGGCAACTGGAGCACAGTGTGCAGGAGGACTTCTTGCTCCCTTGGTGCCTGATGAAGGCTTTGAGGGTTAATTTCATAAAGATGGAACTTTTTAAATTTCAAAGTCCCCCTAAAATGAGATGGAAGATCTGCCACAGAGGAATCAGTGACCTGTAGACACGAGGAGGGGATGTGTTTTCACACACTGGTGTCTTTTTGAGGTCCAAGGCCAAGAAGCAGCAGGGAGACTTCCCTGTGTGTCTTTCCAGGGAACTCAGCAGAACTCCCACATCTTATGTTGGCTGAGAAATTGCCCTGTTCACTTGACCCAGTCTCTCCATAGTTTCTGTTTCCTTCCTGCATGTAAATATTGACATGCTGCAGCTTCTGCTGTAAACCTGATGTTTCCAGAACAAACAGAAAAACAAAGCGCTGGTCGGGTCATTTGTTGTCTGCAACCTCAAAATAACTTTCCCAGCTCTTCCCTTTGTGCTTCAGGGCTGTATTTCCAAGGTCTGGGGTTCAAGTGTGGGTGGATGTTCAAAGCAAGGGATCCATCCTGAAATTCCATGGCACATACTGGATGTTTGGGATAATTTGGTGGGTGTTGAGCTGTACCTTCATGGATATCCTCACTGGTTTGGGCCTAGGCTGTGAGTTGGAGTGATGAAAACCATCCTGCTTCCAGGAAACGTGGGGGTTTGTGGGAATCCAGGGAAAAATATAATGATTTTAGTCCTTCTGTTCCATGAGAAACAATCACAGAGGCAATTTTGATGCACAGTGGGATGAAACTCAGCTAAAACATGTCTTTCAACTCCTATTTACAGCACACACCCTGGTTAGGTGCTCAAAGGAGATGTTTTCCCAGGAATTTTTCCCTGGGCTCAGCATCTGCACAAAACTCCATTTAAAAAAACCAAATCATCATTATTCCTTCCCCGCCATCAAGGAGAAAAGCAGCTGCCTGGCATCACCTTGAGTGCCTGCCACTTCCTTTGGCTCTCCACACTGGAGACTGGCCCAGATAAACCCCATTCCCAAAAGTTTGCAGCTGGAAATGAAAACGCTTGCTCAACAACCCAGTCCCCAAGGAATTCTGCTGTGGTTTATTTTTATTTTATTTCTGCACAGAGTCTCCATGAGGTGACAGAATCATTTAGGTTGGAAAAGAGCTCTGGGATCATCGAGTCCAACCTGTGCCCGATCCCCACCTTGTCACCCAGTCCAGAGCAATGAGCACCACGTCCAGTTGTTCCTTGGGCACCTCCAAGGATGGGGACTCCACCACCTCCCTGGGCAGCCCCTTCCAATGTTTAATCACCCTTTCTGTGAAGAAATTCCTCCTAATCACGGAATGTTTAGGGTTGGAAGGGACCTCTGGAGATCTCCCAGTCCAACCGCCCCTGCCAAGGCAGGGTCACCTGGAGGAGGTGACACAGGAACACATCCAGGTGGGTTTGGAATGTCTCCAGGGCAGGAGACTCCACACTCTCCCTGGGCAGCTATGCCAGTGCTCTGCCACCCTCCACGGAAAGTTGTTCTTTCTCATGTTGAGGTGGAACTTCTTGTGATTTATTTATGGCCACTGCTCCTCGTCCTGTCACTGGGCACCGCTTGAAACAATTCTGGGACCATCCCCTGTTCCAACCTGACCTGCCCCGGGCGCCGCTCGCGGCTCTCACCGCCCTCCATGTCCCACCCTCCCCTCCCCTGAGGGGGGGCCATTTTGTGTGAGGGGAGGGGGCCATTTTGTGGGCTCCACGTTCTCCTCGGGGCAGGAGGAAATCGGATCGTGTCCAGGCGTGTCCGGGCAGTGCGGGAGGTGAAAAGCGACGTGTGGGGCCACATTAAACCCTCTCCCGGGCCCTGCGGGGCTCATAACGCCGGGTCGGGGCAGCCGCAGCCGCAGGGCTCGCTCAGCGTTCCTACAGCGGCCTGTCGGTGGCCGCCATGAGTCCTCCGGGCCCGCAGAGGGCGCTGTGTCCCTCCACCGGAGCGCCCGGCGCGGGGCTGTGAGCGGCCATCCCGGGTTATCCCGGGCCCATCCCGGGGCTATCCCGGCCCCGCCGCCATGGGGAAGAAGGGGAAGCGAGACAAGAAGGGGAAGGGCGCCGAGAAGACGGCGGCGAAGATGGAGAAGAAGGTGTCCCGCCGGGCCAAGAAGGAGGAGGTGAGGGCAGGACCCTGGTGCCCCCCGGCGCTGGGGCCCCTGGGTGGGGGGAGAGGAGGTCGCTGGAGCGGGTTGGAAGCAAAGTCGCGAATCCAAAGGGAACCTGGGCTGTCCAGGGAAACTGTGGATCGTAGAATATATGAGCTGGAAGGGACCCATCGAGTCCGACTCCCGGCCTTGCACCGGACACCCCAGGGATCCCACCACGTGTCCGAGAGCGTTGTCCAAACGCTCCTTGAGCTTGAACTTCCAGGGATACCCCTTCTCTGGAAGAGTCCAAGGCGAGGTTGGACAGGGTTGGAGCCACCTGGTCCAGTGGAAGGTGTCCCTGCCCATGGCAGGGTGTGGAACTGGGTGATCTCTAAGGTCCTCTCCAACCCAACCCAGTCTGTGATTCTCTTAATTCTAAGTGGCTGTGACTTGGTTAAATCCCTTGCATGTGACAGCAGGAGTAGAGGAAAATGCGCTTTAGGTGTCCTTCTTCCTTTCCATCCACTCCAACCTTTTCTCCTAGTATTAAAAGTAAAGTAAATTTTTTGTTTCTCTCACTCCTAGAGTCGGGGCTTGTATTTAAGCCTCAAAACACCGACCTTGCCTTGGTCAAAACAGGTTCTTACCAGCATAATGCAAAGTTTAAAGACATGGAAAGTGCCACTGCAGGTGTGTACTGGCTTCAAAGAGAGCTGATTCCATGCTACAGAGGCAAAATTCCCAGATTTGGGACAACACCTTCCAAAAGGTGAACTGAAGGGAGGTGATGAGCAGTGGGGTTGTAGGAGAGACCATGGATCAGGACCTCCCCCTTGCTGCAGTCCTGTTTCTGCCCTTGGACTCGGTGTATCTACAATGTGGGAGGCAGATTTTATTTTCAGTTAGGTGAAGCTGCAAGGGAATAAAGATACGTGAGGTTTCTCTGCATATAAAAGAGTTTCCAGTCCATTTGGGCAATCTTTTTTTTTTAAAAAAAAAGGGAATTCATGAGTGTGAGTGATGGTTTCATGTGGGGTACAGGTGCCTCTGTGAATGTCAAGCAACTCATGTCTGTCTTTTTATTTCCAGGAGGATCTTGAAGCCCTGATAGCAGAATTCCAGAGTTTAGATGCTAAAAAGACCCATGTAATTGAATCATCCTGCCCACCCCCCTCACCCAGGTAAGAGGTTGTGTGAGGCTTTGGCTGTCACTTATAGAGCAGCTGATGGTGCTTGTAATGAAATTTGTTTATGTAAAGTTATTTCCCAAGAATGGAAGGTATAACTGATATCTGCAGTTATAAAATATCTGGTTTATTGAATCTCTGATTAAATAATGGACCAAAAGCGCTTTTTTTTGGCCTTAAAATTCACTTTTTGACCATCCCATCAGCACAAAGGAGGCAAAGCAGGGTTATATTACAGGGCTTGGAGGAAAAATAAAAGTGAAGAGGAAGTTTTGGAAGGCACTTTATGGGCAAAAAGATGAGATAAAAGACACTTTATCAGTGGGAGTTCACAGACTTGGAGTGTGTAGGAGAGCAGTGACCGTGGCAACTGCAGAATAATGACACAGAAAACTTGAGAGGAGACAGCCCAGTTCTGCCCCCACTTCTGTGCCCTCATAAAACTCATTTTTGTTCCTGACACACCAGCATTAAAATTCAGGAGCTCACGTCAAAAGGCGAGTTAAATGACAGTGTAACGTGTGCTCCTAAAATAGGAGAAGGTTTCAGACAGTGGCCAATTCATCTTGCTGCAAGTTTTTAAGAAGTTAATTTCTTTGGAGAAGTTTTTAGCCCTGGGGTGAACATCACAGCCAAGTAATTTGGCAGATGATGGAGAGACCTTTGTGGCTGCGGGGCAGAGGTGCTGGTGGCAGCAGAGTTGAAGGCTCCAAGGTTCAGAATTTTACAGGACTCACGCTTATGTTTTGTCCATCCCTGGCTTTTTTTTGCAGGCTGAATGGTTCCCTCTCTGCTCACCCCGAGAGAGATGAGTTGATCCTTTTTGGAGGTGAATATTTCAATGGCCAAAAAGTAATGTATACTTCCATTTTCTTCCTTCTTTATTCTACCCCCTCACTGCCTTTTACTGTAATTTGCACGAGTCTCATTTGAAGGGAAATTTGAGGCAGGAGTCATAAAATATGGATTTGTCCCTGAATGAGAGCAAAATAGCCTTTTAATTCTGCTGTGGCTGTGTCTCATGCCTGGGCTGTTGGCAGGAAGGAGACACGCTGGAACCCATTAAGGAGTCAGAGTGATTGTCTCAGCATCAATATTTCAGGGCTTCATAATTTCTCCAGGCTTAATTGTAGCCATATCTGCCCCTCATTTGTGATAACTGTTGAAGAATCTCTTCCACTTCTCAAAACAAGATACTTCTGCACCTTTGCTGCTGGCAAGGCAGTGCCTGCCTTGGAGGTGGGAGCAGTTGCAAGTATCTGCATGTGGCTACTCTTGTTCCTGAATTTCTGCAAGTTGCAAGTGTTTACTGTGCTCCTGGAGACAAACTGGTGTGGAAAACTCCAGCCTGACAGTGACACTTGGCTGCCTCAGGGTCACCCAGTGTGCTGTGCTAAACTCATTCTGCTTCCTACCTGAAGCTGTTCCTGGGCCTGGAGTTAAACAACTTTAACTTGAATATCTCTGTTAAGCTCCAGCTTCTTAAGTCGTCGTATCTCAGGCTGTCACCAAGGGTTTGGGAAAGAACATTCCAGTCCAGTGTGATACTCTGGAAGAGTTGCTGATTCCCAGTGTGGTGGAGGAGGTTGTTCTCCTTCCCTGCCCAATGAGGAGGTTGTGTTTTGCAGTTATCACCCCAACCTCACAGATAACCTCATGCAGGGCTGAGCTGAGGTGGTGGTTTCTCTCTCCCTCTCCCACAGACGTACCTGTACAACGACCTGTACATTTACAACATCAGGAAGAACAGCTGGTCCAAACTGGAGATCCCCAACCCACCACCACGGCGATGTGCTCACCAGGTAAGGTTCTGGGTGCCAGGGCAGCAGTTGGAATTGTTCTGAAACTGTGCTGAAGGTGATTGGGAATAGGTTTTTGATTTTTTTTTTCCCTCCTGAGGGTTTCTTGCATCCCTTCATTCCCCTGGTAATGGGCTGCCAGTGGTGTCACTTCATCTGCTCTGCTGAGGGGGCTTGTACAAGCTTGTCCAAGGTGCCTGTGCTCTCTGATCACATTCAGTGTGGAGAGGAGGTTTGGGGTTCTGTCTGTTGATTTGGCAAGACTCAAACAGGACTCGGGAAAAATTCTCATTTTGGAGATGAACTCTGGTGCATTATACAGGGACCAGCTCAGCCTCCATAATCCCAGGGGGGAGCTGAATTAATAAGATAGAATTTGACCAAAATGCCACGAATGAATGGCAGAGTTGCTGTGAATGATTATTTCATTAAAGCCCACAGGCCAACTTCCAGGAGCCACTCCTGCTGGCAATAGAATCTGGGCTCTTTCCCACCTCTGGATATTCAGGTCACTGAACTGTGATGATTGTGATGATGAAGATTTTAGGTTTGTTTACTTTATGTGAACACCTGCACATTAGAAACTGGACCAAAGACTTGTATTTTTTGCAGGTCTTTGGCCCTCCCCAGCTGGTAGATTATCTTAGATTATCCAGCAAGTGCCTGGGTGACTGGTGCCTTCCAAAAGCTGCTGTACAGGATGTGAATGTCATTTTCCTCCCCATGGCCAAAGCTCTTTAGAGCTCCCTGGTAAGATCCAACACCCCAGTTAGGTTCATATACCCTTGTTATGCTGCTCCTAAGTGCCAGTTTGCTCTGAGCTATGTGTCCTTTCTTGAATTGATTCTGGCTTGATTTTTGGGTTACTTTGTGTTTAGATAGAACTTGATTTCAGATGCAGAATTCCGGTAGCCAGCAGGTGGCTGTCGAGCAGCTGAATCCAAAGGGAGCAGATCAGGAGCTGCAGCTGGATTACAGCAACAATAAAAGGAGAAACATCCGAGCAGTCCTGCTTCAGCAGTGTTTTCTGTCTGATAATTAATTATAGTGGCACAGGAGACAGTTCAGCCTCATTAGCTGACTGGTTTCTTGTCTTCCTTGTGGTTTTCTTTTTAATGCACATTCTGCATTAGCTCAGGGGTGAACAGAAGTGTGGCTGTGGGTGTCGTGTACGTGTTTTATTTGTCATCTCTGGTCTCTGACACACAGTGCTCTAGGTTACATTGGCTTCATCACAGCTGTTCAACAAGAAGAAATTTAGGAAAAAAATCTTCCCTCTGAGGGTGGGGAGGCCCTGGCACAGGTTGCCCAGAGAAGCTGTGGCTGCCCCATCCCTGGAAGTGTCCGAGGCCAGGTTGGATGGGGCTTGGAGCAACCTGGAATAGTGGAAGTTGTCCCTGCCCATGGCAGGGAGGTTAGAATAAGATGAACTTTAAGTTCCCTCCCACCCCAAATCAGTTAGGGATTTTATGAACAGAGCTATGGATGGGTGTTTTCACTTGTTCAAGGAAAAGGTTTGGTTGTGTGATGAGTTCCAAGCCAGCTCTTGGAAAGGTCACACACAAGTATGAGCAGGCTGTTGGGTGTACCTTCCCCTTAAGCTTTAAGCAGCTGATACCTGTGAAAATCAGGCATTTGTCCCTTTTGTTTGGGTAACTTCATGGTCCCACAAATCCTGCCTGAAAGCACACACTGGATTTTCTCCTGTGTTTTATCCTTACATGTAGAGGCTGGTTTATGTCAGGGCATGGCCATGTGTGATGCTAAAAATCTTGTTTGCTGGGAGAGAGAGGGAATGAAGGCCTAGTGAGTAAAGAGATTATCACAGTGTTGATCTGTGATGGGTACCCTGGAAAAAACACACATAGAAGATGTTTATAGTGTAAATAAACACGAAGTTCCTGTTCAAGGAAGAAACCTCTGCAACCACCTAATTTCTTTTTTGGGATTCCTTCCTTCTTCCTTAGTCCTTAACAGATAATTTTAATGACGTAGAGTCTTGCTCTCCTTCCTGCTTTTGACTGGCAGTTTGCATCCCAAAGGTGTTTTGGTGCTGCTCTGTGCAAAAAAAATACAAAACCCCTCTCTTTGATACTCTCCTCTCTATACTGCCCCAATCAAAGCAGTAACAATCTCTTGTTGTCCAAATGCTGCACATTTCCTCCTGTGCTTTGAGTTTTTTTGGTTAGTTGCTTTTTGTTTGTTTTTGAACAGAGATTTGAACAACTGTTGTGAAACTAATCCCAAGATGCTTCCTAGGAAACTTTGAACTTGCAGAAGTGATGCCAGGAGGTGGGAAGAGCCCAGCTCCTCGGCCAGCTTTCCTTTCCTATAGGGAAGGTGTGCTAACAACAAGTAACTTGGATTTTAAATTCTCTTTCCTTCAGCCCCAGTGAGCTGCTGTTGTCCAACAAGGCAGCTGATAAAAAACTGATAAAGTTCTCCTGTGTCTGGTTCCTGAAGCCTTGTCTGATCCAGTTTTCCCTTTCCCTGGCAGGCGGTTGTGGTGCCCACGGCTGGGGGGCAGCTGTGGGTTTTTGGAGGGGAGTTTGCATCTCCCAACGGGGAGCAGTTCTATCACTACAAGGATCTCTGGGTCCTGCACTTGGCTACCAAGACCTGGGAGCAGATCAAGTAAGTACTGGACCCTCTTGTCTAGATTTGTGCTGAGAAAGGTTGGACCAGGTGATCCTTGAGGTCCCTTCCAGCCTGGTGTTCAGTCTTTGATATTGTCCTCCCAACCTTGGTGGGTGTAATGTCCAACTTCAAAACAGTTCTTGTTGCTTCATCTTCCTGGTCTGTACAAAACCAGTGCAAGGTCCTCCCAGTTTTAACGTGCCTTGAGAAAACAGTTTGTGTCTCTCCACAGAGCCAACTTTGCTCCTGATAACTGACTTTTGCTGCCTCGAGATTCCTTGGGATAAACAAGCCATTAATTCAGACCTGTCAAAGTGAAGAGGTGCCAAAATAGTTTTTGACAGGAGTGAAGGTGTAAATACCTTCTGTGGAACTGGCCTGAAGTCCCCTGCTAGTGTTTCCTCAACCTTTGGCTTCTCACTTTTGCTGCTCATGTTTGTATTTGCATGAGAGAAGAGGAGTTCTGGTTTACCATCCAGAGAGCTGAAACAGGACATATGGCTTTGGTTCTGACTGGGGCATTGACTTCCTCCTGGACTTGGGGATTGTCTTGACTGTGGGATCAGTCAGAGCACAGTTTTGAGAGGGCTGGAACTCTGTGCAGCTGGGGAAAAGCAGCAGCTTTTAATCATTTGCTCATCTGCTGTTTGACCTGTTGAGTTCCCACTTAGAAGCTCCAGGTCCTTCCTTCAGTTGGGAAACCCTAAATCTGCCCAGGTTGTCACTTTTCCCCCATTTACAGAGAGTGCTGTTGTCTGTGTCTCCTCTTGCACAGTAATTGAGGGTGGTTTAGGATGAGCTGTGCAGAGATGGATTCCCTGGCTCTGCCTTGGCACTGCTCAAGGCCACACAGTGAGTCACTGTGCCTGTCTTACCTTTCTCCCTCTCCCTGCGAAATGGGAGCCTTGATCCTGCCTGACAAGGGGGAATTGGGAGTTTTAATTTTACTGTTGTTGATGTAGCACTGAAGGGACTCTGGTGTGGAAGGTGCAGGAGGGTATAGAGAGCAAACACCCCAAGGAGTCCAAAACAGGCAGGTTTTGGAGGATGATTCTGGGTGTGAGGCTCTGCTCATCCTGCACATCCAGGGATTGTCCTTTTGAGTAGCTCTGGGAGGCTGAGGGAAAACTATTTGATTCAACAGTGCCTGTCCCCCAGTGTGGTTCTAAAAGCACCTGGGATTTGCCCTGTTGCAGGAAGCCAGGTTTGCTCTGGTCTTGGAGAAGTGGGGGTAAGAGAAACCCTCCAAAATTATGGAAGGCTCTTGAAGAAATGCAAGGAGTAAAAAGACCTGTCACTGTGCAGGCTGAGCTGCCTGTTGTTGGAAGGCAGAATCTGATGTAATTACTGTCACTGTCCCTCTCAGCTCCCCCAAAATAACTGCTGATCCCTGTTCAACCTCAGCCAAACAAAGGGGATGAACTCCACTGTGTTACATCCCTGCCAGTCTCCCATGAGCAGGAGGAGGAAGTGATGCTCTACATCCATGCTGGGAGAAAGGGTTGACTTTTCTACCAAACTCTTGATTGGAAAATCCTCACTGGAGGGCTGTGGTGACATCCAGCTGCAGGGAGAGCGAGGGCTGGAGATTCACTGGGTTTTGTGAGCCATTGGAGAATCCAGATGAGGCTTCTTTGGCTGCACCACTGATGGTAGAAGTTTTGTGTAGAGCTGAATTAGGGTTTTCCACTCCCAGAGTGAAGGTTGCAGGATCTGACGTGCCTGGGAGGAGGAAATGAGGTGGGTGTGAGGCTCTGCTCATCCTGCACCTTATTGAGCCTGGAAGCACAGCCTCAGGTGTAACTCACCCAGCCTCAGCTCTGGAGCTGAGGATGAAGTCTGCATGTCCTGGGAGCTGCAGGATTCCCTCAGTATTCCCAGGCCCCAGGTGGACTAAACCCAACAGATTTTGTTGTGTTGGGTTGTTCCAGGTGGTGAGGAGAGAGCTGGGCAGGCAAAGTGAGCTCCCATTCCCACCTTGGAGCAAGTTGGAGGTACCACACTCTTTGAGCCACACAGAGCTGCCCTTCGTGCCAGGTACTGTCACATGTCCCCTTGGCTGCCACACCACAGTGGGAGGAGGCATTTGCAGACACTGATGCCTCATTGTTTCCTAGTAGGAAACAATGTCCTAGATGGACATTTTCTAAGTGAGCATCATGAATTACATGGGTGGAAGTGCCCTGGGGAGATGATCTTCTCTCCCTCCCTGCCTCGTGCAGGATCTGCTCCGTTTGAGCTTCCTGACGTGTTTGGGTGGATGTCTGTTTCTCAGCCCTGCTGGAATTTTGGGAACACCCATGCCCTGGTCCCAGGGTTGGAATCAAGCAAGGCACATCTCCCTATCCTTGGGCAGAGCTCCAGGAGCTGCATTAATGAGGCAGCTGGTGGAGGAGCATGGGAGGGGATGGCTTTGTTTTAATCCTAACCTGGCTGAGCGTGAAAATCAACTCTGCTGCCTCTTTGCTTTTCCATATGGCATCTTGATTACAGTCTGCTTGGGAAGGGGAAAGGGCAGACATGAGTTGTACAAGGGATTTTTTTCCCCTATTTCCTTTAAGACTATGATCGTAACACCTGCTGCATTTCACTTCCTTCAGCATTTTGCTTTTCTTCCTGCTGTTGCTTTTCCAGAGAGGTTTCTCGTGCGTGTCTGAAGTCAAGCACTTGCTTATTTTGGGTTGCCATTTAACCTGGGATGAGTGGTGACAGTGAGGGTCAGCTTGGGGGATAGTGATATTGGGAGAGTGAACACGTTTGGGAACATAAATAGAAGTGGCAGCTTTTGTAGGTTTGTTGGATCATGGTGGGGAACCATTGGTGATACAACAAGCCTTCACACAGGAGGCCATGCAATAATTCCATTTGAGGTAGAGGCTTGTATTGAGTAAACTCAGTTTCTTTGGAAGATGTCATTTTAGTGCAAATAATGGAGTAACAATTAATTATTCATTAAGAAATGTCTGGACAAGAGAGACAATGTTTCCGTTCCTGTTCTCCTGGGAAGGGTCACATGTGCCCTGGTTCGGGTGGGTTTCATGTGCTGGTTTGTTGGATTGAATAGCCAAGATGACCCTGCTGGGATCTGAACTTGCAGTTCTAGGAAATCTAGTTATTCCAGCCCCACAGTTTAGATTTCAGAGTTATGTTCTCCTTCCTGGCCTACAGTTCATGCCATGGACCATCTTGGTGCCGGGAGAGAGGCTTGACTGTAAAACCCTTCTGAAGAGAAAACCTTGAATAACTGTGAACATCCCTGTGCTGTGTCTGCCAGGGAAGTGGAGCTCCATTTTCTCCTAGCACAGAGCCCAGTGGTGTCAGGCTGCTTGACAGAGTTAAAAGTTGCTATATTTAGCAAGATGGAGCTGTATTTCCTTGCATTTTGTATGCTCAGAGATGATCCAAACACAACAAATCCCAGCCTGTTAGAAGCCGTGCCAGGAACTGACTTTGACTTAGTGGAGCCACCTTATCTTGTGTGTGATGCAGGAGGTTTCCTCAGTCCATGAACTGTTTGTTACTCTGCCTTAGAGCAGCAATATTTTAACCTAATTGCCTCATTCCTTCCTAGAGAGAACATCCTCACTCAGCTCTGCGTGGCCCAGAGAGGAGGAGACAGGGAGCATCACTGGGCTTGGGAACTGGCAGATCCCTCCTCTGGAATTCTTTGCCTTGATTCTGAGCCCGTGCAGCTCCCTTCCCTTTAATTCTGGAATGTTAATGATCCTTCCTGTAGCAGTTTGGTGAGATGTGGTGCTATAAATATCCGGGGGTAGCGTTTCACTGGTGTGTTTAAGGGTGTTGCAGAGAGAACTGGAGCAGTCACTGCAGAGCAGGAGGACTTTCAGCACAGGTTTGTGGCTGATTGATGCCTCTTCTTGCTCTCCTGCTCTCACCAGAAAGATCAGGCCCTGCCACATGGAGTAGAAGAGGGTATTTTGGTGTAAATCAAGCAGATTGTCAACCCAGAAACCTTGTGAGCTTTTTCTTTGGTAGATCAGGATGTGCAACTGTTGATTGACTTCCCAGGGAATTTGAATTGAGGATTTTGTGCCTTGTGACACTTGTGTGTTCCCTTCTGTCCTTCCTACCCGAGTGTGCAGACACAGTGTACACACTGACCCCAACCCTTGTGCCCTCACAAGTGTGAACACTGAACACAAATCCTGAGCTGCAGCTTCCTTGAGGACTGCAGGATAAAAGTTCTTTGTCCTGGAGTGCCCCTTTGATGAGATGTTCTCTGCAACATCCCTTTATTAGTATCGAGCATTTCCAAAATTTACCTGAGCATCCTCTGGATGAAGGAATGAATGGAAAGGTAACTCGTGCAGTTCTGTAGCCACTGGGACATGGAATTCTGGAATCTGGAGGCCGAATTCAGTTTTTGGTAGGTTACTATGAATCCCAGAGTAACTCCACAAGCAAAAGCAAATTCCTTATGGAGCAGTTCTGATCAGACTCATGCTCTACATGTGTAGAACCAGTCCTTATCCAGACTTTTAATCTATTTTTAAAAAAATCTGGAGAATTTACAGCTCCCTCCCACATGTCTGCTTTCCAGTGTCAACCCCATGAAGTAGAGCATTAATCATAAAGCCTGAGAAACCATTTCCATAATGCTTGTTTTGGGCCATGAGCAATGACACAGGTAAAAGGGGACAGTTTGCAATTGGGGAACAAGTCTTGGAGCTTGCAGGAAGGTCCTGGAGTTGCAGTGAGGTCCTGCCTGACTGTGCCATTTGTCTGTGACTTTGAGTTAATTGTACTTTTGTGGCAACTTGTTTATTAAAACACACGCATCAGTGAACAAACCTTTTATTGTTCAGAATTGATTTTTAACTTGGAGAAAACCTATCTGAGAAATATGGCACAAGATACTCTTCTGAGAACAGGATTTTATTGTTCATGTTGTTTTTTAACTCCTTCTTTCATTAAAAAAAATAGATTGTTTAAAAGGTGCCGTCCTTTGGAATAGTAATGTGGGAGCTTTGTTACAGAAAGAGAAAATAATGATTTCAGATCTTGATGAAATTAATTCTAGAGGTGCTGTTCTGCAGGGGGATACTTAAAAACTCAGTAAATGCCTGGAAAACCCAACTGTCTGTTAGAATAAAGACTCCAAGCAATCAATATTAATTCAGTCTTCCCCAAATGCTGCTGTTCTGCTTGGAGTTTCTCATTATGACTGGTGTGAGGTTGTCATTTTCGATGGGGAATAAGGGCCCTCATTTTCTCTCTCCCCAGAAATCCATCACCACAATTCCCAGCTCCCTGCTGTCACTTCAAGTGTGGCAGGAGGGTTGGGGCTTTAGGTTTTGCTGCTTTTTTTCAACTTCTTTGTTTAGGCCCTGATTCTGCAATCACTTAACACATGATAATGCTGCCTGTTTGGGGAGTCTTGCTGGGTTCAGTGGTGCCAACTTGGGAGACTCCTCAGGGAGTGAAAATGGGATGGATTAATCCATGGGGGCAGAGAACAGACACAGCAAAGCCCTGTTTTCCTGCAGTTTGGCCCAACGTTGCCTTTGTTTTGCAAGTTCCTGAAGCAGTTGTTGCTGTCTCTCAGAAGGTGCTCAGGTTGTGGGTGAACATGAAGGAAGGTGCAGCCTCGTTCCCCTCAGGAATGGTGTGTCCAGCTGCCCAGCTTCCCGGGAGCCTTTGGATGTGACAGATGAGGGGGTGTTGCTTGTTTCTGGAAATGGAAGCAGCACATTTAACTGAAAGGTCAGGAAGGCTTGGAAGAGCAGAACAGTGATGTGTGGCTGCTTTTTAGTGTGTGGGATCATAGAATGAATCATACAATCATGGAATAGTTTGGGTTGGAAAGGAACTTAAAGCTCATCCAGTTCCACCCCCTGCCAGGGGCAGGGACACCTTCCACTAGCCCAGGTTGCTCCAGGCCCCCTCCAACCTGGCCTTGGGCATTTTCAGGGATGGGGCAGCCACAGCTTCTCTGGGCAACCTGTGCCAGGGCCTCACCACCCTCATGGGGAAGGATTCCTTTCCAATATCCAATCTAACCCTACTCTTCCTCAGTAGGATAAGATAATAACAATGACTTGTTTTGCTGCAGTGCCTTCGTTCTTGAGGAAATGTGAGTGATTTATAAAGTGTTTTCACTAGATTGGTGTTGCATCCTAAGGGCAGGTGGATGAGTGAAGGTGTTATGAGTATGTGATTGCCTGAGATATTGAAGGAAGGGGGATGTCAGAGCCAGTCTCTGGCTCTTGGTGCTTGGAGAAAACATCTCTTGTTTGGAGTTATGCAAGTTGACTGCTATTCATTAAACTCTCCTGAAAAATTAGCTCCTGACTCATAGCAGAAGAGACTTCAAGACTTCAGGTACTGTTAGGGACTAGCTGGCTTATCTAGGAATAAAACTGCCTGTGTTGGAAATCCCAAGAATTCCTGGAAGAGCGCATTCACTGTTCTGGAGAAAAACAGACATGCACTAAGGCAGTTCCCCATGGTTTCCCATTCCAGGAGAAGCTGAACTCAACCATCTCAGCTGCCAGTTACTTCAGTAAAAGTGGGCTGATTCACTAACAGGAAAGGGAATTTTGCTAATTGATAAGTGGAATTTCTTTGTGTTCCAGGGCATCAGGAGGCCCCTCTGGGCGAAGTGGACATCGAATGGTCGCGTGCAAAAGGCAGCTGATCATCTTTGGGGGTTTCCATGAGAGTGCCAGGTAGGTCACCGGGGTGGTTGGGGTTTGAATCCTCTGTGAGACAGGCAACAGAATTTCACCAGCAACAGAAATCTGGGTGTTAATGGAAGGATTATTCTCAGCAGAACTGTTCCTGACTGGACTTTCATGTTAGAAAGACAAATGTTGTTGATTTAAAGTCTTTATGAGAAATCATTGTACCACTGCTGATCACTGCAGTAGCTCTCATCCTTCTGTCTAAAGCTCAATAGAGTCCTTTTGGCCTCTGAATCTTGTCAGAGCCTTGTCTCCTAGAAACATCTTCTCCAGTAGGCTCTCACATACCTTGTGAGATCACAGCTACACTGGCACGGGGACTGTGCAGAGGCTGAAGTGATACTTTCTCCTAAGTGGTGACCATTACAGGAAGCTGCACTGTGCCCTTTGCTCTCCCCAGGGATTACATCTATTACAACGATGTGTATGCCTTCAACCTGGACTCCTTCACCTGGAGCAAGCTGGCTCCAGCAGGGATTGGGCCTGCTCCAAGATCCGGGTGTCAAATGACTGCCAGTCCTGAGGGCAGTGTAATCATCTATGGAGGCTACTCCAAACAGGTAGGGGAGACTTTGGGGTAAGTCAGAGTGTTCATCCACAGCCTGAGAACCAACAGAGGCACCTTGTCTTCTCATTGTGCCTTCGTGCAGCTCTGTGCTGATTGAGGGGCTGATCTTGGTCAAAATTAATTTTGTATTTTCCCTGCTGTTCTAATCCAGCATGAGGAGCTGATATAACAGAGGTGAGAATAAACAACAGTGGTGGTCACTGCCAGCTTAACACATTCTCAGGTAGTACTCATTTGTGTTCCAGCACTGGCAGGTTAAAAGCAGCAGTTGCCAGGAGACTTGTGCTTTCTTCCATCAGTGAGAGGTGAGGGAACAGTACTAGTTTGCAAACTCAGGAAGCCGGAGAAGACTTTTGATGAGCACCAGACTCCCTCTGCTCCGCTCCTCGCCCTGTTAATCATGGTAATTTACACCAGATAGATCTTCAGCCACATATCCTCATTGACCAAGGATCCCTGTCTCCATGCTGGGCAGCAGGAAGTAAATATTTCATTGAGCAAAAGGCTCCTGCAAAAGCTTTTCATGTTGCAAGTGCAGACAGAAGCCCTGGATCCTGCTGCTCCCGTCTCCGTGGAAAGGCAGCGCTTCCAGCAGCGCGTTGCTGGGGGAGGAGGACACCTTGTTCTTGTGGTGGGAATAAATGAACAAAGGAGGAAAGCAGGGAAAGGGGAGAGAAGGGAGTCAGTCTGTCTGTGTGTTTAGAAGGATTTGTGCCTCCTCAGGGCCTGTGCTTTGGGCTCTGTCTCATCAGATGTGCATTTGATTAAATGGCAGTAACAACACAGAGGCATTTTATACCTGAAAGGGCTTTGTCATGTTCCGTTCCCTGTCCTCTTCCCTCATCTTGAGGGTGGGAAGAAAGCGTGAGCCTCCATGTTCTGCTGGATGTGGATCTCCTGGCTACTGAAAGCTGGACTTCAGTGCTCACTGAGCCCCATGGAAGTATAAAAGTTGCAGTTGTTCTGTTCTGCTTCATGAGGGTGGGCTCTGTCCCACTGCTTTGGGTTGGTTTGGGCTCATACAAATGAAATAGAAGGGATGGGGGGATGCAAAGCTGCCCTCAGCCCTTTGCAGGGCACTGGGCAAGGATAAGAGCTGGGGGAAGTTCCTCTGCAGCTTGGAGAACAGCTTTTAGATTAATACAACCACTCTTGTAAGGAATCTGCTTCCTTTGTAATGTAGTCATGCTTCTCTCTGATGGGCCATTCCTGACAGACTCTGCTTTTGTAGCACAAACTGGCCAGATCACTGGACAGAATTTTCTCTACAGCTTTCTGGAGCTGCAAAGGCAACAGACCTTTAGCATGCTCTTGAAAATTAAATTCAGCAGGATATAGCCCCCCTAGGAGAGACACGATTTTGTTAACATGTGGCTGTTTAATTCTTGTTGTATCATTGCCTATATTGTGGAGCTGAGTGTCTGGGTTTGCTTTAAAGTGGAGAAAGTGTGTTTGACTTGTGTGCCTGCCTGGGGAACTCTTGGGAGAAATCCATATTTAATTGGAGTTGGGCAGGTGCAGAAGAAGACCTGTTCATTGTCTCCAGCTACAGAGGCAGATACTCCATTCAGGAGTGCTGTGAAGACATTTTGAGGCATATGAAGACATTTTTGCATGTGCAGCCAGGCAAGTGTCCAAGCAAAGCACCATTCACCAATTCATACATGAATTCTAATAAGAGGCAGGACTAAGTAGTTGCTCATGTGCTGTAAACCAGGGGCAGATTTATGTGGAGGCCTTCTGAGGCCAGAACTGTTCCAGCCTCACATGTGGTGGGAATTGGTGTGGAGGGAAGAGGAGGGAAAATCCTGATAGCTCTTGTGTTTTAATATGGACGTAATGTGGGTGTTCCATTGCTGGAGGAGGGTTGTGATGTGACAGGGCTGTGTCCTGTGACAGGCAAGGAGCTGGGAAGGCACAGAGATTCGATCCTTGCTTTGATTTTCTGGACATGGAGAACTGAACGTGGAGAGACTGTTTTCAGTACTGTCTGTCAGTCCAGACCGTGTTGCTGAATTCCCTTCATGTGACCTAAATAAGAAAGTCTCTTTCATGGCTGGGGAAACAGAGGCAGAAAAGATGAAGTGACTGGTTTGAGGCACTCCAGGACCAGGACGTTGGTCCCCAGACACGCTGTTGCTGTGCCTGCTGACCAGGTGGTGACAAACAGGGTGAAAAAGGAGCCTCACAACCCTGAGTGTGACTAACTTGAGATGTTGGTGCCTGGTGTTTTAAAATGCAGGGGTTCTTAGCACAATGGTTCATCTGTTTCATCTTCAGCCTAGAGATGGCAAAGGCAATTTCTGTGGTCTCCTACAGAAGGGGATGCTGTGGGTGTTGTCGGCTCTGCCTAAAACAGACCTCAGGATCCCACAAGGAGCTCAGCCTTGCTCTCCTGCTGATCTGAAAGATGTCCTCTCCCATTTCTCGTGCTGGGGCTGGGGTTTGCTGCAGCAAGCTGCATTTTTGGCTGTGTGAAGCACCGAGCCCTCTTCATTGCTAGGCAACGTGAGCACAGCGAGCCTGACTGGCACCAGAGGGCTGGAGCTGATGCTGCTCCACCTTGCAGGTGCAGCCTCCAAGCCATAGGTGTGCAAGGCTTTGGGATGCCAAAGATGACCAGCATGTGGGGATTTTTTTGTTGTTATTTTGGGGTGGTTTGGGTGTTTTTTAATGGCAGGCTTTGCAGAGCTGAAGTAGGTTCTCCTGGTAGATTGCTTGTGGCAGGGCTGAAGTGTTTGCCTGAATTGCAAGGTCTGGTGGGACTGGTTCCTTCTGTAGCTCTGCCTGCTAAGGATTTCTGCTAATTGGATGTATTTTACCGCTGTTGATCTCATATCAGACATGTTTAGCATGTTATACATGGAGAATCCTGATTCCACTTCTCGAGCTCTCTGTGTCTCGGTTTCGTTGCTGTCTTTTTAGCTGGATTTTTTTAGCTAATTCCTGTAAAGCTCTTGTAACTTCCAATTGCACCTGTATGTGCAAGCAGTAGGCTGTGGATATCCAATCCAGTTTTGTGCTGGAAAGCAAACATTTGAAACTTCAAGGCAGGAAGGACAGTGGGGGAGCAGGAGCCTCTTGTGACTGATGGGATTTGCTCAGGGCTGGGGGGGTGTCCTGGGTGTTGATCTCTCCAGCAGCTGGTGAAGTGTCTGCCTAGAGCCAATGTGAGCTGAGGAAAACAGGCATGTCTTTGACAACAAATAACTAACTCCCACTCCACCTCATTGGGGTTTTCTGAGCCCAGGGAGCTCTGTCATGTTGCATATGCAGCGTGTTTACTACAGGGAGCTCTGTGGTATTGAGGAGAAAAATAATGCAGTTATTCCACACAGCTTGTGTGATAGTGAAGGAACTGCTCTCCCAGTGTTTATTCCCCTTCCCTTCGTGCAGGCAGTGCCCATCCCACTGTGCTCCTCACCCTTGACCTGTGTGTGCCCTGCTCGTGGGAATGTGGGCTCTGTCCAGCACTTCAGGACAAACTGCAGCTGGCCTGGGACTGGGGAGGGCAGAACCCCAATTCCTGTTATCCTTGGCAGACAAGCACTCTGCAAGGTGTGCAGCCTCTGCCCATCCATCCCTGACAGCTCTTAGCTCAGGTGAACCTTATAAGGGTGTTTAAAGTGAGGGACAGACTTAAAAGCTGCTGTATCTGAGCTGTCCACAGCCTGCAGTGACTTCTGCTGCTCCTGGCCCGTGTGACAGACACAGGAGTGTGACTTGGCCAGAGCGTGGCACTTGCTCAGCACGGTGACTCACAGCCCTCTGAACTTGGAAGTGCCACAATACCTGCTCTGCCAGGCTGTGAAGGGTATATTCCACACTTCAGCACCTTTCCTAGAGGGTATTTCTGTCCCTTCCTAATCTGGCAGCTCTCTCAAGGGTCTGTTCACACTCCCAGCCCCTCCAAGCGTGTCTCCAACACCAGAGCTCTTCCAGCCATGCCTCAGAACCACTCACCTGTGCAAAAAATGCTTTTCCACAGGCAGTGGTTGTGGGAGTCTTCCATCACTGTTTAACCTCTTATTCAGAAAATAGGCCTGTCCCTGGTGCTTGTTCCTGTCCCTGTGTGCCTGATGTCCTGTTGCTCAGGGACAGCAGGTGGAACAGTGGAGTTGTTGACTTTTTGGAAGTGGTTGTACAGAATTGGATCTCTCCAGGGGGAATATTCTGTCCTGAAGAGCGTGTGTGTCTATCACTTCACTCATTAGGTGTGTGTGGAGAGCAACAGGACATGTAGCCCAGCCCCAAACTAAGATTTCCCAAGTCAGCCCTTCAGGGAGCCCCTGCTCCTTAAATGAACTGCAGCTTCCTTCTTGCTGCTCTGTGAGCAGATTTCTCCTGTTCCTCCATCATGTCACCATCAGTCTTCCCTGAGGCTCCTCAGCATCATCCACATCACAGCGTTGTGCAGTGCCTCAAACACACTTTCCTCTCTTTTCCCTAAGAATTGAATACCATTCCCAAGAACTGGATACTGGGCTGTGCAGCAAAATCACAACAGACCCTGCTACAACAGACCCTGTTAGGTGCAAGGCACAGGTGTGGAGCAAGAACAGCCAGTGCTGTGCTTTTGTGTTCTCAGGGGCTCCCTGCTGCTCATCTTCCTGAGGACTGGACCCTGGGATCCACTGCTGGATCCTGGAAGCAGCTACAGAGCAGTGCTGTCACCCCAGGAGGAAGGGAATTACAAGGAAGTAGGAGCTGTGCATGAAGGATGGGTGGATAATGGCATTACTGAAGGAGCTCCTGCAGTGGTGTGGCAGTGCTGCCTTCAGTGCTGCCTGTGGCTCTGAGCACTGGGACACAGGGCTTACAGAGAAGAGGGAGGAAAATCCCATTTTAAAGGGATGCACTTAATTGCCTCAACTGAGGTTTGATCCTGCCCTTGCTGTTGCCTTTAGTAGGGCTGGGATTGGGATTTCTGTTTCTGCTTAGGAGAAAAAACCTGTTGCTCAGGGCTTTGTGGGACCCCAGCTGCCAAAGTGTGAGCTGCAGGCAGGCTGTGGTACAGAGCTGTCACCTCTGTCTGTCCTGAGGTGGGGTGGAGGTGGGGGATGACAGCTCTGGACTAAATTTAGGCCTTGCAGATGAGACAGCACAGATGCTCCAAGCTTCTGCTCAACATTCAGGGGCAGAATCCCAGAGGGCCTTGCAAGCCCTGTGGAAAATTGTCATGTGCCACTTTTGGGAATAGGATTCTTCTCCCTTTACAGCTGGAGAAGGCACAAGGTGCTCTCCTTGAGAGCATCTGATCCTGTTTGTGGCAGAGTAAAAGGCAAGACCTTGGGTGTACTGTTTCCTTGGTGCTGCTCATTCTTCCTTCCTTCATTTGTAAAACAGTTGGGTTTAATCCCCTGTGGCAATTTATTTCTCCTATCTTGAGTGCCAGAATTCCTGCCCCTAAACTGCCACCCGTAGTCTTCTTACGACCACAAGTCCCAGGTCTGTGCTGCAGCCTGGAAAGCCCTTTCTGGCTACCACAGGCAGAAGTTGGAGGTTCCTGGTTTGAACCCCATGGTTGTGATGCTCCAGAGCCACACCGTGGCCTCCTGAGTGGCTTCTGCTTGCCCAGTGCCAGTGTTTGCATTTCCAGTTGGACCTCCTATGATTTGTCCCTGAGCATCCCTGTGTTTGCCTTCCCTGCAGAGAATTAAGAAGGATGTTGACAAGGGCACCCTGCACACGGATATGTTCCTGCTGAAGGCTGAAGGAGTGGGCAAGGAGGAAGGTAAGCACTGTGGGTTGTGATGCTGCAGGACTGGCAATGCAAATCCTCTCCCTTCCTTTGAATAACACACCAAAAAACCCCAGAACAAAATTTCCCTCTCAGTGGAAAGCTCTGCCCCAGTGTTTGCTCTGGGGGTAAACACAGCAGATGAGTTGATTTAAATGTTTTTTTCTTCCCAGGAGTAACTCAGTGCATCTGTGCTCTGACTGGGGCTTAAAATGAAGGGAAGGGTGAAGGGAACAGCACTTTCAGGAGCATGTAGGAGGAATTATGTTCTCCTTGTGTGCTGGAGAAGGAAGATGGACCATCACACATGCAGAATCCTGAAAGGAAATGGGAATTGGTGCCTGTTGCTGCAGCAGTGGTTCTGTCCTCTTGCCACAGTCTATTTTACAGCCTGGAAGGATGAGGCTGTGTCTGCTTTGCTAAGCAAAGCTTCCAGGGGAGCCAGAGGCTGGAAGGAATCATGGTTCTCAGCTCCAGGTGACTTGGTTTCAGAGCTGTGTGATGTTTTACTCCAACACAGTGAAACACTGGGAATTGGAGCAGGGTGAGAACCTGGCAGAGCTCTGGAGGAAGGCTGGGATATTCTTTTTGTCAGACAATCACTTCTAGCTCACAGCATCTTCTCTGTTGACACTTCCTGGAATACTCTGAGGTGGAATGGGGGGTCTCCAGACTCCTTACATAAGTGAGAAGCTCTGGCCTGCACCAGCAGCCTCAGGAAAAACTACAAGAAAAAATATTTTAGGGATTTTTTTGGGTTTGTATGTGGGAGGGAATTAAAACAACATTTCAAAATTCCTGCTTCTAGGACATTTTGATCACTCCTTTTCTGTTTCACAACAGGAAATCTTTGGGATTTCAGAATTTTCCTGGGGTGGGTTGTCCCTGGCTGGACTCCAGGGACCTTCCAAAGCTGCTCTATCCCTCCCCTCCTCAACTGGACAAAGGGGAGAGAACCAATAAAAGGCTCAGGGGTTGGGATGAGGGCAGAGAGGGATCACTCACACTCTTCCCATGGGTCCCTTCCATGGGGTACAATCCTTCAGGAACAAACTGCTTCAGAGCGGGTCATTGGTTGCTTTCTCTTGGAATGTCCTCAGAAATAGGAATTCCATAGTTTTCCTTAGTATAGAGAGTATTTTTCCTTGACTGAGGGAATGGGACAATTTTCTTCGAGCTAAATGTCTAAAATGTTAAAATTGTGTTTGATTTCCTCAATCCTGGGTGTCTGGAAGTGGGTTGATCACAAACACTGTCTGGATTCCAGGCCCTGTGTGCATTATGTCCTATTTATAGTTATATCTTGTTGAAATTGAGGTTCCTTTGGCAGCACAGGGCCTGGGCAGTGCATGTGCTTCTCCCAACCTGCGTTTTAGGGATTTTCTCTAAAGTCAGAGTAGAAAGGATTGGAGCAAAAGCAGAGAGATAGAGCACAAGCCTTCTCCTACTTCTGAGCCCTTTTTTAAAGCATGGATGGGGCTCCTTAGGATGAACTGTGCTTATTTTGGGGGTTCAGGCAGTGGTGCGAGTTGGCTAGATAAGGTGGACAGAACTGATGGAAGGTGGCTGGGCTCCATGGGATAACCCAGGGAATTTTCCTGCGTGCTTGGAGGCTGCATATAATCAGGCCTTGTCTGAACTCCAAAGATGTAGCTGCCTTCCCAGAGGCTGCTTGCCCCAGAAAGCTCTGAAGATAGTTCTGAGAATGTCCAAAACGGGACATTGAATTATTTTCTGGAATACTGAAGGGTCTTGGAATACAGTATTCAGTCAGGATCCTCCTTTGCTGATGCTCATATTTGCTTTTCTCCATTTCCAGAGAAGTGGACGTGGAGTCGGCTCAACCCCTCTGGAGTGAAACCCCCTCCCAGGTCTGGATTCTCCGTGGCTGTTGGTCCCGGTAACCGCTCCCTCCTTTTTGGGGGAGTGCAGGATGAGGAGGAGGAGGAGAGCCTTGAGGGGGACTTCTTCAATGATATCTATTTCTATGACATGGGGAAAAACCGCTGGTTCCCTGCACAGCTCAAGGTCTGTATATTCAGATCTGTTCAATTCATTGTCTTTGATCAGCTGCAGTGTCCTTTGGGCCTCTTGGAGCTTCCATGGAAACATACTGTGTTATGGACTGCTTTGGGTGGGAAGGGACCCTAAAGCCCACACAATTCCACCCCCTGCCATGGGGAGGGACACCTTCCACTATCCCAGGTTGCTCCAAGCCCTGTCCAGCCTGGCCTTGGACACATCCAGGGACGGAGCAATGAGTTTTTTCCCTTTAGAGGAAGCCCTTCTAGTAACTCCAGGTATAAGAGTGCCTCAGGAGGCAGTTCCCTTCCTCCAGGATTCAGGCTGTTTCTGCCCTGTTGTTGTGTAATGCAAAATGAAACCAAGCAGCTTGAAAACATATTTATTGTGTTTTACTGGAGGATGTTTCCAGGTCAGACGTGCAAGTCTGAGATAGTCCAGTAAAAGCTACTGTGTAAAGATCTTGTTGGGATCAAAAACCTCCCTTTTTTCCCCAGTGTTAAGCTACCAGAAGAGATGAAATATTAACCTTGGCTCATAAGGGCTTCAGAACTGGGGCCCTCAGCCCAGCTCAGCTCTTTGATTGTGTTTGAACCACTCTGAAGGGGCAAGTGAGGTGCAAACGACCTGCTTTGAACTTCTTCTTCCCCCTGCCTGTTTCTGGCTTTGTTCTCAAAATGGAGAAGTCAATCACGTAATAACAGGCAAACATCCACTTAGATGTTTGCTTCTGCCTCCCAGAAGTGCCTGTTTTCCAGCCCTTTCATACAGTACTCCCAAGACCTGGAGTGCTGCCTGGTAATAGGCTATAATTTAGCACCCAGCAATTGTTGTGATTTCAGGAAATCATGGGTTACTTTCTCTCCCTCCTCTCACAGAGTAGTGGCCTCTGTGTGTGTTTGTGGCACCTGAGAGCAGAAGAGCTGTTAGGAAGCAATTCCATACTGTGGATTCTCCAGGATTTCCACTACTCCTTGTTTTAGGCTGGTAGAAGTTCATGCTGAAGTTGTACCTATTATTTGAGACTCGGAATTGTAATAAAAAGTGGCAACACTCCCCCTCCCTCCCAGCAGCACCTGTACTACTTGCATTAAAGTGTTCTTAGGTGCACACAGTTCACACAGAGTCTCCTTTGGTTGCTGTTAACAGGGACCAAAATCAGAGAAGAGGAAGCGGAGACGAGGCAAACAAGCTGAGTCAGTGGCTGCTGGAGGTGAGGAGGTGGAGCAGAGACCTCCCCAGGGCCCCCTGGAAGTTGTCAAAGAGGTGGTGGCTGAAGATGGGACTGTCATGACCATCAAGCAGGTGATCTCTGGACCTGCAGAAGAGAAGGAAAGGTCTGAATCTGAGGAGGAGGAGGAGGAGGAGGAGGAGGAAGGTGGAGCCCTGGGCCAGCAAGTGGAGCCGTGCCCACGTTCCAATGCCATGGTGGCAGTGAAACACGGAGTCCTCTACGTGTACGGGGGGATGTTCGAGGTGGGCGACCGCCAGTTCACCCTCAGTGACCTGCACAGCATCGACCTGCACAAGATGGGGGAGTGGAAGGTGCTGGTGGAGATGGATCCAAGTAAGCTCATGGTGGGATCTGTCCCTTTGCCTTGAGTGTAGCAATACCACACTAGGGAAAAAAACAACTGTGAAGCTTCCTCAAGGGGAGGGATGAGCCTTTGAGTAGTGGTTTTTCCTAGACAGGAAGAAGCTTGGCAGTGTGTGATAATGCAGTGTCTTACCAGAAACCTGTCTGATCCAGAGCTTTGCTGTCACTGGTCTGTCTGCTTTGGAAACCAAGACCTGTAAGCAGTATCTTTGTTCACTGGTGGCATGTGCTGTCCTGGGAAGTCCTGGTGTGCCGGGCTTGTCCACTTGGCAGAGGACAGGGATGCTTTTGCCTGTCCTCACTTCTCAGGGCAGTGAGAGTCTTGGGTCCTTCCAAGCACATGGGCATTACCTGGGGCTATCTCTTCATAGCTTAATTATCTCTAGGGTTGTTTCTTTGTATTCATTATCTCCAGGGTTATCACTTTGTTCCTCTCTTCTGTTTCCCTTCTTGTCAAAGAAACCCAAGAGTGGCTGGAGGAGTCAGAGTCGGATGAAGAGGGTGATGATGTGGAAGGTGCAGATGGAGGGGAAGAGGAAGAGGAGAGCTCTGAAGAGGAGAGTGAAGATGATGAAGGTAATGATCAAATGAATGCCTTTTTCACACTAATCTGAAGTACAATACCTGATTCTGCTGCCAGCCTGGAAAGTCTCATTGGCATCCAGGTGAGTTGTGCAGCAAAACCAAAGCTTTCATAGTACATTGCTCTTGGGGTAGAAAAGGAATTTTATTGGTTACTGGTAGATTTTGAGGGTGTTACATTTGGGCACATGAGCTGAAGAATGTTCTTGACCTGGCTGTCACCTCCTCTTTGTGTCTCCCTCCCATTGCACCAGGAGAGGAGCAGCATCCAGCTGTGGAGCCTGGTGAGAATCCTGAGGAATACCTGTCCAGGACGGAGCAGTACTGGATCAAAGTGGCCCGCAGCCACATGGGCCCCGAGGCCAAGGAGAAGAAGGTGGTCAAGGTGGCTCATGCCATGGCAAAGACATTCCATGAGGATTCGGTCTAGGTGATGGTGAGGCTGTTCCAAGAGCGAACAAACGTGCTGGGAGCGGTGGTCAGCCCTGCTAAAGCCGGCCTGATGTCCAGAAGGCGTCCTGGCACTTCAGCTCTTCCCTCCTCTGAGGGCCTCTGGGCTGAGCAGCCTCCTTGCTTAATGCTCTGGATATGCTGTTATTCCCGGGAAGGTTGTGGGAGGGTCTTGAGGAACAGCATTGCTGTCCAGGCACCTGTTCTGCTGAGGCTGGGCTGTACAGTACTGACTTTATGTTCGAAGGTTTCTTTGAGTCTGTCAAGACAAGCTGCACGTCACAATGTTCACTGGTCCCAAGTTTCCCACCCTGACTGGGGCCAGAATGTGTCTCCAAGGGTTCCTACAATAAACTTACTTGGCTACATCATCCTGGTTTTCTCAGTTCATCCAGTCCCAGCTTTTCTACTTCTTTCTCTCCTGATGTGGAAGAGGGGTCACTGTTGCTGCTGTGAGATACACAGGTGCTGGTTGTAAGGTGCACCAGTAGCCCTGAGGTGTGTCTGTCCTGCCTGGAGAAAACTGTGAATCCTTTCCTACCTCCTCTGTATGAGAACCACTGTAAGCCCTGATGCATGAACAGAATCCTCTTCTTTTTTCCTGTCCTTGGGCCCAGGTTTTGCCTTTGCTTGGGGAATCTCCCAGTTCAGTTTCTCACATTTTGGCCCAGTTGTCCTACAAGTGAACTCTTTATGATCAGTGAAATGTCCCATCTGGAGACCTGGTGGAGTGTTGAGGACAGGAGGGAATGGGCTGACACTCCAGGGAACTGGTTTTCCCCGCTCAACCCCTCTCTCTCCTCAAGGCATCACTCCCTTCCCAACAGAGCAGTGCTGTGTCCATAGGGACAACAGATGGGATCCAAGTGTGTGCTGCATCAAACAGGGGATGACTTGAGGTGCCACCAGGACTGGCTGTCCTTGAGCAGGGAAATCCAGGTGCCAGGGGTATTGCATTGGCAGGGACATCACCGGGGAGCCGAATCCCAGGAGAGCAGGGCTGGGATGTGCCAGGATAATTAGAACGGAACAAGGATTAAACAGCGCAGGCTGCCGGGGGATGGAATTGTCAAGGGAAAATCATGTTTGGTAGGGAGGGACCTCCCCCACAAACTAACAGGTGAGAGGTGAAAACAAACCATTTATTGAAAACCTGGGAAAGGTGAAAACAAAGCAAACCCTTTATTGATGACCTGGGAGAGAATCCATCGTGCTCAGTCAGTCCCTGTGGGGACACTGGGTGAGTGTGCAGTACCTTGGTCTCCTGGGCATTTGATCCTTCCTGCGTGATGAGCCCATGTCTTTGTGTGCAGAGTTTTGGGGAATCTGCCAGTGAGTTGCACGTGCAGATTTTGTTTGAATTATTATTTTACTAGTTTACTTTTTTTTGAAAAATAGTAGCTTTAAAATCATAGAGACTGTGCACAGGACTCCAGTCCAAAGGTCCAACCAGACAGGGGAGAACACGCTTCTTACCAGATGTACTTCACCATTTCTTCCCTTTGCAAATCCAGATACAGGCACTGACAGGATTTTTCCCTTGGAGCTGAAATTGGATTGCAGGAATGTCAAGGATGAAGGATGGCTTTGTACAGGGAGAGATTCTCCCTCACCCTTCTCTGGAAGAGGGGAACTATCGGTGTCTGCTGGCAAATTCCTTGTTTGCCCTGATCTCGTCCTTTCTCCTGCAGTCTGAGTTCATTCGTGGTGTGGTTTGTACTGGGAAAACTTTCACTGTCTTGCTCCAGCAATACCACTGGGTGGGTGGATCCAACCAGCACTAAACATCCCAGAGCAGCTGTGGCTGCCCCATCCCTGGAAGTGTTCCAGGCCAGGCTGGACAGGGCTTGGAGCAACCTGGGATAGTGGAAGGTGTCCCAGTGGAAGGGGCTGGGACTGGATGAGCTTTAAGGTCCTTCAAACACAAATCACCCTGAAGTTCTATGATCCTACAACTGATGCAGTTCATGTAGGGGCTGTGCAAGGAGTTGATGTGTTTCCCTAAACCAGGAAACCCTGCCACAGTGTCTGGATTCTGCAGGGCCCCTGTTCTGTGCAAACACCTCACCCACAGCCCCAAAGCTGCAGCACAGGCAGGAGATCCCATCCTACCTCTCCTCGATTCCGCCTTGGCACAAACTCCTGGAACCAACCTCTTCTCTGACAGCTTCCAAAAATTCCTGCTTTCCCACCCTCCCTTAGCTTAGCAAAGCCTGTCAGGATGTGTAATTAGTCCTTAGATTTCAATTAAGATCTTCACCATTGATCCGACCTTGTTTCTCCTCTTGCCCCTCCCCTTGTGTTGCAGTCTGGATGGTTTTTTCCCAGCAGCACTTCCCAACTCCACACGAGGTAAATAGATGCTGCCCCAGCTCAGTATCTCTGGAAGATCAGGCCCTGGAGAGTCCCAGAATCTGGGTCTCGGGTACAGCAAACCAGACGCCAGATGGGCTGGTGAGAAGCTGACGTGGCAGGAGCAGGCAGAGGGTTTTTGTCTTCATTCCCTTCCTTCCTTCTTGTCTTCCCCAGGGATACACTGATAGAGCAGCCCATCCCTCACACAGGTGGGGTCTGGCTGCGGTCCGAGTCTCCTTGGGGAGGGACAGGTGCCCTTTTCCCAGTGGATCTGCTGTGACAGCAGGTGGGATGGTTCCCTGAGCCCCAGACCCTCCTCATGCTTTGAGTTCTGCTGTAGGAACGTAAAAATTCCATTGCAGCCTAAAAAATGATCTAAACCTGAAGTGTCCACGTGCATCTGCCAACATGGACATAAAACAGCAGGTCTGGACAATTTCCATGGATTTATGTGCCCCGTTGATAGACATTTTAATGTGCCTCAGGTAGATCTGCAGGAACCAGGGCTCATAAGGCAGGGAAATACACTGAATTACCTCTCTCTCTGGGCTACTTCTCAAGAATATTTCTGGCCTTGGGCAAATGTGAAAAGCCCAGGACTAAGACAAATTGCTCAGCTCCCCAGGATTAAGAAAGGAATCATTATTTTTTAACCACGTGGTTTGGGAGCCAATTAATATTAGTCTTTGACTGTCTTTCCTAAATGAGCTCGACTGGAACAGAGAGATTAAACATCCACATTGGATTTGTGCTGGTCCAGGGGCAAGAGCAGCAGTAACTAGTCAGTCACCAGTGGGAAAAACTAGTCAGGGAACCACTAGTACTTTTGTTGGATTGATCAGGAGGCATTTTTATGCTGGTTTATATGTACCCAAATATCGTATTGTGTTTGCAGGGATCTGTTTAACCAGCTCCTGGTGGGACCTTTGTGTCATGTGCATTCAAATGTCCAAAAAAAACACCCCCTCCTCAAGAGTCTTTGCAAAGAGTAAAACCAGAATTACAAACTCAGCCCAGGGTGAGTTCCCAGAGCTGCAATCACAGCGTGTCGTTATTTGGCTCATTTCAAGTGTGCAGAGACCATTCAAGAGGGAAAAAATGATGACTAAGGACCCAAAAGGGAAAAACCAAAACAACACCAAAAAAAAAATAAAAAAAGGAAGAGGTGGGAAGATGATGGACAGTTACTGTGGAAATTTAAATTTCAAAGTTCTCCTTTCCCTTGTCCACCCATAACCCTCTGTCTGGAAAGGGAAAGGAAGGAAAAGAGGAGGAAAAGCTGCGACAGGAGGGAATCAGACCATGTAAGGAAAAGAACTGAATTTAACTGGCACATGCTCTAATCCTTAGTTTATTTCTGGTTAAAAATATAGCAATCCAGTGCAGTGTAATAAGAAATCTGCTGAAAAGGTAGCAGAGAAACAGCTAAAACAGAAGCAAAGCAAAGCTGAGTCCACAAATCCGGGCTGTATCCAACAACTCTGGATGTGAATGTCCAGGAGGGATTTCCCCCTCCTTTCCCACCCCCCCAAATATCCGTGTGAGGGTTTCATCCCACCCTGGGGTGCTGCCACACTCGCTCGAAAGCTGCAGTGGGGAGAACTGAGGGTGGAATTTGGTCCCTGGACGTACCAAATCCCAAAGGAGCCACTGGAATTGTGCCAGGTGGTGGTGGGTCACCGGCAAAGCCGATCTCCACCCGTGGGGAGGGAACAGTCCCTTGGGAAAGCGAGGGGCCATCGGCCGCTTCCAAGGAATGGAGCTGAGACCACGCTGGGATTGGGACCATGACAGCTCAGAACAGGGATACGGCATCTTTAATGAGTATGCAGATTATCCGTGGGGAAGGGGAGGGGACAAAATCAAGGCAGGCATAGTACAAAGATGGTAGAAACAAATTAAGTGACATAGAAAAAAAAAAAAAAAGAAAGAAAAGAATACATCCTTAGAGGCTGCCATTGCCAATGATGGTTGGTTGGATTTTCTTTTTTTTTTTTTTTTTTTTTTTTTTTTTTTTTTTTTTTTTCTTTTTNCTCTTTTTTTTTCTATTTTCTTTTTTTTTTTTTTTTTTTTTTACAGGGACATGTTGGAAGCTGGAATATACATCCTGCATTACAAAGTGCAAAATACTACATGCTCAGAGCCCAAGCATGATGTCTGAAACAGTCCACAGCAAGATGTAAGAGACAAACCCACCACCCTCTCCCTCCTCTCTGGGACATGCTCCAGTGCTCCTCCCCAGATGCCTTGGAAAAACAGGTTTGTTTTTGCTTGGTTTTGTTTTATTGTTGTCCCAAGTGGGTCGGAATTGAGCCCTCTCTCCCCTGGCCCTCCCCACCAATCTGCTCCCCGGCATCTCCGTGCACACGCTTCAGGATGGGATGGGATGGGATGGGATGCTCCTCACCAGCACGGCACAGTGACCAGCAATTCATGTTGCTGACAGTGCCTCCAAGTTGTTGTTTTTTTTTTTTTGGGAATCCAGGGAGACATTTTTACCCAGGAGAAATTGGCTGTGAATTAAAAGTAGCACTGGGTGGTTTTCCAGCCTTGCCTTGTCAGGGAGCAGCCTGGGGAGGAGGAGTGAAGGCAGGAGGGTGGTGGGGCTGCTGCTCTCACCTCGTGTTCCCTCTTCCCCCCATTCCCCAAGGAATTTTGGAAAAGGCCAATTGCTGTTTTGTATTAAAAACTAATACCAAAATGGGGCCCCTTCTCCCATCTTTTCCATCCAGACAGGGTTCATGCCTTCCCTGTGCTCCTTCTCTCCTCCTTCTTACAGCAACATTCCTCCGTTTCCAAAGGGAGAAAAGCCTGATTTTGCTTTTCTCTCCCATTTGTCATTAAAGCTGTTGTGGATTTCCCTGGGAAACTCAGCCTGGAGCATCCCAGCACCCGTACATACACGTCAAACAAACTCTCCCCGTGGTCCCCCCATCTCATTTCCAGTTTGGGGTTCATTACTGTTGTTATGACCATTTTTTTTTTTTTTTGGGGGGGGGTGAGGGGAAGGGAAACGAGGTTTTCTTTTGTTGGGATTCCTTCTCATCCTTCCCAGTGTTGGGGGGGCAGAGTGTTGATAGCATTTTGCCATGCCACACAGCATAGTGTTATACAAGCAAAGAATTTTGGCTAAAATCCAAAAAACATTACCCAGGAAAAAAGGCAAACTGTGAGTGAGACTCGATCGTTTGTTGTTCTTCTGTGAAAAGACTTGGAAATTGTCGGAGGACAGTTCGAGTTATGATTTTTTTCCCTTTGTTTTGTTGTTGTTGTTTGGTTCTGGTTTGGTTTTTTTTGTTTGTTTGTTTTTTTTGTTTTTGTTTTGTTTTCCCCCATTCATACATGTAACTGTTATTTTTGCAAACAAGACAGTCTTGAATTAGATGAAAAAGTTAATAAACAAAATGGCGACTCCAATATTTAGTAAGATCACCATGACTACCAGGATGGGAGCTGAACCCTGGAAGAGAAAGAGAAGGAGAGGAGTTAGAACGTTGGAATTCTGCCCAAGGCTGCCTTGTAGCAGGGTCAGGAGCTGTGTGGGGTGCAGGCAGATCTGTGGATGGGCAAACCCTGATTTACACCCCAGCAAATGATCCCAAAGTGTCCAGAAATCCCTGGTGAATTTTTTTAGGCTGCCAAGCCAACACCTGGATGCACCCACTGACCCAAGACATGGACTTCCCCGCATCATTCCCATAGGAAATCTGGCCTTAAAAAAAATAAAATTGGTTGTTTACCAGGTGGTCAATGAAAAGGAAGAAAAAAACCCATTTATTGGATCATACAAGTGTTTGCGGATGGTTTGGAGGAGTCTTCACAGAACATTTCCCAATAAACACAATTGTTTCTCCAGGTAGTCTGGTAATGGCAAACATCAGGCCATGACACAGTGGTCTGCGTTCAGGCAACATTTTGGGAAAGCTCTAATAACCTTTCCTCAGGTTTATAAGAACCAAAATAAGCTCCTGGGAACTACCTGGAAGTGTCCAAGGCCAGGTTGGGCAGGACTTGGAGCAATCTGGGATAGTGGAAGGTGTCCCTGCCCGTGGCAGGGGGTGGGACTGGATGAGCTGTAAAGTCCCTCCCAACCCAAACCATTCCAGGATTGTGTGATTCTGCCTGGAAACCATTGCAGGAACCCTGGCCCATGGAACACCCACCACAGCCTGGGCTGAACATCCCCCCAGGAGCATCCATTGCTTTCCACTGAGCACAAGGACAGCCCGGACAATTGTGTGGGACCTGATGAGGATGTGGCTCTTGGATCCTATTAGAATGTCAGGAATGACAGGAAGGGACCCCTCAGTGTAGGGACTGCAGACAACCCTCCAACACGTCTCTGTGCAGAACATTGGTCAGAAAACCCCCCATGTCATCACCTTATCCCTGTCACCCCATCCCTGTCACCCCATTCCTGCCTCCTCATCCCTGCCTCCTCATCCCTGCCACCAAACATTCCCTGTCCCAGAGTGTTAACGTGGCTCACACCAGGGTGAGCAATCCAGTGTGCAGGTAGGTGGTAGCTATTTCTTGGAGTAGCTGGGATCCTCAGCTATTCCTGCTGCAGCCCGAGCCGTGCCAGCTTTAACTGCCTGGAATGCTCTAAATCCTTTCTCCGGGCTCCCGCCCTCCTCCTAACGCTCCTGTGACTGCTGGGACGGCTCGGGGCAGGGGTGGGTGCCCTTTGGGAGCTTTCCTTGTGCCACTCTGCAGAGCTGCTGGAAAACAGAAGGGAAAAACACTCTCCTTACTGGCCAGAGCTCATCTCATTCCGAGCAGGCTGATTCAGTTCGCAGTTGGGAGTGGGTGGGAGCGAGGATGCTGGAGCTCGCTGGAAAGGCATATTTGTAGCTTAGCAACAGGGTCAAAGGCAGCCAACCAACGGAGGGATTGTGGAGAGCCTCTCCTGGCAGCCAGGTATCCACGCCCGGCTGCTTCCAAAGGCAGAAACCACCCCCTTGTTGCCAGTCCTCCCCCTTCCCCAGCCCGGCCGCTGCCAAGCCCCGCGCCGGCGTTATTGGCATGGGGGGGATTAGCTGCATTTCACAAGATTATTGGGTTTTACCATTTCTGAGCCCGTGGTAATATAATAACAGATTGCAGGCGATTAGCACTGTCATTGTTGCTGTTGGCAGGGCACAGGGACACAGGGAATGCGCTCGGATCCCTCGGTCCCACAGCCAGGGAGGGCTCAGCCGTGCTTCCATCGGCCCTGGGCCGCTCAGTGTCTGAGTTCCCTGCCAAAAAAGCAGCAAATATTTGTGCCCCTGCTCTGCTCACACCTCTAGACCCTTCCAATTCCCTGGTGTTCCTCACAAATGCTTCGGGATGGACCTGCTGGGGTGATGGAGATCACAACCCTTCGGTACTGGTGTTCACAGGATGCTGATGGGATGTGTCCAGGGATATATTTCTTTGGTCTCTTCTCCCCAGTAACAAGCAGCAGGACAAGAGGAAACAGCCTCAGGTTGCACCGGGGGAGGTTTGGATTGGATATTAGGGAAAAATTTCTCACCAAAAGGATTGTCCACCAGGGCAGTGGTGGAGTCCCCATCCCCAGAGGGATTTAAAGCCCTGTGGATGTGGCATTTGGGGACATGGGTTAGTGGTGGCCTTGGCAGTGCTGGGGATGGTTGGACTTGGTCTTAGAGTGTTTTCCAACCGAAATGATTCCACAGTTCTATGATTTACACACCAGGCCATCAAAGCCATGCCCTCATCTGGAAAAATGGGGGGAGCCAACACCCACTTCCATCGGCAGCACCTGCCTTCCCCTGCATGGAGGTTTTGCTCGGCTCCCTGGCTCAGTCTATGCCTGTTTGCATCCTGCATCCCCTTTTGCAGTGCAGAGGCAGGAGAAAATCCTTCCTTTGCCACTGCATGGGTGGGATCTTCCACATTTGCCAGCAAAAGCATCCCAGGAATAGGATGACCAGGGAGGGGAGGGGGTCTCTGTGAACCGAACAGCTCTGACTGTCTGACAGCTCACAAATTCTGCTTCCTTTTTACAGTTCCTTCTTTTTAACACCCTCTTCCCTGTGCCAGCTCCATGGAGGGCTCTCCAGGCAGGAATGGCAGGAAAGGCTGCTCCCCCAGTGTGGGGCTGGAGCCCTGCTCATGGCAGCTGGTGGATAAGCAGCTTTGAGACTCCAAAGCTTCTGTTTTAGCTCCAATTATGGATCCTGCTGCCCCTCTAAACCCTTATGTCTGGCTTATTTCTATCTTGTCAGGTCTTTGTGCCTTCACCTCTGCTCAGAGGAAACACTTGCCCTTCTCTCCTTTGATAGCCTGGGATATGTGTCATCCAAGAAGTGATTCCCACTTGGTGTCTGGGCAGGAGATGAATGAGTTCTGGAGCTCTGCTTTGGAAGAGATGTTTTGCTGAGCCCAGCCTGGCCATAGGTCACTGAACTCCCTTTTGCTGCAGTTCCAGTCATTGTTTTATGAACCAGTGGCTTTTACAACTCTTCCCACCACATCCCAACCATCTAATGGGAGCCACTGCCTTTGTGTTGTCTGGTGGGGCTCATCTCTGGCCTCCTGTAGAATCATGGAATGGTCTGGGTTGGAGGGGACCTTAAAGATCATCTCATTCCAACCCCCTGCCACAGGCAGGGATCTCCTGGAGCCCCAAAAAACCCCGAGGCCACTTGGGCCTATTTCCTGAGCTGGACTTTGTGTGTCAAAGACAGCAAGAAGCTCCAACACTCTCTTTAGCCCTGCAATAGCAAATTGTGAAATCAGGCTGTCAGGAGCTGGGAGATTTGGTTAAACCAGCCTTGCTGCCAGCCAGGAGCCAGGCTCGGCTCTGGAATGCCATCCTGCCTCCCAGCTCCATGCCCGCCCGTCCAGAACCCGCTTCCCTGGGAGGCAGACGCCAGTTGGCAGCATCCTCTCACCCAATTTTAGCTGTCTAAATGTTAGACATCCAGCCTGCACTCCCCATCCAGGCAGTCTGGAGCCCAAGTGACGTGGGATGAATCCCACCCAGCATGGCTACCAGCCTGGCTCCGGGAAAGGAAACATTCCAGCGAGCTCTGGTGTGCCCAAGCATCCTCCGGCGAGAGTTTCACCGGCAAATCCAGGCTGGGATTTTTTTATTTTTATTTTGTATAATAAGATCCCTGGAGCGCTTCACAGGAGAAAGAAAACATCTGCCAAGGATGGGCAATGCACATTACCTGGGCAAAAGGGTCTTTCTGTATCAACAGGGAGAGCCTCCAAGAAATTTTTAGATTCCTTTTCAAGCTTAAAGAACAGAAACTTAGACCTAAAGTCATGGATACACTAAAATATGAATAAACCCTTGCTATGGCACAGGAGTAATAACAGTAATCGTAGCTGTAGAGTAATTTCTGCCCCTCTGCCTTGTTTGTTTTTATCCTGTAACTGTTGTGTAGCAACTCCAGAGTCTTACTGGGAATACGAGGGACAGCTGGTTTACAAATGCAATTGTAGCATAATTAATTTAAGCATTAACAATCCATTATTATCTGTTATCACAGGGTACAAGCTCTGCCTCTCTGCCATGGAAACCATAGTGCAGGTTACCTAGGAATCCCTCTGGGATCTATTAAGTGTAATTACTAAGGACTTGGATCAGCAAAAAAACCTATATATGCACCGTTTTCCAGCCTCAGCACTGCGGAAAGTGCTGCAAACTTAGCAGCTCCATGACATTTGTGCTGAATTGTCACATAATTGCCAGGAACAGGCTCTGTGAAATGGGTGAGGAGCATTTAGCAAAAGAAACATCAGGGATTCACTTTGCTTTCTCCAGTGGATTGCAGCATTTCCCGTGGCTCCAGGAAGGGGCCCAGGAGATGCCAAACGTGCCTGTGTGAGTGAAACTGAGTTGGATGGGATGGAAAACCTGCTTCTGGGGGAAAATAAGACTAAAAACATGAGGGTTTATCCTGAGAGGGTTCCTGTTAGTGAACTGGTTTGTGCCCCCTGGTTCAATCCTCAGCTTAGAGATGCTGGGAGAAAACTCTGTCTACAGTTTGTTTATGTGTGTTTGGAGCTCTGTGTCTGTTTTTAAGACTTTTGGTTCTTGTGCACTCAAAAGTTGGTGTTTGACCCCAGATTTTTCCAAGCTAAATGACGTGGAATTAGGCTCAAACCCCTAAACTGAATGCAGGATGACAAGAGCAGAGTCAGCAAGGTGCTCCCTCAGGAACATCAAAGGGCCCTGGAGATGAAAAGGGTTTGAAAAAGGACCCTGTCAAGCAAAACATCCCATTTCTCTGTGAACATTATTTCCCTCCTGTCGTTACACGTCACACCTGCAACGTCTGAACACGAGAGAGATTAGAGCAGAAATAGTTTCTGGTTATTATTTGAGACAACTCCAAAAAGGTTTGCTCTGCACACACTGCAGCCCCTGGAGCGATGCTCAGCCCTGCCTCATTCCAGAGGGGTGAGAGGGATGGCAAGAGGGCTCCTCTGCCTCCTTATTCCCATGTAATTATGGCTTCTATCTGCCTGGACACGCAGGTCCCACGGCCACTTGGGATTAAGGCTGAATCTGGTTGAGATGAGAGAAATAAGGAAACCCAGGGATGCCTGTGTGAGGAGACCTGGGGATGGCTCCCGATGGGAAAAAATAAATGGAAAAACATGAAGCTGGAAGACTAAGACCACAGGGATAAACCATGGGGTTCAATCCCAGGGAGGTTAATGCCAAACAAGTCCCCAGGTGCCTTTCCCAGCAGACTGGTCCCAAAACAGACAGACGGGAGCATCTCCGTGCACAACCCAAACAGTGAGTACCTGTTTGGGATGGAGAAAATACCCAGTTCTTATTTTTAACTCATTTTACAATCTCTAGGGCTAAAAGTGCCCAACTTCTCTGAAGAAAACGCATCACCTCGAGGTCAATCTCTTCAAGAATAACCCCGCAGCGCTGGAAAAGGGGAGCATCCCTCACGGCATCAGTGGGGAGGTGCCATTTCTGGCGCTCCGTCCCGTGCCAGGCTGTGCTGAGCCCCCTGCCCTGATCCCTCCCCCGGCTCCCTCCGGCTGCGCGGAGTTCTCGGCAGATCCCTGCTCCTGCTGCAGATTGGCTGCCTCCTCCTCACTTTCCCCAGCGACAGCGAAACCTGCTCGGAATATCTTGATGTCAAATACGCCCCTCGCTCGCCGCGCGAAGGAGGGAGATGCTGCAGCCGCTGGAATCCCTCCCCGCCTCCCCCGCGGGGACCTGGGGAGGGGGAGGAGGGACAGGGGGGTCTCTCTCGGAGATCCCTCACCCAGGAGATGCCTCTAAACTGCCTTTGCTGCAGTTTTTCCCCCCGGGTTTGTTTGCAGGAGGAGGCAGCGAACAGTTGAGAGCGCTGGGATTTTACCCGCCAGCATGTGACGGTGGAAGGAAATGTCAGGGGTGGCTGGGGTGGGGTTTTTTTTTGGCTCCTGCCCTCCCATCGGTCTCGATGCGATGAGACAGTGGGATTTTGAAAGGCCAAGTCTCAAGCCTACTCACTTCTCCAGGGTGCCTTTAGTGAGACCACGACGTGTCCCTGGAAGTCTCCACCTAAACGGCCGTGACTGCTCCTGCTAAATGAGGACAGGCAGATGAATCAGGCTCCGTTCGTGCCTGAGCACCGGCCCTTCCCGCGGCCCTGCTGAGCTCCTCTGTGCCCACAGCCCTTCTTGTCCCTCTCAGAAGCTGCAGATGTTCAGCACCTGCAGAAAAGGAGATCTGGTCTCTTTCCCCCCTGCCAGCCCTACAATGTGCTGTGTTTTGTGCTGATGGATAGAAGGGTTGCTGGCGTTTTAGAAAGCCACTTTCCTTTCTCAGTCTCTCAACAATTCCTTTTTTCCTTTCCCATTTTAGATCTCCTCAAAGGCTCCAGAAACCTGTGAAGCACCCAGGCACAGGCTTGAGCTTTGTGCCTCGTGGGCCTTTAAGGATGATGTTCCTATAAATCCCTTAATCTGACAACACCGACACCGGTCCCGGCACGTTGGTTCCTGTTTCCCTCTGCCCCAACGCCAACAATTGATGGGAGTTTGTTCTGTGCATGAGGGGGTCAGTGCACACGGAGACACAGAGAGATCAGGTGGCTTTAAATGTAATTTTAAAGCACTTGTGTGGCTTCAGCACTGGCTCGATGACCCCAAAACCCCCAAATCCCCTGACAGCGAACACCAAGCACGGCTGAATTTCATCATCGTTATTGAGTGGTGGCCTCAAGAAATGACCTTCCTAAGAGTATTTTTCAATTACTTACGTGCAGCTCCAACAAATGGGAGCTTCTTTAAAAGGACTGGTGAAAAAATGACAGAGAAGAAAAAAGTTCCCACAGCTCATAGAGCAACCTGTAGGTCTGACTCCTCCCTGGAGTGTGCATCCCTACCTGTGCAGGGATGGAAAAGGTTGGATACCAGCCTGCAGCTGGTCCAGAGAAATCAAGAGCTGTGGGTTTTTTGGGTGTGCTTTTGTAAGCCCTGCATCCCAAGCCTGCTCTGGTGAGCACTGCCAGAGGTTTGCCTCCTCTGGAAGCTGGAGCTGGCACTTCAACACAGAGCCAGCTCACCGAACTCATTGATGGCTTGTGTAGAGCTGGTTTATGGCAGATTATTTTTAAAACAAGCTAAGCTGGGAGGGTGACCTCAGTTCGGCACAGGGATACTCCAGGTAGGGCAAAAATAGCCCTACTCAGCTCTGAGCATCCTTCCTGCTCATTGGCAGGCACCTTTCTGGAACAGCCCAGCTGCCTGCGAGATGAGAAATGCCCTTTGCAGGGAGCAGCTTCCCAGATGGCAGTGCTGTGGATCCCAGGGAAACAGGCTGTCATGCAAGCTGAGGCAGTGTGGGCACACACACACACACACAGAGACACACAGACACACACACGTGTGCACGGTCACGCGTGTGCAGCCGGCCCTGCCCTGGAGCCGTCGCTCTCCTGGGAGGATGAAGGGATTTCAGCCTAGTGAGAGAAATGGAGATTTTGGGGAAACTGGGGAGCCTTCATTCTGTGTGGAGAGATCTGGAGCACGAGCAGGATGCAGTGGGTTTTTGCAGGATTAAGTGTATGGACGGTAAATGTTTCTCACTGCTGAGTGCACACACAGAGGTGGATGTGGGGACTGGGGGATAAATCCTTCCCCCTTAGTCTGACCCTCCTTTTCCTCAAGGACTCACCACGCTCACTGAAATTTGAAATGCTTTGAGGGCCTTGCTGGCAGGTGCAGGCAAGGTCATGGGTTTAGGCAGGAGGTTGGAACACACATCCCTGTACCTCCCATTCCTCTCCTGCACCTTCCCTTGCTCCTCTCTGACCACCTCCTCCCTGCCAGGCCCCTGGAACCAAACCCTGCTAGCACTGTGCAATTCCTGCTAGAACAAATTGTTGCTGGCATTGTAGGTTATTTAAATCCACATATTATCTCTTCCTCTGTATTACATTAGCTTCCTCCCAAACCTTCGCCATCTGTTCCACCCTCGGTTATGAATGTGAGAAAACCGAACATGCTGCTCCACAGCTACAGCACTTCACAAGTATGGTGTGCATCCTAATGGCTTTTCCATGCGCTTTTCCATGCAGGCTGTGCCCCTTCCTTAGTGCCCAGGACTCCCTGGAAATATCTAGTGATGTTGTGTTAGTGGCTATTTGCCTCCAGTGTTGTGGAGGGAGGTTTAAGTGCGAGGTGGAAATCTCGGCAGCGCGTCTGACACGGGGTGGGTGAGTGGGGAGAGACCCCAGGACTGTTTGTGCCAGAGATCTCCCAAAGACCATGTGGTTCTCAGTGAGGAGAAACTGTGGTTTCATCCCTCCTTTGTGATTCATGTCTCTTCCAGCTCCCTGCTGCCACGGGAGGTCATGTTGTCAATGGTGCTGCAGCATCTGCGAGTCCCACGGACTTCAACAGGGCTGGTGTCTGTGCAATTACTGCTGCTGCTCTTCCCCTGTGAGAGCCTGTCAGGCTCCTAATGCTGCCTGTCATGTCTCCAGTGCTTCCAGCCATGCACACAGGCAGGTAAGGACAGCCTGGATGGCTCAGCACCCACGAGTTTGCTCAGTGGGGTGTACTCAGGGCTGAATTCACTGGAGCTCTGTGTTTCCTGGGCTGGCAGGACGTGTCCTGCAGAGCAGACACCAGCACACACCGTGCTCAGCTCCCCCTCAGAGCCGTGTGGGTGCTCCCGAGCCTGCGCCGAGCTCACAGGATGAACAGGAAGGCAGAAAGCTCAGGGCTGTGTGTGTGGGGGGGATTTATCCACAGCCACAGCAGGGAAGCTGTGGCAGATCTGTAGTTTAGTCCTTCCTGCATCCTGGCTGCTTCTGGGCTGCAGATGCCACTGCTCCCTCCTCTCTCCCACCTTTGGAGGTGCCAACACCTTGGCTGTGCTATCAGGGATGCTGTAGGTATGGCAACTGGAATCATCCCTTACACACCACCATGCCTTGAGCCCAAATTTTCAGCATGACTGAAAAATTCATTTCAGTTCCATGACCCCAAACCACCAGGCACCATTCTCTGCTCCCCTGACAGGGAGATTTAGCTCCGTTCTTCTGCCAGAGCCTGAAATATCACTGCCTGAGCATTACAGGTTTTCCATTTCTCCTGTGTAGGTCTGGGACATCCAGCATGGGACACCTCCAGCCCTACCCTGTGTTTGGTACTGACTTGACAAGGGGCAATTTGGGGCAGTGGTGGCTTCCCCACTACTCCCATCAGACCCCCATGGCCTTTTCTAGCAATGCCAAAGCAACAGGGAGAACAAGTGAGGAAGTGTGGAAGCTTCTCAAAGATAAATCCAGGAATCATCAAAACCTAGGGTTGCAAAGAACCTGAAAATCACACAGCTCAGCCTCCTCCCAAAGAGGTTCAGCTCTGCCCAGGTTCCATCTGAGCTGCTGATGTTCAACCAGGTCTCAGACCCCCTCCTTCCCCCCATCCACACAGCCTCCCCAGGCAATCAATTACAGCCCTCAAATCATTAGTGATGGCTAATGGCTCACCCCTCCTCTAAGGCTTGAATTTAAGCCCATTAATTCTGTTCACCGAGAACAGATAATTCCCTTCCACTTTGCAGCAGCTTTTATGTGTTTGAAGATCACTCTGTCTCCTCTCCTCTGGCCTGAACATCTCCTGCTCTTCCCAGCAGCCACTTAATGCCTGAAGTATCCTTATCCCCCCCAAAATGAGGAGCCCAGGGTGGGATGTCTCACAAGGGGTTGTTCTCCACACGCTCCTGGACCACCATGAAATTCTGTTGCCATAACCAAAAGAGATTAAAACAAAAAGAATCATCACCAATGCCTTGTCTGTTCCTGCAGCTTGTCCTCCAAATTCCCAGCAAGAATGGATTTTTATCCAGGGGCTGGGCTGCAAAACAAACTCAAACTTGCTGCTCTCATGCTCCAGTGAAAATCCTGCTGTTTGCACCACTACGGTCTGCACGGAAAACCTCACAGGATGGGAGAAGTGAGGAGGGGGGAATTCAAGGCAAAAACCAACAATAATTCAGGTTTTTCAGTTTTCCTTCCCATCCCAGACCCACAACAGCACCAGGTTTCTTCACCAGATTTCCACACACAGTTTCTCCTACTCACCGTACTGGATTTGAGCGCATCCCCACTGTCCTCTTCAGATTCTAGTGCAACAGGTAAAGATTTCTGTGGCGGGGAGAAGGTTAAGTCCCACCTTAGTAGCCGAGGTTCAGCTTTGTCCCCGAATCTCAGGTTTTCCAGTTTCTGCACCGTGGGCTCTGCAGAGGAAGCTGGCCTGAAATTCTCTTTGTTCTGGGACTTAGACCTCAGTCTCTGAACCCCGAAGCCCCGCTCTTCCCCACGGTGGTCGTCAGCCATGCTCCTGCAGCCTCCCCCTTTGCTGTAGTGTCTTTTTTGGGTGTGAATCTCTTGCATATAAGAATCCATCCTCATGAGGGGCTTCATCTCCATCTCGTAATTGCTCATCTTCTCCTCGTCCAGCTCAAGCAGTTTGGAGCTCCCTGAGCTGTGGTTGTGGGACCTGTGGTGGGAAGTCCATGAAACCGTGGCAGGGGAATCTGTCCACCTCTCTCTTTGCTTGTGGTTGGAGGCCGAGTGTTTGTGTCCTCCACTCCGACCTCGGTAGTCTTCGGGGGCTGGGGCCGCCCCCAGCTGCCCGGAACGCAGGGTCCCGCTTCTCACGCCGCGCGTCCCGCCGGCCTTCTCTTCGCTGCTCCAGCTGTTGGGTCGCAGGTAATCCCCGCCACGCCCCTCCAGCAACATCTGGATCTCCCCACCCCTCTCTTCGTCCACCGAGACCTGCCTGGAGAAGTGGGCGCTCTTGTTCCTGCAGGAAGGGCCCAGGGGGGGCGTGGAGGAGGGGCTGGCAGGGAAGCTCTGCAGCGGGCTGTCGTCGGGGGTCAGGTCGGACGGGGTGGTCCCTTTGCGGTACAGCTCGGGGCTCTCCTGCTGGAGGGGGGTCCCGGTGGACAGGACCTCAATGTCATCGCTCGAGTTCTGGCGCTTCGGTCTCTGGCATTCGAGCCCTTTTTTTGTGCAGCCCAAAGGGGGAGGAGAGAGAGGGAGAGAAAGGCGACAGGGTTATTTCTATTCTGTGGGTGCCCACCGGGGTTTTCACGTCGCAGAACAGTGTTGGATGGTGGGGAACAGCAGGGGTGGGATCGGGGCAGCAGCACCACGGCGCAATAAACAGCTGCTGCCACTGGATCAAGTGAAAGGCACCACTGGTTTGACACCAAACCTGCCCTCACATCGCCCCCGGCACCCGCAGAGATGCCCGGTGTGAGCGGCTGCAGTCGGCACGGGAATGGTTTTGTAGCCCCAGGGACACGGGGAAGCCACTAATGATGCAGAGCTGCTGCAGGGGGTTAGTATGGGTTTTTGGGATCCATCTGATCACCTTATCCTGTCAGTTCCCAGTCTGGAAGCATGAGAAGGGAAATGTGTAATGTGGCTGGTGGCAGCTCACAGCTCACCCTGTGCTCTGTGTCTGTGCTGGGCATCACTGGGATCACCCCGTGAGTGCTGGGTGCCACTGGGATCACCCCATGCTCCTGAATGCCCCATGGTTCATCCCATGCCAACAGCCCTCACACCTCTCCTGGACAGGAAACACCTCGGCTTTCCAGCTCTGAGCTGCAGAAGGGAAATCTCTCACCTCAAAGTTTTCATAAGGAGACTGCCACATCTGGGCAGATGTGCAAGGGAAATCCCACAAACCTTTTATCCAAGAGCTTTCCTGACCCACACAGACCAGGAGGACATGGATATTTCCATCCTCAGCCCCCTTGGTTGTGCTGGAGAGGACACAGGTGGCTGTGCCTCACATACAGAGGCAGGACCACGTATAACATACGTCATCCTCCTCATTCCATCCTGCTGATGCCTGTCATTCATTCCCTTCTCCTTTCCCTGTCTCTTCATTCCCTTCAAACCCAGAGATTCCCCAGACAGTGTCTCCCTGGGCACAGGGACTTCTGAGGGACTGAACGTCTTCTGCTGCTGAAGGAACACGTCGCTTCTCTGGACAGTAATGAAAAACCTCCAACTTGTTAATCATTGATGAAACACTGAATTATTTCAAGGGGGTTCAAGCTAATAGTGGTTAATTCTCATTTTCCCCTCTCAAGTTGTTCCCAGCTAAAGCCATGCTAAATTATGAGAATAATTTGATAAATATATTAAGTGCCTAATGCCCCTGAAATGCGTCTAATTGCGATTGCCATGGCCAGACAAGAAATGAGGCTCCAAAAGGAAGAGCTCAATTTCTTGCCACCGTTTAAAAATAATTGCTTGGAAGTGCCTGCTCTGATCTTTCCACTTCTATTGAGGAATTTTCTCTCTCACATCTTTCTGGGGAGCTGTTGGTGCCGGGATGTGCCTTCACCCAGAGCCATTCCCATGTCCCACCACATCAGAGTTGGGATACATGTGGGGCACATGGGAGTGTGAGGCTGGATATCCCCATCAAAGCTCTCACAGGGGAGGTAAATAGTAACAAGCTTGGAAATCTCCTACTGAAGCAATTTACAGGAAATTATGCCCTAATGACTCAATTTTTGGGGACAATACTCAGATAGTTCAGCCTTACTTCATTCCCTGTGTCCCTGTTTGTATGTGGTGGACTGAATTTTCTGGGATTTATTTAAGGCTGCTGAGGAATCGTGGTACTGGCGGGAAATTGTGTGAAGGACAAAGGTGGAGCTCACCCCCTCTGTTTTCATGCAGAATGAATGTCCCTGGGATAAAATACAAACTGATTTGGTTGTTCAGACATTCCCATTCCAGCCACCCTCCGATACCACAAATAGGAAACTGGGAGGGCACAGGAATAAATGGCTTTGTTTGAGAAGGCTGGAAAGCCACCTGTCAGAACTGGCTCCCTCAAGACTTTGGGTGTCCCTGTTTGTCTCAGGAATCTTCCACAATTCAGGTCTCCGGGGCTTTTGCTGGAGTTCCAGGGACTTAAAAGCTTCCCACCAGCTCTGAGGACACCAAAGCTGATCTCCAACTGCACAACCAGCCATGGCCTTGCTACACCCACCACTCCTGCACCTTCCCTGATCCCCAGAGCCCCACAACAGGGGCAAGAAAGCCCAGTGATGCTCCAGCATCCTCACCCTGGAGACCCACATCATGTTATTAAGACCCATCTCATCCTAAATGTGCCGCACCCACACCTGCAACGAGCTGATCTAACTCTGCCTCTCCATGGGTTAATTCCCTGAGTTCTGCAGCCCCTGGCTGGGGCTCTGGGAGGAGCAGGGACGAGGCTCTGCCCCCCAGCCCCGGAGCCCGCAGGGATCCAGGCATTTCCTCCCGCAGGAATCCAGCAGATGCACCGGTGCCGTCCTGCCGGCTTTCGACACCCGAGGATGTGCAACAATTATTCCGAGCTAAAATTAGTGTGGAGCACGTGATGTTCCTGGAAGAACGGCTGTGAGAGCGGGAAGGAGAGTGCGGAGCACCGACTGTGGATTTCCAGCGGGATTGAGGCAGCCGTGCCCAGTCCAAGAGGCTTCAAAGCCAAACCTGTGCCCCCGGGCACCTGGAGCACCCACCTTTGGGATTTGGGAGCGGTTCTGAGCTCCTGCCTTTGACACTGCTGTGCTGCTGTCACCTTGGGGGACTCACTTCACCACCACCATGGACTGACCCTGCTGCATCCAGGAACGAGGGAAGAACAACCACGGGGAGAGTGATGGGTGTGGGAGAGACCCCCGTGGCTGATGGAGATGGAAAACCACAGGGGAGAGGATGCAGGATACTGAGCAGGGCTATTTTCATTTTTCCGAGGGAAACACCTTTACCTCGCCCCTGAAGGGGTTGCTGGAGCCTGTGCCTGAAGGTCTGGAGTCTGTTCTGCAGGAATGACCAGGACAGGGCGGTGGTGGACATGAACCCCGCTGTGAGTGTCCCCCAGCACCCAAAAAACCCTGCGGGGTGGGGACACCCAGCACCCACAGAGCTCGCTGGGCAAGGTGGGTGGTACCCAGCACCCACCACACTGCAAGGAGCACATCCAGCACCCACGATGCTGTGCCAGGAGGGTACATCCAGCACCCATGGTGTGGGTGGCACAGCTCCCACCACAGTGTGCACGGGGGGTGGCACTCAGGAGCTGCAACACCCTCAAAGGGAGTCACATCCAGCACCCCAATCGTGTGGAAGGGAGGGCACACAGACCATCCACGGCATTTGTGCCGGGTGGGGTATATCCAGCACCCATGATCCTGTGCAAGGCGGGCACGGAGAGCCCCTGCAATGCCATGCTGGGTGGTGGCAGCTCCCCCACCCCTGTTCAGCCCCTCCACTCTCCCCCCGCCAGGCCGTTCGCAGCCTGAGGTCCCGGAGTCCGTCGGGTGTCACAGCCACTCCCAGCTATTATGTGCCTGAGTCGCTCGGCAGGCGCTTCCAGGTTTCCCGACACATCTCGGGTGGTGTGTTTGTTTTTTAATGTGCTCTAAGTGGAACCGCCTCCCTTCCCCTCCCCTCACTCGCTCCCAACCCACCCAGACGGGAGCACCAGCCGCACGAACCCCAGCACAAGTCAAGCACCGTGTCCCCGTCTAGAGAGGTAGTAAAAAATGTATTACCTAAAAATATCTTTCCAAGAGGTGATTTAAAACAGCAAAGTCTCTTGGCAAGAAGAAACGGAGATGAGGAATATCTCAGGGCTGAAGGAGCCCCTGGGACCACACAGACCTGCGAGAAAGCTCAGATCTCTGATGTACAAATTGCACCTTGGCCGGAGAGATGCTGGGGTAGGAGGGGTAGGGGGGGTTGGTTGAACATTCTTCAGTGAGCACAGAGCTGCGTGGGGCTCTGGTGCTCTGCCAGGGGGATGCTCCAGCATCCCAAAATGCCCATGGATATCTCCTAGATACGGATCTGCCCCAGCTCAGGCAGATCCATGGCTGAAGCCAGCCCCCAAACCCCGTCTGGCTCATCCTGCTGAGCCATGGGATGCCCCCAGCCGAAGCCCCAGCCTCTGTGCCACGGTTAAGTGAGGACTGGGGCATGGGCAGGCTGGGCCAAAAGATCCAATGATCCCTTTTCCCCGTCCTCAGGGAACGTGAGTCACCAGCACCAGCCCCTGGAGCAATTAAGCCAAGTGAGTAATCTTCAGTTAGAGAGTTGGGAGGGGGAGACAGTAATGACAGACACCTCCTAACGAGGGCTTGGTGCAGGAAAACTTTTGGATAAACCCAGTCCCATATATTAATTATTATGTTAATTATTGCTTGCAGGTTCCCTGCAGACCCCTGACTGGCCACAGCTTTGCTTCAGCTCCCTCCTCCCTGAGCCTTTGCTGGGCCTGAACCTCTGGTCAATGAGCACAAATCTGGACAAAGCGGGAAGGAATGTTGAAGAAGATGGAAGGAAAGCAGGGTTTGCTACCAGGCAAAGCTCAAATGTGGATTTTCCCAACATCTTGGCCCGAGTACATGACTGATTTGCACAGCCAAGGGAAGGATCAGGTCTTAGTGTGCTGGTCCAGGCATTCCTAAGAAATCATGAGCCACACAGGCCATGAGGGTAAAATCAGTGGTGACCTCTGAGACCACTTGTGTTTGCATTTTCCATCCAGAGCTCTCGTTGTTTTTTCAACGTGCAACCACCACGGACTATGAACTAAAAAAATGGGAATGTTTTGGTGTGAAAAGAAGAGATAAAAACCCCCCGAACAAGGTGGAAGTGTTGCAGATCGAAAGCCTTGAGCTAAACCTCCTGAAAACTGGTGTTACTGGGAGGTTTCCCACCCCAAGAGTCCTGGTGAGGACTGGGAGCTGTGGGCACAGACTGAGCCTCCGCTCAGGGCTCAGTTTTGGGGGTTTTGGGTCTCTGCAGGGCTCAGAACTGACCGTTTTCCCTGTGCTGGAAGGAAGGCGAGAACTCTTTGGCAGTGATCCTGGCGATCCGCGCTTCCTCCTGAGCTTTCTGTGCCGCTGTCACAGCCGCCTCTGCCTTGGCCCTGGAGTGAGAGGTCCTGCAAGGCAACAGGAGACACAAGGACCACGTTAGGCAGCTCCTCCCTGCATGGACAACCCCCAATTGCCCCCACAGAACCCCCTTGCTCTGAAACCCTTTGGCTGCAACAGAGGAGCTGTCACGGGGATCTTGGGGCTCGCTCAGGACTGAGGGATGTTACAGCAACAACACGTTCATGAGCTGCTTCTTTTCCTGGAAATCAATCTGGAAACAGGAGCAGGATGCTTTGCTGCCTCAGGGATGCATCACCCTGGAGCAGGCTGGTCCCCTCCATCCCACATCCCTCTGTGGGGCATCCCAGCCCAGCAGCCTCTCCATGCATCTCCCACAAGCTTCTGGAACGGAAGGCCTGAATTTAAAGCTGGTTTGGGTTTTTTTTTAACCAAAACCATTTGCTTTGGGATGAAAAGAGGAAGATTTCCATCCCCACCCCCACGTTTTGCGTAAAACGCTGGATGTAAATAAACACTGGGAGCAGAGGTTGGAGCGGGGGTTTGGCGCTGGTACCACCTCCACCATCCCTCAACACATCTTTCTCAGGGCATTTTTTTCACTCTGGATGAACAACTGTCCCCTGCACTCACCAATGATTCCCCAAATGCTCATGTTTGATGGCATTTCATCCCATCACTCCGGATTTACACCCTCACACAGCCTCCCTGCGAGCATCCTCCGGAGGCTGGTTTGTCCCTTCCCCTTATCCGAGCTATCCAGGCACTTTTAAAAATTCCTGTTCCCACCCCGGTGCAGGCAGCACTATAAATAGCTCAGCTGATTTCTTTTCCCTCCAAAATCAGGCCCTCCATCTCCTTTAATCACTTTTTTTTCTGCTGCTCTCTGAATTCCCTCTAATTTCCCGACATCTGTGCAGGGAGGAGTGCCATTCCTGACAGGCTCCCAGAAAAGGAAAACAGGGCCAGGAATGTGCCTGGCATCTCATCCTGTGGCACAAACCAGGGCTATGAAACAGGGGGGGTGTGACTGTGTGCTGTCACCTCCCTGAACCTGGAGAGACACCTGGTCCCTGCTCCCGGTGCCGTCACTGGTGTCCCAGTGCTGACACTTTCCAGGTGTCTTTGCTTTGAGAAGTGCTTTATTTACATCAATGGGCTGCTTTGGAGTAGCCCTGGAAGTGGATCCAACCCGTTTTCCAGAGCTGTTGAAGGTGGTGGAGGGGCTGTGGTGATGCTGTTGCAGGTCCCACTGGTCCTCTGGGACCAGTGCAACCAAAAATTGGGTTGAAATAGTTTTCTACCCACTTTGAGTCCAGTGCTCTCTGTGCTCAACACTCGTGCAGGATTGGAGGAGTGGACAAACATGGTGCAGCCCATTCCCTGGCAGGTATCCAAGTTCTGCCCTTCTAGGAGGAGCAGGGATGCCCCAAGCAGGAGCTAAAGCAAACTGCTACGAGAGGAGCTGCAAACTGCTCCTGTTTTTCATAGAACCGTGGAATGGTTTGGGTGGAAAGGGACCTTACAGATCAGCCAGTTCCATCCCCTGCCATGGGCAGGGACACCTTCCACTATCAGAGGTTGCTCCAAATCTTGTCCAACCTGGCCTTGGAAGCTACAACTGCTCTGGGCAACCTGTGCCAAGGGCCTCATCACCCTCACAGTAGAAGGGTTTCTTCCCAATATCCCATCTAACCCTGCCCTCTGGCAGTGGGAAGTCGTTTCTCCTTGTCCTGTCACTCCAGGTCCTTGCCCAAAGTCCCTCTCCAGGTCTCTTGTAGGGCCACATTTTTGTGTTCTGTGGGAAAGGCTGGGACATCAGACCCACTGATTAAACCCCCCCAGTGCCAAGGATGGGGCCACCTGAGGTTGAAATTCAGGTACCGACACTGAGGTTGTTAAACATCCGACATCTTCCACGAGAGCCTCCCAGAGATGTGGATCCAAAGATCCTTCATCTGTCTATCCCTTTGCTGTCTCCTGGGCTGAAAACTGGGGATGGGCCTGTCTCTCCCATCCTGCAGCACATTCCTAGAGCAGGCTGCAGGTCCCTGCTGGCCTGATACAAAGGATTAATAATGTCTGAGAGCGTCTGGACTGAACTCAGCACGCAGGATTACACTCTGCCTCCTGAAACTCTTCCCTAGAGAGGCAACTGGAGGCACTTATCTGTCACTGCCTGCCAGAGAAGGAGGCTGGAAGTGCTGAACAGCAGCTTGTGCCACCTCCAAGGGTTGTGGGGACACATGGAGGTGTCTGCAGAGCAGCAGGAGCCCACATGGAGCCATCACCCAATTCTGGGATTATGTGATCACCAAAGCTCTACCCCTCTCTCCAGGATTTATTGTCCCCCCTCCTTATAGAATCCCAGAATCAGTGAGGTTGAAAAAGCCCTCCAAGACCACCAAGTCCAACCTGTGCCCAATCCCCACCTTGTCACCCAGCCCAGAGCACTGAGAGCCACGTCCAGTCCTTCCAGGGATGGGGACTCCACTACCTCCCTGGGCAGCCCCTTCCAGTGCCTGGCCACCCTTTCCATTGAGAAATTCCTCATGATGTCCAACCTAAATGGGTTAAAATCACCATCTCTGGAGGGAAGAATGCATTTGCATCCCTGGAAAAGTCACTCCAGTGACCTGTGGGCCAGTTCATCCCACCGTCAGCCCAGGAAGAGCAGCGAACTTTTAAAAGCTAAAACTTGAGGCTTTGGCTCAGAGAGGGTTAAAAATCAATCCCATTAATTAAGCCATCTCCCATCCCAAATACCCTGGATTCCCCCAAAGAGGATGGAAAGCGCAGCTTAATTGTTTGTAAAGCTCCCTAAGACGCTCGGCAGGGGGGAAGCGCCGCTGGAGTGAAAAGCAGAATTATGGTGATCTATCTGTCGCATAATAAAATACATCAGTATTCCCAAATAAATGTAAGTAATCCAGTTAGTGCTCCCATGACTTTGTCACATCCCAAATTTAACAGCTGTCTCCTCTACATGTTCCTGCTGCTCGTGGCGGCCGCTAAATCTTAATTCCCAGTTAATTGCCTGAGTTTATTTCCTTGCAAAGCGGGTTTTTCTCCACGACACATGGACAGGACCTGATCTGATCACTCTTTTTCTCCTGCCCTAAGTGCTGCCATGGATTTTTGCCTGAAACCACAGTCAAAATAAGGCTGGATCCTTCCCTATGAATCATAGAATCGTGGAATGGTTTGGGTTGGAAGGGACCTTAAAGATCATCTCATTCCAGTGGGCTCATGATGGGATGAAGGAAAGAGTGATGCAAGAGGAGCTGTTTAATTCCTCCCACCTCTGAGCATCCTCAGCCTCCTCCTCCAGCTGGGATGAATCCAGCAACCTGGTCTAGTGGAAAGTGTCCCTGCCCATGGCAGGGGGTAGAACAAGATGATCTTTAATGTCCCTTCCAACCCAAACCATTCCATGATTCCAGGGTTTTAGTGCATTTCACTATCCAAGGTGAAGTGAGGGTGGATATTTCAGCAAGGACAGGGCAGGGAAGAGCCAGAGGGGTGATGGCTGGGATGGTTTATGGCTTTTGAGTCCCAAGGGTCCAGTTTGGGTCAGGGTAGAGACTGCACACTGGGACTGACTTGGAATATTTTATTTATTAATTTTTTGCCAAGCTGACTCACTCTTCTTGGAGGATGAGTGGGCAAGTGGTCAAACTGGCAAGGGGAGCTGGCAGGAGGCAGGAAAAATCCCAACCAACCAGATTTCTGTAAATCTTTGCAGATCTCTTGTGATTTGGCCGGAGCTGACAAAGGAAGGGATAATACCTGTGCCTGGTTCCTAATGCCAAGTTTATCAGCTCCAGCTAATCTATAAGAAGCTGGAATCAACTGATTTGCAAGGAAGAACTTGGCTTTTTAGGAATTCCAGCAGTGACTCTGGGCTGGCTTTTTGTGAGAGAGGAATCAATGTAAGGTCTTTGCTGCAAACCTGAGGCTGGGGGCTGGTTTACCCTAAAAGGGGGGAAGCTCTCAGCAAAATACTGATGGATTCAGGAAGGAAGGAAGCAAAATTAGAATCAGGTGAGGCTTGAGAGGTGTTTTTGGTTAATGGAATTCTTTGGCAGGAGAACAAGTGGGGCAAACTGCTTAAAAATTAGGCTGGAAATTAGAGCAAGTTTACAGAACCCCAGAAACATTTCCGAGCTGTAAATGGGACATCTGGAATTTCTGGGGTGGCACCTGGAGTCTCAAGAAACCTGGTTCACTACTGAGTCTCTCTCCATCCATTGTTTGAGTGCAGTGATAGTGCAAAGGGGGAGCTGGATCCAGGAAAGGGTTTTGCCATCCTTATTCCTATTTTTCTTGCATTTCTGTATGAAAAACACACTCCTCAATAAAAAACAGGCAGCAGACTCTGAGCAAACTCAGGTTTGGGCTCAAAGGGAGCTCTGGGCTGGACAGGGGAAAATCTGCATTATTGTTGTTATTGGTGGTTTAAATGTTAAAAAGCATCATATAGACAAGATTTCTGCAAAAGAAAATTCCTGAAATTCACATGGCAGCTCTTGCCAAGAGATTCCTGTTCTATTCCAAGCAAACCTCTCACTTCCCTGATGCCCCCCTGAACTCAAAGCCTGGCTGAGAGATTCCCTCCTCAGTGGGGTTAAGGCTTGACAGGGAAGAATGAAATTCCTGCTTCATTGTCAGGACCCTCCACAGGGATGGAGACCCACCAGTGCTCCTCCATCCCATGCCCAGAGCTGATGGAAACCTCTCCTGAGCTCTCCAGCTCCTCAATAGGAGCATATATGAGATTGCAACAAGTCCTAAACACTAAAAGGACGCCGTGGTCCACATTTTCATGGAAAACTTGTAACTCACTGAAGGCTTCACTGGGAGAACTGAGGGCTTGAGCATCACAAGTGGTGAGGAAGGAGTTAATCAGTCAGTGAGCTCATCCTGGGCCATAATGAACAGCCTGAAGTTTTCCTAAGGGGCCAGCTGGCTCCATTGGATTCACTTTGTCTGCAGGTCAATATGTAATCAGGCAGCTTTTGGGTTGATCTGGGCTTTTTTTTTTTTGTTTTCTTTTTTTTTGTGTTTTTTTTTGTGTGTGTGTGTGTGCGTCTGTGTGTTTGTTTTTTTTTTTAAATGCATCTTTATCTTCCTACAGGAGGAATGTTTCCTCCTTCCATTACAGAGGTTCATGTATTTTTCAAATGGCAAAATTCAATTAAAACACACACCGGCTGAGAGAAAATACTTCAGGAAAAATTCAGAGAGAGCATTTGCAGGCTCTGCCATCCAACCCCCAGCTCTTGAAAAGCAGTGGGGGCTCAGGGAAAGCCTCGGGACGCACCTTGTCCTGGGAAGGGATGGCTGGATGAAACAAGGAAAAGGAGTTTTACAGTCCAACCTGCCCGTGTGTAAAACACAGACTGGCATGAGTACGAGCTGTGTTGATTCCCCAGGGGTTGTTTTCTACTCCCGCTGGCGCAGCAGAGCAGGATCTGGCCCTGATTGCATCCAGCAGAGATGCACCAAGAAACACAAAGCACAAGTCCCCAAGTGATCGATGCCGGTAACCAAACCCCAGAGCTTTGGGAGATGGGAATGCTGATGCAACCCTCTCCCGAGGCTATCCAATCGCTCCAGGATGGCAAAAGAGAGGCGTTCCCAGCTCCCGGCCCTGCCAGCGCGGGATTGATCGCTGCAACCAGCACCAGCAGGCTCTGCCTGCTCCGGGCAGCATCTCCATCCCTGCCTGCGAGGAGGGGAGGCTTGGCTGGTCTTCGTGCTCTCCTAGATGGGACAAATTGGGACTGAATTATTAATAGGCACTGCAGACTGTCTGGCTTTACCTCTGCGGGAGCATCCCTGATTTAGGGCAGAGCTGGGGAGAGCTGCAGTGCCCATCCTGCCTCCCTTTCCCCCTCCATGGGCTTCACCGGGCACACATCCCGCATCCAGCACCTCTCCAGCCCCAAATCCCAGCGCAATAACCTGGCGGTGAGGGTCGGGCTAGGCACGACCCAGGGCCAGGCTCTGTCTAGACAATGCCTTCAGGGAAGGGAGATGGCAGCAATTAACAACCTGTTTGTTATTTTCCCTATCTGGCATTTATTGCCCCGATAAAACCTGCTCTTAATTCCGGCTTGGCTCTTTTCTCAGCTCTCCTGGCTCGTTGTTATTGCACCAGGCTCGCCCTGAGTGATTTGTGAAGGCAGTAATACAGTGCTGGTACTCAGGGGGTGGAATATTAGACACACCAATTAGCTATCTGTGCATAAATTCCCATTTACCTGCTTATCACAGGCATGTTTCCCTGCCCGCTCCCTCTGTCTGCTTTTTCCTCCACAACCCCCTCCCCCCCATCTCTGGAATTCTTAATCAAGGGGAAAAAAAGCTGCTTAATGTGACCTCTGACATGACGTAATGCAGCCAAAACCGTCTGCTCTGGCTCTTTGCAGCCAGACACAAAGCAGGTGCTGTGCATAGCAAAGAGAAAGCCTGGCTTCCCAACACTCACTGCCAGGCTTCCCAGCTCCACTGGGAGATTTTGGGATGGCAGGACGGATCATTCCTGCCTGGGCTCTGCACACCTGAGCACAGGGAGGAATAGCAGGAAACCTCCCCTGAGTGGGACAGCAAGAGGAAAGGGCTGGAACAGCAGGGGACAGAGGGAATGGGGATTGCAGGCTTGGAAAAAATAGTTCTGAAAGTCACATTTCAAGAGAATTAAAGAAAAAAAAATACTCAAACCTTTTAGTCCAGAAAAAAAAACCCTTAGTGTGTTTGTTGCTGCCCAAGAAAGCAAAACACAGCGAAGCATGGAAAGTATTGTGGTCAACAGCCCAAATCCAAGTTTCCCTGTGCTTTACACCAGGAAATGTCACTTTAAGGGGGGAAACCATTCCCAAGCCAGCTGGGAGACCTTGTGGAGAGCAGGTGCCTGTGGCCCAGCTGGGGCATGGAATGCATGAGGTCTCCCAAATTCATGGAAATGGGGATGGAGCCAGTTCCCATTTAGCTCCAAGCACCTATGCCAGATCCTTCCCTACCTTTAAATTTTTGGAGCTTACAAATGGAGAGTGAATTCACTGAGGTGTCATTTGCCATTTCATACTGAAATTCCATTTTTAAATCCAAATAAGGGGGAAAAAAAAAAGTCCCAGGCTGTGTCCTTGTGTCCTGTGCCTTGCCTTGAAGTAGATAAAATTAGTTTTGCTGGAGAACTGAATTCATGACATGTAAATGTACAAAGTCTTGGTGACTTGTGGGACAAGGATGGGTCATGTCACCTAAATTCTGGGAGGAACAACTCAAACCACATCCCTAAGCTGGGACCTTCCCAATGGAGAAGAGGAGAGTGTCCAAAGGGTCATAACACCACAATCCTCTCCAGCTCACCTTATTCCCACCATCCCAAATCATTCATGGGTCTTCTCGGATTTGTTTGTTTTATCCCTGTTTTTGCTAAACAGAAAATCCCAGCCCTGGCACAAGAAAATCAAACTCCTTCAACTTCAAAGGGCTGAGCCAGGTGGAGCTGGTACCCAGAAGCACATCTGCCACCATCAGCCAGGATGCTCCCAGCATCTCTCTGGCCAAGGGGCACATGGAATAAGCAGGGCCAGGCAGACTCTTCATTTCCCTCCCAGTGGGTTTTCCTTCCTTTTAACTTCTTGCCCCCCAGCAAGGACAAAGCTGATGGAGACGATGCACAGGTTGCCCTGAGATGTTATTCACAGCTCACAAGATAATTAACATCTGGAGAGGGAGCCTCATCCCCTGCCATCTGTCACTCGGAATGAAGCTCCGGAGGAGGCAGGTGAGCGACACGGCCAGGCAGTACCTGCACATCCCGGTGTTCCAGTGCCTGCCAGCCCAGACTGGGATCTGCCTTGGGAAAGGATGACTTTGATGCCACTGTCCCACCTGACTGGTCATGGTTTGGCCTCTCTCCAGACCTGTCACTTTGCCAGACATGGGCAGTGCTGGGACAGGGAACTGTCCCTGGGCCGCAGCCGAGCTCCAGGAGATCCCCTCTCCCAAATCCAACACGGAGGCAAGAGCAAATTCCAGCTCCAGGGATGGATTTTCTCCTTTCCTTATAAACTGGTGAAGGCATGAGATAATTGCAGTGATGTGAGCAACATTATGTACTGGAAAATGATGTAAAACCTCTGGAAACCCACTTGGAGCAGGATTTGGGAAGAGCCAGCTCCAAGGAAGGAAAGGAATGAGCAGGGGGGATGTTTCTTGCTTTCCAGCTGTGGTGCTTCATATAGGGCAGGTTTCCATGATTTTACTGGATAATTGTCATGAACATAGTGGAAAATGTACCTAGTGGAAAAGGGAAAGGCTGAGTCCCCCTCTCCATCCCCTGCCAGCCCTCCACGCTCACATCCCAAAGGCACAGCAAACACTCCTCTAACCCTGGGCAAAAATAGCACATTACAAACAAGCCTGCCACTGCCAGGCAGGAGGCAAAACAGGTTGGAATGAATTCCCTAACAACCCTTGGAAAAAGAAAAAAAAAAAAATAAAAG
>VYXB01002420.1:698915-727467 GCA_013397135.1 Pachyramphus minor
AAAAAGAAAAAAAGAAAAAAAAAGAAAAAGGAAAAGAAAAAGAAAAAGCAAACAAGGCACAAAATCTCCGAGGAAGCCGGGCAGCAGCACCAGATCATCTGCACTCTGCAGATCTCTCCTGGCTGTGTTAAAAGCAGGAATAGGAGAGCAGAAAATCCCGACTCCGATGCCGCAGTCGGGTGGAGATTTTGGAATGCACAACAGGCCAAGCTGGAGCTCCCTGAGCAGCCATAACTCAGCCTGCCTGGACATGTGGAGAGCTGGCTTTGGCTGCACATGCTGCTGACTGGAATGGCTTCAGGCTGGATCCCGCATTCCGACTGCGTCGTCCTGTCTCCGGGCAAAGCCGGATCCAAAGGCGGCCCCAGCAAAACCCTCACAAGCCCATCACTGCTGGTCTGGCCAGGGAAAGGCCAGGTTTTGGTGGTGGGTCTGGAGAGGTGGGTTAGTGGGACATCATCCATCTGCATGGATTCATCGAGGAGAGGAGGGTGGAGACATGGTCATGACCTGCCCATGGCGTGGGGGTTGGAACTAGATGGTTCTTTTCCAACCCAAACCATGCTGTGGTTCCATGGCTACCCCCAGTCCAGCCACAAATTTGGAAGAAACGTTGTGGGATACATGAAGACATCCGAAAATGCCTGGCTGGTGTGGACATTGGGTACCTCCTCCTGCCATGACCTGCCCGAGGCTGCAGGTCAAAAGGTGGAGGATTTGGTGGACCATCACCATCCCAGTCTGGCCTCCATCACCAGATAACTCCCCAAAATATCCCATTCCTCCTTGTTTTTCATGCTGCCCTCCTCGCTGGGCTGATGCCACCATGGGATGGAGCTGGGGGTGGAAACCTTAATGCCAAGTGCAGCACAGGCTATGGGTGAAGGGAGCCTCGGGAGCCTCTGCTCTGCTTCCAGGGAATCCCCCAAATCCCTTTGAGGAGCCACCAGCACACCCCAGCCCCTCGGGAATCATTAAAGGCTCTTTCCTATAGTCAAGGGAAAAGTGCTCAGAATAAGGGAATTTAAGGAGTTCAGGCAAAAAACTCTGGATGAGGGAGGTGCTGACAGAAAAGCAAAGCTGGTCTGTCCATTGAATTTCAGCTTTGACACCTAAAAGGAAGGAGTTAAACAAAATTCCAAAGCAAACCACAACAGAACTGCAAGGAAAAGTGTTTTTTCCTTTCCTGACCCTTCACCCCCATTGTGTTTTGGCTGAAACTCTTTGGCAGCTTCACAAGTTTTGGTCACCTCAAGCAAAACAGATATTTGTCAAATGAACTTTCCAGGCAACTATTATTTTTTTTTTTCCCCTGCTGTGGGAGCCACAAAAGTCCCAAACAGGCAGAGAAATGTTGAGCTCATAGTCCTCCCTTTCCCCTGGTGATGGGCTGATGGACAGGGAGGATCCATGACCTTCCTCTGGCCGTGCAATGTTTTAACCAGCCAACACCCACCAGCAAAACCCACCCCTTTTCTGAGCAAACGGCACAAAAACCTCACTCCAAATCAACCAAAACCTCATGTAATTGAAGATAAAATTTTAGTTCCAGCACAGCCTGGGCTTGGGCCAAGCCAAGGAGCTGAAATGGCCTCGGGAGCAGTGACGATGCTCTCTGGCTGTCGGAGCAGAGGTGGTTGATATCCAACCTCGCCCCCTGGGAGTTTTCAGACACCTCCAGCCCTGTGGGGTAGGAGACAGGACTCTTTTTTCCTAGGTGATGTGACAGAGGTCTAAGGGACGTGTTTAAATAGTCTGGTACCCTGAAAACCCACTGTATTTTTACTCTGGAAAACTGTATTTTGACCAGCAGGGCCCTAAGAAATGCTTGGAAAGCAAATACATCCATGTTTTGCTCTGCAGAGCTGGGAGGAGGCTGATTTCCCTCCTGGAGGAGATGCTGGTGATGGGCACTACTCTGCATCTTTTGCTGCCTTCAGCCTCTCTGGGCTGGACGTGGTGATGACAGGGAAACTTTTCCTTGCTGCAAGGGACAACCAGCCCCAAAGTGGTTGGAGACAGCCACGTGTGGGGCATGGCAGCATCATCTCCATCCCCCATTGCCATGTCCAGTCCCACATGTGCTCACCAGCAACCCCCAGGAACGACAAGTAAATGCGAACGATGAGTATTTGGTGAAATTTTTTCTCATTTTAAGCACTGGCTGGGGCACCAGTCACCCAACCCCCTGCACCACCTGTAGCCCTGGTGGGAGCAGACAGGAGGGAGAGGGGCTGGAGGTGCCTCCGGGGCTGTGTCACCTTTCTGTAGTGCAAGTGTTGGCCACAGCCTTGATGTCTGTGTGTGGGGGGGGGAAAAATAAATCATCACAGTTGCCACAGCAACAAGGATGTCCTGTCTGCCTCAGACTTCAGAGCCCACCCAGGAGGAGCTGCTTCCTTCATCCCAGCTGCCTCTGTGTGTTTCTCCTCTGTTTTTTTTCGAGTGCACAGGAGCTCCAAGCTCAGCTGCAGCCCCAAATATCCCACTGCTCATGAGGCTTCTCAAGGTGGGTTCTGTTACTATTGGGCTACTGGGTCCCTGTTCAGCTCTGCTCAACTGGTGGATGCTGCCCATCCCAGTGCACCCCAAACATCAGGTGGAATGCTTTGGATGGGATGTCACTGCACAGGACCTGCTGGGGCAGTGGGTGTCCTGTCAAGCCCCTAAACAGCGATGTGCCCCGAGGCCCTGGTTTGCAGGTCTGAGCTGCCTCCGAGGCAAAGCCCGTGAAAATTTCCACTTAAGCAGCCAGCAGCACAACAGGGGAAGGGACTGGGAGCCTGGCTCTGCCAGGAGAGAATCTGGGCTTTTAATTATTTATGCTTCACCTCCGTGCTATGGGGATGAGAGACAGATCCGACAGAGGCACAGCTGGGTAACGGAGAGGAGGTGCAGCCTGGTTCTCCAGAGGGGCCATTTATACAGTTCAGGTGAGCCCAAGGTCCCTGCCCAAGTCCTGCCCCACAGCTCTTCCCTTGGAAAAGTGCTTTATCCCTGGCTGTCCTCAGAGAGAGTGGCAGACTATCCCTGCTACCACTTCCCTGGAGGATTCACGCCCAGGACTGAAGGGTTGGGAAGACCTGTCACCTGCCACAGCTGTTTGAAGTCCCCAGGGATTTTCTCATGTTGGATGGGGACCAGCTGCCCACCTGTGTCTGGGGTGACTGTGGGACAGTGTGACCACTGTGTCCAGATTTGAGCCCACAAACCAATTTCTTTTCCATGAGGGAGTACAACCCTGAGGAACTGCTGGCTCGGGGTAGATCATGGAGCCACTGCAGCTCACAAACGTCATGGCAGGATGTCCACTGCCCCAGCCTTGCTTGGGTTCACCCTCTCCTGCAGCTTTTCCTTGGGGGACATGTGCCAGAACTGCTTTAATTGAGCAGAATGAGCTCAGCAAAGCTCTGTGGCTTGGTCCCATGCTCCCTTCTGCTGCTGTGGTGCATGAACAGGAGCTGGTGCTGCTGACAGAGCCCACACCCCTTTCTCATCAGGGTGCACCCATCCCATCTCCCACATGGATTGCTTCCAAGGCCCAGCTGGGAAAACCAACAGTCCACACATAACATGCCACGACCCTGGAGGGTGACAGAGGGTCACAGCGAGGCCCTGGTGTCACAGTTGGAAGTGAGCAAGAAGCAAAGGAAAGCCGCTCTCGGTGGAAATGGGGCATTGGAGATGGGCCAAAATTCAAAAGTAGGTCCCCCTGGACACTGGGCTGAGCACCAGGCATGGCCACAGCACTGCCACGATGGGATTTTAGGGTGCTCAGCACCCTGGAGAATTGGGACCTTTCTTAGTCACAACTTTAAAGGGATAATCAGTCAGATCCATGGGGTAAATCCCCCTGGGATTTTCAGGGGGGAAATTTGCTTAGCAGGGTCTACGGTCAAATCCTTTAATTTCCTGGATTAGGAAGCCAGGACAGCTTGTCATTTGTCCTGCATGGAGGAGGCGACAGAAACCTCATTGCTTGAGGCTTTTCAAACTGACTAATAGAGCACAGAGGGCTTGGGAGCCCCCAGCCCATCCCCTGTGCTCCCCCCCAGCATCCCAATCTCTGGCTGTGGTGGGAAGCAATGCTCAGGAACACCAGCAAGGAAAACACTCAATATTTTGGCTCAGCTCTGTGTTTTCATCTTGGTTGTGCTCCTGATATTGCTTCCTGCTTTCCCCAGGGAGGAAGGGGTTTGGGGAGGGACAGGAACATGGGGGTGTTGGGGCTGTTGCTGCAGGGAAGCGGGTGGGTGGGCGGCTGGGGCGGGAGCAGCCGGCATGAACAGAAGCCAGGAAACCCAAAACAGGAGAGGAAAAAAGCAGGCAGGCCTCTCTCACGAGATGGGGAGGTAGCAGAGAGACCCCAAACCTTCCCTTTGGCTTTTCTCCATGATCAAAGCTTTGGGATGCAGCATTGCCAGGACACAGCAGGGACACGGTCCAGCAGCACCCACTGACATGGCCGGGGGGATTTGGGGTGGTGGGACACGACAGTGAGGGGCTGGGATGACACAGTCAGGATCCTCCACACCCAGCCCTTGGGCCTGAACCACCAGCAGCCTCCTTGCACTCCATGGAGGGTGAGGATGAGGATGGAGGAGAGCAAGGGGGCTGAGGGCCAACCCCTCTGCCAGGCAGCCAAGAAGGCTGGGGGAGGATCAATCCTGCTGGGGGGAGGAACAATCCTTCCCTCCCCAAGACCCCTGAGAAAAGCAACGCTGCAGCTTCTGCTCCTTGAATAAGAAGAGCAGCAGAAAGGCAAAGCAGGGGCTGGTTTTGTGTTGGTTTTATTGGCTTTTGCTTTATTCCCCATCTGATGAAGGGCTGCTCCACCCAAAAGGATAAGGGGAAGAGGACCCCATCCTCTTCTTTAGCTCATTCCCTCTTCCCTGTGCTGTGCACGCAGGGTAGGCGGGAGGTTGTTGGGTTAATGGGGGGATCTCACAGGGCTCCGGGGGCTGAAATCACCCTGCCCCACCTCCCCAGAAGGGCCGTCCCAGCGGGACAGCAGCGCCGGCCGCTCAGCCCCTGCGCTAAGCCGGTAAAAGGCTTGGATTAAAGTCCAGGCAGATGATCCGGGCTGGGATGGGCTGCTGTGCTATGGGACGAGGAGGAGGAGGAGGAGGAAGAGGAGGAGGAGGAAGCCTCTCCTTTGCTCCCCGCGCTACCCTTCGCCTCCTGCCCAGCTCTCCCGGGCAGCCCCTGCCCATGGAAGAGGTGCCTGCCAGGAGTGAATCACCTCCCATCCTCCCGCCTCGCTGCCGGCCGGTGCCATCCGTCCCTGCCCGCTTCCATCTGCTCTCCCTGCACAGGTGACCATGGAGCAGGCACACGGTGCTCCGGCGGCTCATGGCTGTCCCATCCCACCGCCTGTTCCGCTTCCTTCCGCATCCCAAGAACCCTCCCCTGGCTTCACTTTCCGGCAAAACCACCCCTTCCAGCTCTGCTTTGCTGCGGGTCTGACATGACACGAACCACATGGATTTCGGAGATCATCCCTGAGCAGCACAGCTGGGTGGGACCACGGCAAATCCAACGGGCTGGGAATCTCTGCTCTGACTTGGTTATTTATCTGCAACCTGGGAAAGTTGGGACTGATTATAGGAATGTATGTCACATGCCTAAGCCATGGGGATGGGGTGGTTTAGCTCTTATTTGGCTCAACGGAGAGGGAAGGTGGTGGGAATTGCCGAGTCGGGATCAGTGGCGGTGGCTGAAGGATGGGAGGGCAAGGAAAACCAAAAATCTGCTGAGCTGCTCTCCCAGAGACTACAGAAGAACCTGCCGAGGTTTTTCCAGTTGGATTACCTTGTAAAGCTTCATTCCTATGAAAGACACTCAATTTTGCAGCCTGTCCATGCCTGTGGATGGATGTGCCCCGCCGTCCCTGTCCCTCAGGCGGCGGAGTGGCACTTGGGGACATCCCGAGCTGGCCCTGCGCAAAACACGACATCTGCTCCTGACTTTTGACACGGCCACAAAAGGGCTTAAAGCTATAAATCCTGTCTGAGCAGGAAGTTATTAAATTGGCATTGCAGGAGGACGTAAACAGTCACGGTGCTGACAACACATCCCGCAAGAGCCGGCACTGGGGCGGGATGCAACGCTCCAGGATGCCATCTGGGATCTGCTGATCCCCGAGTGTCCTGGGCTAGAGGTGGAAATGGGCTTACCATGAGTCAGAGGTGCCCGTGTCATCTCAGTTGACAGTGACACACCAACATGAGGACTAACAGCTGATCCTAATCCCATCCTCTGACCTCTGTCAATACACAGGAGCCTGGCACGGGCAGGAGCAGGGGAGGGATGTGGCAGGGAAGGAGCTGGCAGGAGGGAATGCTCAGCTACATCCATGGCAGGGCCTGTCAGAGGCTGCCAGCCCCGGGCTTTGCTCCTCTCTGCGTTGCACAGGGGCTGTTGGGGGGAGAGAGGTCAGGGAGGGACAACAAAAGGGTGCTGTGAAGGAAGAGAATCACCTCCTGCCCCAGCTGTTCTCAGCCTTTGAGCCACCTCCATCCATCCCCTCTGTGTTTTCCTCCCTGTCTCTTTGCACCCTTGAGGGAAATAATGGAGAGACTGGGCAGGGATGGAGGGAGTGTGCTTACCCTACATGAAACCCAGCAGCTACCAGGTGATGCTGTTGTGACTCCATCAGTCCCCCAGCTCATGGGCTGCGGTGTCTCCTGCAGAGCTCCAGGCTCCATGTGACTTCCACAGCCTCAGGTAAACAGGCAGCACTTCCCCAAGGGACCATAGTCAGAGGAACCCTCTCTAGACCCAGAGCTACCCAAAGAGGGGCTGGTGGGAGACCCTGACCTGCTTGGGCATCAGCTCAGCCCTATCCTTGAATCTGTGACCCATTCTTGATTTGGTCATGCCTGCCATCCTGACCTGGGGAAGGGGACACACTCCCCTTAACCCCCACCCCTCCTTCTCCTCCCTTTCCATCCGCAGCTAAAGCCCCTCTGGCAGCACGAGGCGGGATCAGGGCGAGAGTAACATGGGAGCCCCGCAGACAGACCCCTCAGGCACCCAAAAAGCAGCAGAAACCTGCAATCAAAGGCAGTGCAGCACAATGGCAGAGCTGCAGGCACAGGCCTGGGAGAGCATTAAGCAGCATTAGGGCGGCTCGAACCGCCGGTGGGGACATTACCGCGACTCACAATGTTTGGGATCACAACTGCAGCATCTTTTCTTTTCTGTGGGTTTTGCCCGGGCTGCACTTCCATTTTTGTGATGAAAATACCTGTTTGGCTCAAACAACCTCCTGCACTTTGCTGCTCAGCTCTCCGGGGCTTTTCCTGCCTCCCCACTCCCTGTCGTACGTCAAACCCAGCCAGATGCTTCGCCCTCACTGCAGCATCCTGGAGGAGCATCCATGCTGAGTCCAAACACTTCCCTTTACCCCCCCTCACTGCCAGGTTGTCTTTATTTGCTTCCTTCTTCTATTTTTCTCCAGCTTCCCTTTCTGAAGTTGAATGACACTGTGGTAATTTGTAGCCCGACTCCTCCTGAGACTGTCGAGCTTTAATTATATTTTTCCCATGGTTGGTGAATGGCTCGGCTATAATTATGCCAGGAAGAGCATTACTTAGGACTAACCTGAGTACAGCCTCCCCCCCACGGGGTGCCAGGGCACTGCCTGCTCTCAGGAGCTCTTATGTAAAGTTCTGAACAAGAGGTCCCATGAAGCTTGTGCTGGAGAGGAGCAGAGTGTTGCCACATGCCACCCATCTGGGACTCATCCCCAGCACTGCTGATGACCCTTCTTCTCATAAGCCACTAATTACAACACCTTGAACTGTGGTGGCACATGGAAACCCTGGAGAGAATTAGGGTCTGTCTGCTTTGCCCGTGCTGAACTACCATTATCTGCTGTGCACTGTGGAGTGTGGTCCTGAGCTCCCCCTGACACTCCACGTGCATCCATCACCTACAGCACGAGGCTGTGCTGAAAGCCAAGGGTGGGATGAGCTTTCTGGTCCACTTTTCTTGCCTGGATATTGTATTTTAGTGGACCATGATACACCAGTGCCTACAGGCAACCTGAGCTCAATGTGAGCACTAATGAGATGGGAGTCGGTGTGTCCAGTGCATCCTTCATCCTTCCAGGGTGGCACAGAAGAGTGGTGGCTCTTGGCTGATATGAGAGGGAATGAAGGATCCCATAGCACTCCAAGGACACCCTGCAGCTTCATTTTAAACAGGCTGAAAAAGGATTCCTTCTTTGGCTACCTCCAAAAACTGATCACAGAATCACAGAATGGTTTGGGTTGGAAGGGACCTTAAAGCTCATCTTGTTCCATCCACTGCCACAGGCAGGAACACCTTCCACTAGACCAGTTTGCTCCAAGCCCTGTCCAGCCTGGCCTTAGACACTTCCAGGAACAGGGCAACACGCTCAGGGATGAGGCAGCTGATATCAACAGGAGATTCTCAGCCCTCATTCACATCCCTTCTCACCCGTTCACTTTACACAAATGATTTCAGTCAGTGGGAATGATAAAAGGAAATAAACTGTTCTCCCATTTTAATTGCATCAGAGAACATTTAGGAGAATTACCTCCCAATCCTAAAACCTGTTCCTCAAATGAGCTTATTTTTCTGTGTCACAGAAACCATTGTACTCCATTCTGACTAAAACAACTTTAGGAACCCAATTTACTTGTCTCCAGTACACTGTGTTTTTAGCCTACTTTCCTCAGGAAATGGGGCTTTACTTCTGTGATTGTGCTGTTTATATATCTATATGCCATCACTCCCACACTAATAACTTTTGAACGTGTTGGCCAATTCCAACCAAATCTGACAGAGCGGTAGAGTTTTCAAAAATACTGAATTCTTACAAATTTAATGAAATACGTGGGTGGGCACATATTTTCCCCCACTAAGGGAAAGGCTGCAGAGTGAACTCAGCCATATCATTAGACAGAAGAGAATACACACACACACACACATGCACAGACACACACCAGTGCTACATAAAATCCCCAGGTGCTGGTAAGTCACTCATGTTGGTGTTAGAGAGGGGATGTTGCACACTTGGTTCCTAAAGCCACCAAAATGATCACCAGGATTCCTACACCAAGGCACCCACTGCCTGTTTTGTGCCTTTCTCGCTATTCAGACACTGCAATTTGGTGTGGGCACTGCAGGGGAGTGTTCCTTCATTAGAAGCTTTAAAATTAATCGGACTAACTAGATGAAAGCCTTTCTAGCTGGATCTAGGTATGTAAAACCTTGCTGTCTTCTGGTTCTGCAGGCTCAGAGACTCTCTGCCAAAACCCTTGCAAAGGGGGAGAGCTCGAGCTGCAGGATTGAAGGGTTCAGACAAAGCAGTTAAAATAAAAAGAGCAGAGATTTAGATGGGATATTAGAAAGAAATTCTTCCTCGTGACAATGGTGAGGCCCCAGCACAGGTTGCCCAGGGAAGCTGTGGCTGCCCCATCCCTGGAAGTGTCCAAGCCCAGGTTGGACGGGGCTTGCAGCAACCCGGTCCAGTGGAAGGTGTCCCTGCCCATGGCAGGGGGTGGAATGAGATGAACTTTAAGGTCCCTTTCAACCCAAACCATTCTGTGACTGTATGAATTTTGTGATTCTATGATAAAGCAGCTCTCCCTGCTTCCATGCTGAGGTCATAGAATTGCAGAATCATAAATCACAGTCACAGAATCATCACAGAGTCAGGGAATGGTTTGGGTTGAAAGGGACCTTAAAGTTCATCTCATTCCACCCCCTGCCATGGGCAGGGACAACTTCGACTAGATCGGGTCACTCCAAGCCCAGTCCAGCCTGGCCTTGGACACTTCCAGGTGTCTGTCTGTACATCCACCTAATCCCATCTGCCCTGTGTTTCCAGCAAAGCCTAAATCCCTCAGTCCTGCCCAGCTATAGCCAATACTTTGTCTCTTCATTGACAGATATTGGGGCCTCAGCACAGGCCATTAGCAGAGGCAGCAAACACTCCCAGGGTGGTGTCGTGCACGTTGGTAACCCAGGGCTAATGCACAGAGTCACGTTGGAGTGTCTCTGTCCCCAGCTTGTGCAGCTGGAGCTGGGCAGTGCAAGGGATCAATAAAGGGCTTTTTCACACCATCAGCCCTCGTGCACAGCATGGCTGGGCCACGGCAAGAGCCAAGCCCTGCATTCCCAGCGCTTGCTTCCTTCCACATGTCCAGTCCAGGGCAGACTAACCAGGATGAGGGAGCTCCACAGCACACTAGAGCTCCACATTTCCAAGATTCATCCTGCACCAGACTAGAGCTCCACATTTCCAGGATTCAGGCCTTTCGAGGCATTCACGTCTGCAGATCACAGGAAAAGATCTGGTCTTTCTGCTGCTCTGCTTTCCTACCTGGCAGTCTAGTGGGATTTTTAGTTTTATTCTAAAGCTTTGACAACAATTTGGTACAACATCAGCTTGAAAATGTCATCAAGCCCAAAAAGGCTCCCAAAGCAGGCTGGGGAGTCTCATTCATATTGCAGATAAGCCATCAGCAGGCAGGCTGATAAGGATTTCAAATGTGACTCTGCATACAAATATTCCAGACCCAACAATTAATCCAGCACAGGAGACTGAGGAGGTACCTGGGTTTTTCCCCTAACCCCAGCCCTTTTTCCCAGCCTGGCTGCTATATATAGCTCTTGCTCAAAAACAGAAAGGAATGACATGCTCTAATAAACCATCCCAAAAAAAGGGATACAGAGAGCCCTGAATTCTCCAGAGGAGCTTTTCATCCTCAGCTCACCTCCAGTCTGGGAGCTGCTGCAAAGCCACAAAGCTCCAGATGCCTTTTGGGAGCCAGCTAGAAGGTGCTCGAGCTGGCCCTGCTTTGAGCTGGGGACCCTATTTCAATCTAAATTAGACATGACTCCTTTCCCCCTTCCCTCCTGCTGATTTTTAGCTGAATCAGGTCCCAGCTCTGGATCACTGAGCAGTACCACTCTGGCTACAGTCTGCACAGGGAGAAGGAGGATTATTTGGGCACCCAGATCTGCTGTTTTCCAGCACAGCCTCAGGCAGGGCAAACCCTCCCCAGGCATCAGCTGCAGCCAGAGATTTGACTGTTTTTCTGCTCAAAAACCATTTTGGGAATGGAGATAGCTGGGAATCCTCGGGCACAGGCCAGCCCTGGGATGTCTCCTCTTGGCTGTAAGTCAGGCAGAGGATATGAGCAAACAGCATCTCAGGAGCTCTTCTACTAAGGGTATCATCCTGCTTCTCCAGGGGATAGGGAAAACCAGGGTGGATAACTTAGTACCCCTGACAGCTCTCAGCCTGTGAGCCCCTACATGCAGTCACACCATGGTGCCACCACCCCTGCCCGAGCTGCACCTGCGTGACCCTGCAAGGCCTCACCAGCTCCTTTGGGAAACTTGTGTGTCTGCAGCCCACTTGGGATTACCAGAGGGACAATTCAGCTTGGATCCACCCCATTTTGAACACCACCCATGAGGTCTGGGCATGCCCAAGGGTGCTGCCTGCTCCCACTTTGGGGTCCAGACAGCATCGACCACTGCTGTGCCTGCACGCGCCCACCACAACTTGCCTCCAGCAGCATCCCTAAAACATCTCCCTGAGCACCTACAACAACAAAACGTCTTATCCCACTTATCCCATCAAAGCCACTGGGCTGGGACCCCAGCTGAGACGCCGTGTGGGGACGGACAGAAACCCCCTTACCTGGATGCCGCGATCTCCGCTTTCTGCTTGGCGATGGTGGCCGCCCGCTCGGCCGCCTCCACGGCCCGATCCACCTTCTCACGGATCTTGCTGGCCCGCAGAGGGATGAGGTTCTTCCTCTTGCCGCTGACCAGGATGTTCTGCTTGTACTTGCCCTCCTCCTTGGTGCCGTCAGGGAAGGTCATGCAGCCGTAGCCGTGGCGCTTGTTGTTGGCCCACTCGCCCTCGTACTTGAGCCCGTCCGAGCGCTGGCTCACCCCGAAGCCCGAGCGCTTGTCGTTCTTCCACTCGCCCACGTAGATCTCGGTGGTGGTGGCGTCGATGTCGTCTTCGATGACGGAGAGCTCGGCCTCGCCCTCGCCCAGGCTGATGGTGGAGTTGATGTCGCTGGCGGTGGAGCTGACCGTGCTCATCCCGGCTTCGCTCCGGAACGAGCTCTGCTTGCTCCGCTGGCTGGCCAAGGAGCTCTTGGACTCGGACTTGCGGAGCTTGAGCCCGCTCAGCAGTGACCGCCGGAAGATGCCCTTCTTCTTGCTCTTGAGGATCTCGGCGTCGCTGTGGGCCATGAGGACGAAGCCCCCCCGGGACACGGCCGGGCTGCCGGCCACGGCCGGCGAGGCATCGGGGTGCAGCGCCGTGCCGTTGGTGTGCTCGCTGCGCAGAGAGTTGATGGACGTCCTCAGGGGTGACCTGATAACCGCGGCCATGCCGTAGGGAACGCTCTGCCGGACGCCGTAACCCTGGCGCATCCCTCCGACCCACTGGCCCTGGTATGTCCCTGGGGAGAGGAGACAAAAAGCAAAGAGGGGGTTCATGGCACGGCCGCCTGTGGTCCGCTAACGGCATCGGACTCCTCCGTGAGCCCTTCGCTAGTGGGAGCAGCCAAGTGCAGCTCTGGATCCCAGTCCCATCTCCGTGACAAGGACTGTAATGTCACGTTGTAGGAGGAAATCCATGGTTGGATTGCAGGCCTGCACTCCACCTGCAGCATGGGAATATTAGAAACCAGCCAAGGCTTAGAAGGAACTGCCCTTGGATCAAGCCCTAATGCTGAAGGAAAGGGAGCAGGGAGATGGGAAAGGGGAATCGTTACCCAGGAGCAGATTCCAATCCCATCCATGCTGCTGACAGTGATCAATGCTGTATCACATTGGATGGGTGGTATATAACAATACATTTATTTATACATATAGTGCCTTCTTCCAGTGTGTTGAGGAAGGAAGCAGCTCTATAGGAATAAAGGCCTCATGGGGAAAGATCCATTTGGTTATTCCCTTCAGAAATGGGCTCGTTTGAACTCCTGCATTTGTGTGGGCACTTACTGGAGTTGCTTAACTGGTCGCTAGTGGGGTGAAACACACACAGGACTCCACCACAGCACTGGGAGTGAAGGGACAAGGAGCCCATCCAGTCCGGGAAGCACAAATGGAACACATCACCCATCCTGTGCACCAAAATGGGGGTGGGTGGTAATCTGCTCAGGGTTCATAATCCCATCCCCCTCCAGAGCTTGGCGACTGGCACAATTCCAGGCCTTATCGCAGCCGGTTGAACCACAGGGCTTGTTTTTATTCTTAGGTCAGTTTAATCTTTTCTGGACCAGCTCAAGACACAGTGATTCACTGCTCGCCTAAGCCCTTGTGGGGCAGACTGCTGAGCCCAAGGATGGCTCCTCGCCAGGCACTGGTGATGCTGGGATACTCTGTCTGCTCCCAGCCCCCAGTTGCAAAGAGTCGGGATGGGCACAGGCAGCACCTCGGAGCACTGGGACCTCCCTTTGTGCCAGCCCCGCTCCCACACGCCAAGGGAGTCTTAAAATAGACCTGCTGAAATAGTGAACTCTGCATGAATCCAGCCAATCCTACCCCCAGGACTCCCTTAGGAATTTCGACACCCGGCTCTGGGGCTCAGCAGTAGCTCTGGAGATGGGTCTGGGCTGGAGTGCCTCGTACTGAGCACAGGAACTGCTTCCTGAGAGTGTAAACCAGCACCAGGCCACATTTTGGGGTACATTTTGGGGTGCATCATCTGTATTTTATCTGCCAGTGCTTTGCATAAATCCTGCAGGACTTGGGCATCCTTCCTGGTGCTTCAGTGCAACACCCCAAGGTGCTACATTATCTGGGTGACAGCTCTGTGCACCCCAAAAAAACACCAGCCCCAAACTGAGGGATCCCACAAAGACTGCCTTGCAGAAGGGGCATGGAGAGGCAGGGGCAGGTGGGCAGGATTTACTGAGGGTTTATAGGATTAGCACCGGCGAGGGAGCACAGCACTGGGATTAGGGCAGGCACTGGCAGGGTGAGGTGGTGGCAGGAAGAAGGATGGGGGACAACTGGTAAGATGGCTGGAAAACAGCTCAGAGGAGACACCAGACATGTGCTGTGGTTGGGTTGGAGCAGTGAGCATGGGTTGTTCTGCTGCAGTCCTCCTTGGTGTCCACAAGAACAAGGAACAGCCATTTCCATGCCCCCATGGCTCTCCCCATGACCAGTGGAAGCCTGGAATGGTGGCTGTGGCAGGAGAGAGCCCACCAAGCTGTCCATGCATTCCCTGGGGACCTGGCACCATCTCACTGCCCTTTCTGGCTCCATCCCAGAGTGTCTTGGCAGGACAACCTGCTGGGGTGATGGGCAGCAATTGGGTGAGAGAAATCCCCCTCAACACTCTGAGCACCCTACAAAAGAGCTTCCAAGATGGCTTGAGATGTCCTCACACTATGGTCAGCCTCCTGTTTCCCCTAGAGAGGGATTCAATGGATTTCAAGGAAAAATGCCAGTATGGGAAAGGGGACAGGGAGAAAGGCTCCTGCATGAGATTCATGACAGCCTGCCCTGCCCAAGTCTTCCTTTTCTCTTGGCCGAATCCCTTGACTTGATCCCTGGCTTCAGGCACATCCCTTGCCCTCCTCATCTCCTGGCAAATCTGCAGCCGAAAAAAACTCCCTGGATTAAGGTGAAGCACTGTACAGCAAGCACAGCCATGGCTGGAAAGCTGAGGGACAGGCAAAGAGAAGAACAAAGCGCTCCAGGATGGGGCGTAACAGCGCGGCCCAGCCAGAGCAGAGGCACAAATTGGTCCCAGCAGGTTCCAGCTGTAGCCTGTGTGTGTCTCCAGTCAGGTTGAGGGGCCCAGGAAGCTCATCCCTGCATGGCCTTAAAACATAGTGCTGGAACTGCACAGCTGCCAGGAGCAGCCTCTGCATCTCCTTGGCAAGGCTGGTTTTACCAAGCAGAGGATGCAAGGAGCCATCCCATCCTGCCAGTCCATCCTGATTCTCCCCTCTCAGCACCATGGAGCAACTTCCAGCAGAGAGCAAAAATCCAAAACCTAACTCTGTTTTTATGGATGTCATTGCTTTCCTTTTTGCTTCCCTGTTGGAGGCAGCACACGAAATATCTCCAGGGGTTGCCTCGGAGGGCCACCGAGACATCTGGGCACCTCCATGGCCACCAGCAGATCAAAGAGCTTCTTTCAGGGAGCTGAGTTAATCTGTCCTTCCTTACCCAACAGCACTACTTCCTTCCTCTGGCTTCATTCTGTTTTAAACCCCTAAATATCCCAGGATTTGGCCGTGGATGCTGGGAGGTTTCAGAACCATCTGATCTGCATTGCTAAGCACTGCCACCTCGTCCCCTTGCCCTGCTCAGCTTAACCTCTGCTCCCAACATTTGCAGATACTGCACAAGGTTTAATCTCACAAGGAGCCGGGAGACTCTTTCTCCCTGTAGAGGAAACAGGATTTTATGATTTTCCACTTCACGTGCCAGGGTGGACTGGCTATAGCCATCCCAAGTTTCAGAGCTTTGGAGTGGAAAAGGGAGCGTGCAGTGGGAAGCTGGTGCAGTGAGGACCACAGGATGGGGCTGGGAGTGATGGAATGAGTCAGGGAACATGCCTTCATTGGGATGGGGAGCAGGGAGAAAGACAAGGCAATCCTGGCCTCAAGCTGATTGTATTGCCCAAACCAGCAAAGAGGAAAAGCCACCGTGACGGAGAATTGCTGGGGAGGAAAAGGTCCCAAGCTCTCCCCTCAACCATGCAGGTCACTCTTATGGATATCTCCAAGATACCACAAATACCCATCCCACTTCTGTGTGACCCTTCTGCACTGAGCAGAAAGGACAAAGAGCAACCAGGAAAGTCTTGGAAAAGGAAAGAAAATCATCACAGAATCATGGAACTATTTGAGTTGGAAAGGACCCTAAAGCTCATCTCTTTCCACCCCCTGCCATGGGCTGGGACACCTCTGACTAGATCAGGTTGCTCTAAGCCCTGTCCAGCCTGGCCTTGGACACTTCCAGGGATGGGGCAGCCACGAAATCCTCCTGAGCTCAGTAATTCATGACTTACTACGGCACTGCAACAGAAGCAGCTGCCGTGTCTGCATTGTAGCTCTTTCCTCACTACCAATATTTGCAAAACACTTCCCGAAGCATTAATTGCATGAGATTAATGGAGTGATTGCACTGGGAAAATGCAGCATCCATTAGGTGGCCAGGGCAGCATCTGTGGGTTTAAGTCATGGACAAGAGCAGATAGGAGAGCACTAGGCAGCCCCCTCCAGGATCCTGTAGAAAAGAGGGTCAGATCCTGCCCTGGGAATGGGATTTTTGCGACAAAATCAGAGTACGAGAGAATAAGCAGGTTGTGATCTTGCTCACCAGTCTTCCCACCTCAGGGAAGATCCCAAATCACCCTGGTGTCATTGCTCCAGTGGGATTTGGCCAAGATAAAGGTGATGCCAAGAAGGATGAGGAAGTGGCCGCATCCATGCCAAACAGAGCTAAAGAGAGGGCATAACCTGAGGCTAGGAGGAGATAACTGGAGTCATCCCAAAAGACAGATTGGAGAGAATATTCATTTTTCAGAAATAACAGATGAAGCATAAGAAAGGGACTGGGCTCATGGGAAAGACAGGGAAAGTCGGGATGGGATGGAAACATGGAGAGAAGAAAATGGGCATTGCTGTTGGCCACGTTCTCTTCTATTCCTCAGCCTGAGTTTGGGATTTTTTTGGCTCACTCCCCTTGGAGCAAGGCTGGCTTGTTTTCAGACAGCTTTCAAAACTCCTGCAGGAATTTCCATTTCCTTGAGGACCGTGCAGAGCCCCTTCCTTGGCTGAAGGCACCCAAGCTGAAAGCAGAAAGCGGGATGTCACTGGCCTCCAAAGCATCATTCCTGATTCTCCAGCAGAAGTTGTTTTGAGCAATGACAAGCAGAAGCACTTCCTCAGCATTTGGACAAAATCCATTCTGGAAAGATAGCGGAGACTCTGCAGGGCAGCTCCTGTTGCCCCCATCATGCCAAAATCCCTGAAATCAGGGCTGGCCCCAGTTTCCACTTTGCAGAAATGGGGAGGGGAGCAGGACTCTGCTCAAAGCCAACAGTAAAATCCTGAGTGCAACCTCTGCACTCCACATTCCCTGCTGGAAACAGGGATAAGGCAGCGGCACTCCAGCAATTCAGCTGGGTTTGGGAAAACTAATTACCTCCTATCTGCAAAGTGCTGGGTTGCGACCAGAGACATCACAGGTACCAGGAAGAATTACGTGTTTCCATTCATTTCCTTGGCTTTGCCAAACAGATTTTTGGGATTTTCCTGGGGAGAAGAGGACCAGTCTCCATCTCCAGATCATCCCCCTGGGGACAGGCACTGTGGTCAGGATCATGTGGGTCCAGGGTTGTGGAGGGAGCTGCTCACTCTTCTAGACAAGGCCGTTCTAGACCATGGCTGGGAAGAGGCTGCCAAACCATGGCTCACCCTTGGCCCACGGAGCACCCGGGGCCAGAACCTCAGGCACGAGGAAGAGTCGTTTCACTGATGCCATTTGCCTCCATTCCATGAGCCTTTTGCCTGTGAGAACGATGGAGAGACCTGAAACACTGGGAAAATGGCCCTTCTGGCATTGCAGCCTTTCTGGCTGCCCTCAGCAGGTGCTGGTGAGCAATGCCAGAAGGTGGGAAGCACCCAGCTTTGCCGCTTGCTGCCCCGAACTGAGGGGCTGCCTGGATCCAAAGTCCTTTCCTGCTTAGGGATAGATGGCAAAGACCAACAGTGATGCCCAGGGAAATCCTGCTTCCACAACAATAAGCAGCCCCAGGAGCTCCTTTAGGGCATGCCAGAGGAATAGCTGGATTTTGAATGACATAGGGGAAAGCCCAAAGGGAGGATGATGGGCTGCTCATGCGCGTGGGGCTTCCTTTGGCACAAGATGGAATCGTGCACTTGGATATAAAGCCAGTCCAACTTCCCTATGGTCTTGGAATGAGAAAAAAAAATCAGGAGTTTTTGGGCTGGAATGACCATGTTTTCTTTCCACCCTCTCCCCATACCTAAGATTTGGCATTTTGTAGGTTGCTGAGCCCTCTGGCCCCACTCCAGGAACACCATTAGGTAGAAGCTTTATGGACAGAAGGCTGTTCCCAGGCTTTTCCCAAACAAAGATAGCTGGTTCCACATCCTGCATGACAAAGCCTTTGGCAAACACATGGAGTGAAGAGCATGGGGAGGTTTGCACAGACCTGCCCTGCCTCCAGGTTCTCGTGTGGAGACATTCCAGCAGCGATTCAGGATGTTGTAAAGCACTTTTAGGCCCATGGACACACATGTTATTATCACAACATGACCTCAGAAAGAGTCAAATGTTTAGAAAATATTCCCTATCCCTGGCTAACACTGAGTCAAAGAAACACAACCCACCACCATGGGTCAATACCTCGTGTATTTCCAGGTTAGCTGGAATAATAATAAAATAATCAGTGACTTGGGGGCAGCTCCCCAGGCTTGGAATACAGGAGCAGCAGGATCCAAAGGACAGGTTTGCTGTCCCATCCTTGAGGTACAGCCAGATCTTCCTGGTGTGGTGACTGTTGGGCAACAGCAGCAATCCAAACCTCCCATCTCACTTTCCCCACTCAGTAAAATCCAGGAAGGAGGTCTGAGTGGTCTGGAGTGCCCATCCACCTTTCCAAACCAAGTCAAAGCAATTAGGTTTTACAAATTGCTGGTTTATCTTGCAAAGGATCCTTCCTGGTATGCTCATCCCCCCTCTTATCTCCAACCTCTGCAGTATATTAATTAAAGATATCCAATGGCAATAATTAGGCTCTTGAATTCCGACTGAAAAAGTGAGTTTTACAGATATCCCTTTCCAGTTACTTGATATCAGAAAGGCACAGGAAGATTCACACAAAAATTCTGCTTCACACCTCAGAAACACCTATCCCAGAGAGATCTACAGGAGCAAAGAGAGGACTGGAAGATGCTCACTTAGCCTCAGTCCTGCTGGTGTGTGATGGGGACATCCTCACTGGCCACCCCAGCTGATGTCCAACAGTCAGGGGGGATCTGGGAAAAATGTGCCCCCCAAATGTTCTGCCTGACTGTATGAGTCCTCTCAAGGATAGGATCATAGAGTCCCAGAATGGTTTGGGTTGCAAGGGACCTTAAAGATCATCCAGTTCCACACCTTCCACTAGACCAGGTTGCTTCAGCCTGGCCTTGGACACTTCCAGGGATGGGGCAGCCACAGCTTCCCTGGGCAACCTGTGCCAGGGTCTCATTTCCTCACAGGGAAGAATTTCTTCCCAACATCCCATCTAACCCTGTCCTCTGGCAGTGGGAAGCCATTCCCCCTCGTCCTGTCTCTCCAGGCTCTTGTCCAAAGTCCCTCTCCAGCTCTCTTGGAGCCCTTTTAGGCACTGGAAGGGGCTCTAAGGTCTCCCTGGAGTCTTTTATTCTCCAAGTGAACACTTCCAGGTCTCCCAGCCTGTCTCCATGGAATAGGGGCTCCAGCCCTCAGAACATCTCCATGGCCTCCTCTGGATTTGCTCCAGCAGCTCCATATCCTTTTTTACATTGGGACCTCAGAGTTGGAGGCAGCACTGCAGGTGGGGTCTCACCAGAGCACAGCAGAGAGGGAGAATCCCCCCTCCTTGGCCCACTGGTCACTGCATGGATGTAGAATCATGTTCTGCCATGACACTCCAGGAGACATCCTTCCTGCCCTATCTCTCCTGGCAGCAGGACAAGGTGTTGTGCCGGGTGATTTCTATGCCCTGCCCTGTCCCCAGCTGCTGGTCTCATTCCCCAAATGCTCACCTAAATCCCACACAGGCATGACATGGATAGCTGTGACTTCCCATCTGTTTTGCCCGCCGTGAAAGGTGGGAATCAGTGATGGTTCCCGTGTGCAACACCGCATGGATACGGCAAATTATCCCCCCTCCATCCCTGCCAAGGCTTTCTGTGCCTCTGACCATCACCAAGCCGTGCTAAAAACACAGTCAGATGCCTCTGCTGTGGCTGCTAATTTGCCAAAAATATGCTCTGGTAACTGCTTACACAGGGGAAGAAATAAAGTATGGATTTTTGAGTATGCAAATATAATCTGCAGGCAGGAACACGTGATGGATGTTAGTCATAGTGCTAATGCTGGGTACATACAGACACGGTGGGCACAGGGAGGTCTGGGCATCCAGAGGGTGGAGGGATGGATGGAGGGGAAGGGAGAGGAGAAGAGGATGAAAGCAGAGTTGCCGTGGGCTGCTGTGTTCCTGCCTGGGTGCTGGGTAGAATTCAGTCTGTTTTGGGGCTCAACAAACAACAAAGTATTACAAGTCTGCAGCTCATATCAGCATGGTCAGCTTGTACTTCAAAAGTAGGGAGCCACCATCTAAAGGAACCAAGCAGTGGAGGTGGGTTTGGATGATGCACAGCAGGAAAGGGCTCTGGAAGTGGGTAGGGATGGGAGCAGGGCTGGCCAGAACCTCTGCAGGAGCAAGAGCTGGGGGCTGGAGGGAGTAGATGGATTTATACAGCCTCCCTCTCCTCAGCCAGGGAATCTGCCTCCTCCTCCTCTGTGGATGCAAATAACAACATAAAGTATCTCTGGCTGAAATACCACAGAACAGGGATTGCTCAGCTGTTCTCCACAGGGAAAATCACCCGAAAATCACAGGTTTGCCTGTGGTGAGACCTGGGGGATATGAGCCCCATCCCAAAAGTGGGGAGACCCTTATATTCTCATTGCCATCATTCCTGCCCCAAGGCTACTTTGCAACCAGCAGAATGAAACCTCTTCCCTCACTGGCCAACATTAACATGCATCACAATATTGCAGAAACTGCTGGAATTTGCACTTGCAGGTGGGAAACTGAGGCACGGAGAGGGGTGGAGGATGAGCTGCTCTGACAGAACAAGGTGTTTGCCTTGTGCTGAGGGCACATGGTGGCTTTGCAGAGCATAGAGCACACCTACAGCAGGCCAGGGAATGGGGAAAAGCCCCAGTCCTACCTCTGAAAATAACCCCAGCTGCAGGAATTAAACTATTTTCCACAGGGACTGCCCGGTGAGAAATACATGCCTTTGTAATATTAAGGAGAAGCCACTCCAGAAAAAAATCATATGGAAATTCATGTCTTCAGGTATTTACTTCAAGGGGGAACAACACAAGTCTGTCCTGAGCATGCCCTCCCTCTTCTCTTTCATTGCTTGTGCATTTCCTGCTTCCCCAAGCCTGTTAGTAAGTGCCTTTTCCACAAAACACCTGCACAAAGGCTTCAAATCACTATAATGACAATTAAATCTCAGCATTACTAATTCTGATGGGGTCAGGATGCCTCTCAGGCCAGTTGTGATTTCTCTCAAAACACCTGCAGTCAGGGGAAATACAGCTTTTAAAATGAAAGAACTAAAGAAAGACATTTCTAATTGTCCTCGGAATGGGAAGCACTTTGCCAAACAGGGAAAGTCAAGGAAGCATCTTCCCCTGGTGAAATGGTGTCCACAGTTCTTCCCAGGGCAGCTGAATCCTTGTGGATTCAGCCACTGACTGGGGTGAAAATCAGAAGCACGAGGGAGGCAAGACACATCAAGATATTGCTCAGCACCTTTATTAACGTTAATGTCTCCTCTCACAAAGCAGAGCAAAACTGGGCTAATGCTTGTTCCCTTAATCCTCCTGGGCTCAATCCTTACTGTAAACTCCAGGATCTCACCCCATTCCTCAGCAGAGCTCACGGGAGGCAGGGCTGATCCTCCAGCTCTCCCAAAAGGTGCTGAGTGCCAGCACTGGGTTTTGGGGGCTGCATCTCTCCCGAGGTGTGGGAGACACTCAGCTGGATGGGATGAGGCTGAGATCCTCATGGATCAGGACAGGAGGCTGCACCAGGAATGGCACAGGATGGGATGAGGCAAGAGCAGAGTTTATTTATTTCCTGTGAAATAAATCATCAAATCACAGGATGGTTGGGGTTGGAAGGACCTTAAAGCTCATCTCGTTCCAACCCCCTGCCACGGGCAGGGACAACTTCCACTAGACCAGGTTGCTCCAAGCCCTGTCCAACCTGGCCTTGGACACTTCCAAACCCTTATTCAGTCCAGGGAAACACCTTGCAGACCCAAAGTGATGCCCTGAGCAGGAAATAATACCTTTACAGTGATCATTTTGGTGTGAAAAATCAGCAAAATAAGGGACCTTGCTCTGGCTGTTCACTCATTCATGAAAATTCATGATGCTCTGCTGTACTCTGAGAGTAAGTGGAACCTCTTCAGGGAATAGTGTTGGGAAAGGAGTGGCTGCTCTAAGGGAATGCTCATGTATCAATTGCAATTTTGGAGATTTTTGATTCAAAGGCCAGAATCTGTCTTTGAAAAGCCAATATCAACAGCAAAATATAAACACTTGCCATCCAAATGTTTTGTTTTCTCCAAGCTCCCCCCCCTCCTTTTTTTTTTTTTTGTTAAAAAATACTTTAATTGTAAATTAACCAGCTTTTTATGCAGGTAAATTAGCATCAAGACTCTCCTGTAACTACTGCAAACTCCTGCATAAAAATCCTTTCTTGGTCAGGATTGCAATCAATGGCAAAACCAGACCCCAAACAGGCAAAAACTGCCAAAATTCACAAGACAGATGCTAAACCACAGCACTCCCCCCCTAAAAGACCATCACCAACCTCATCCTGCCCAGCTCCTCTATCTTCAAGTCATGCCTACATTAATACAGCTCATTCATCTACGTCAGCATTACCTGACTCAAAGCATTCAAAATTCATCAGGTTCATTTTAAAATCGAGGCATTTTTAAACAGGAGGCATTTTTAGCTCTCGGCTGCTGGTTCCCATGCCTGTAAGAATGACTTTTCTGCAATAGCCTGGGTGGAAACCTTGCTTCGAAACCAAAGCTGAAAATCTTGCAAAATCACATGATTCCACAAGCTGGAGCTTCTAAGGAAAAGAAAAAAAATAAAAAAAAATGTTCAGCTCCAGGAGCAGATGTCACCCAACCACGAGGAGCCCCATGGGATATCAAATCACATGCAAATATCCTGAGATTTGCATGAAAAGCCATGAGAAACCCACCCCAGTGAAATTACATGAAAATTGTGCTTCAGGACTTAAGTCCCCCTCTATTATGGGTCAAGGAGAGGTGTCTGAGGGGGTTCCCAAAGTTGGGGTCCTTCATCATCCCCTGGTGCTGGATAAAATACTTGGGAAGATGGAGTGAGGGTCTGAAGCCTGTCTGGCAATTTCTATCTCATGTACTTTTCCCCAGGGTCAAAATCCTTATTCCTCTCTCCTGAGCTGTACCTGAAACTAAGCAGCATGTTCCAGCGAGATAAGTAATTACCATGAGTTCATATCATTTCTTTTTAATGAGGCTGGTCAGAATCTTCATTTAGTATTTTGATTCATTTTTCTGTACTCGGCAGGTCCTGATGTCTCCGGATTTGCCCTCCTAGAACCACTCTGGGCAGTTTCTGTACCAAATCTAGACAGACAAATGCTTCACCAATAAAGTTCTGAGGTTTTTAAATTAATTTTCAGGTTCTGAGGGGGTTGATAGGACCAGCTATGGCTGTGTCTGGATCGTGCAAGAACCGGGATCGAGGATCAGGGCGCATTTGTATTTGCTTGTTTCCGCCCACTGTTTAAAGTGCATCAACAATTCCTTCCCGACAGCAAAACAAGAGAAGAGCTGGTACTTTTAAGGTAATTCTGACATCCATGCTATGAATAGATCTTTATGGAAATTTGCCCTCGCTTGTTGGTTCCCTGCACAGGAATCCAGGAAAACACCGGTATGGAGAGAGGCGCGAGGCCACTGCCATGGTGGCACTGGAACATGGAATTCCAGACGGGTTTGGATTGGAAGGGACCTTAAAGATCATCTTGTTCCAACCCTGCAGCACTGGCTGGTGGTGGTTCCTCCCAAACCACATCTCAGCCTGGGCAAGGGGCTGCGGTCCCTCCCCAGACTCAGCATTCCCAGTTCATCTCCTAGGAGCAGCCTTTTACACTGGGAAGGGATCTGCTTTTGCAAAGTGTTTCATGTTTTCCACCTCCTCAACCATCCCAAAACCATTTGGTTGGTAGCTCCTGGTGCACCTGCCAAGAAGGGGTGTCACCGGTGCCACTGCAGAGGTGGGAAAGTGGGACATGGAGCCACCATGGCTCCTGCCCGGGTGAGACAGGCTGGGAGGGACCCACCCAGTGGCTCCCACTGCTCCCCTTTCCGCTCCCCAGCGCAGGAATATTTCCCAGCCCGGGCCAAGAAAACCCACTTGCCTACTCAGGCGGCGCTAACAATGCAAACACTAATTATATTTCCCTCACCTATCAAAGGGATGATTCACTGAGGTGAGTGGGCACAGAGCATTACACAAGATGAACACCACGGTGTGACCACCCGGCCCTTTCGGGGTAGCCCTCCCGAGGAACAAGGATTTAGGGAGCATGTAAGATTTGGATTGGGAGAGGTGTGGCAGAAGGACAGATCCGGCAGGGCCTTGTACACAGCAGACACCTCCGGTCTGTGAGCCATTCCCTCAGGGCTGCTGGGCACTGAGCACCTGGAATGGGGCTGGTCCCCTCCCTGAGCCCCTGTCCAGTCTTGGATCCCAGCTGCTCCACTGAGAAGAGGTGGAGGGAGGAGAAAAACAGTGTTGGCAGGGATGGAAAGGGCCAACGCTGATTTGGGGCTTCTTCCTTCATCCACCCCCACAACTGCAGTTTCAGCAGCTAAACCCAAACCCAACGCAGAGCCCGAGGATTCCCATGGGAAGTCTGCAGCTACAACTCCAACTGTCCCCAGGGTGAAATTACTGAGCATTCCCAAAGTGTCCGAGGAGGTACAGAAAGTAGCAGCTGAGATGCCTCTAGATCTCCGGACCTGCTCGAAAGAGGGTCTCCAACCCTCTGCCCTGGACAGGTTCCACCAGCTCTGCTGGGAGTGGCTCCAGCTCACATCTGATCCAGGGCTGATCCAGGTGGATGCAACCCCTTTCACATGAAGTAAGGGAGCAATCCTGCTCCCACTCTGGAGCTGGGATGAATCAGACCCAGCGAACGAGCGGCGCAACTCCAGCATCCAACTGAAGGAATCCTCGGGAGCCTGGTTTATGTAATATCAGGGTGCTTCTGGAGGGGGGCAGGAGGTGGCAGGGATTTTTTGGCAAAAAGATAAGGACAGGTCAGCAGTGTTGTGGTCTGGGGAGGCCCGAGGGGGTGAGAGTGCACAGGGAACAACAGGACAGTGCCACAGGTGCAGGGCCATGGGTCAGGCATGACAGGGAGGTTTGGCAAAGCCTGGGCTCCTGGGAGAGCAGAGAGGCTCTGTTTGCTTATAAGGCGTCTGCAATAGGTCTGTGTTGATGGACACGAATCCACACAGCTCAGGGAACAGGGTTTGCATTCCCCTGGCGCATGCAGGGGTCAGAGAGCACTGGGGGCCGACCACGTGTGTGTGGGAAGGGGAGCGGGGGGCGAGGCGACGGAGTGGCGTGGGGAGGAGAGGCGTGTGTGTGCCCGGCATGTGGCGTGGGAGGTGTGAGAGCTGCAAGCTGTGCCTGGGGGAAGCGCTGCCTGGGGGTGTGTGGGGCAGTGCAGGTGCCCAGCAGGGCGGGGGACAGTGCCCAGGGGACAGGGGGGGGATGACAACGCGGCCCAGGCCATTGTGTGCCATCCCCTCCACCCAACACATCAACTCGTGCCCATCAAAAATATTGCTCCCCAAGATAGTGCTGGAGATGTGCCCTTACGCACTGTTGTGCAAGGGAATGGTAAAATTGGAGTGAATCCATGGATTCTGGGGCATCTCGCTTCCTGAGCCTCGCTGCGCATTTGGGGACCCAGTCCCTCAGCCCTGGATGGCTGAGGAGCTAAAAAAAAATAATGTGCAAGGGATGAATATTTATCTGTGGGTGGCAAGTGACAGATGCTGGGGCGAGGATTCTTGGATACTTCAGTTTGATGGAGGTAATAACTTGAAGAGATTAATGAGAAACATCCTTCCAACAGTTGCCTTCCCGGTGCCACCCAGCACCGCTCCCTCACTCAGCGGCCTCTGGGACCCAAACACGCAGAGTTCAGTGATGTTTGGTGCCCTAAAGGCTGGAGATACCCAACTTTGGTGTTTTCAACCCAGAATGGAGCCAGGCAACCGGAAAGGGATATGGCTTCTGGGTGCTTGGAGTTGAGTTGGTGGAAGTGACATTCCAACTGGGTTCTGGCCCAGCTGGGATGGGGGAACCTGGTGTGGAGGAGCCTGTTGGGGTGTCCACAGGTTCCATCATTTTGCATTTCCCCAGCACAGCATCTCTTCCTCCTCAGAGGGTTTGAAAGTCCCAGAGGGACCATTTTGCCACAGACACCCTGCCCTTTCCCCACACTGATCCTCTCCCTTCCTCCTGAAATCACAAACACATGATGTTGGTCCCTGAACACCGGGAAGGCGGGTTGGCCTGACGAGATGGAAGAAAAAGCTCTTTCCTTCTGGTAGGTTCTCAGAAAACACTGAAACTGCTGCTTAGCCACCCCAGTGTGGGAATGTTCCCCATGTTCTCCCAGAAAACACAGCCCTGTAGAGGATGGGGAGTGCAGCAGGGCTGGGGGCACGTGCGTGGACGAGGACAGGGCCAGCCCTGCAACACCCAGCCCTCAGAGACCTGTAGTTTGTCCAGACTTCTGTCTGTCCTCCCACAAACCTCCCAGGAAAGGGCTGGGTGCCAAGAGGAGACAGCACCCACGTTGAGAGCACACAGAACCCCCCCCCCCAGCCCCTCCTGACTGCCTTGAACGTGGGAGACCGCAATTATTGCCTGCCCAAGCTTTATCCTCGACTGAAGGACTGCTGGGATTTATCGATGGCTTCCAAACACACACCCGGCAGATTCCAGCTCAGACCCCAGCTTCATTCCATGCGGCTGAAACAAAAGGTTGCAGCTCTATTTTCCTTTAGGACAAAGCCACCAGCACAAAATTATCATTAAAAATCCGGAGGCAGTTGTGCCTCTCCCTTCTAGAGCATGAAAAACAGCTGCAGGTGAGGTTTAACCTCTCCTCCCTGTACAACCACAAAGCAGCAAACTGGGTTTTCCACAGAAAGGTCTTGCAGCACCTTTCAGGAAGGGCTGTGATTGAGCTCACCAACACTGCAATTTCCTCAATGTAGCAGTATGGAAAACCAAAACATCTTAAAAATAATCGATAAGCCTGCTTTGGATGGCCACAATTCCCAGAAAAACACAGGGGCTGTGGTGCCGGATGCCCCCGGCTGCCGGCAGGTAGGCCTGCCTTGGATTATGGAGGCAATTCCGATGGAAGTAGCCACAAACCATGAGAGAGGATGATACAGCCACTTACAGCACAGCACCAGCTGTTTCTCCCAGTTCAGCCTTAAAGCTTGTTAGTCCAGCAATTTTTTTTGGGTTTGATCACTCCAATTGGGTTTTCTTGTTTTTATCTAATCCCAGTTTCCCCTCAGCATCTCGTTAAGCCGCGTTGACGGCAGAGAATAGCTCTGGTGATCCCTCTGAGCCCCTACGCTAAGCATTAAGCTGTAAACTAGGAATGTAAGACTCTTGTCTGAATTAAAGTCTTTTCCCTGATATTATTAAGTGCGGGGCTGCCTTTGGAGGGGCCGGGGGACGTGCAAAGACCCAGGCCCCTCGTTGGAAGCAGTGGCAGCACTGGAGCTGCCCCCACCTGCCCTGGATCCCCCCCAAAACGCTTTGCCTCCATCCTGCCCCATGTTGCTTCCATGCAAATCCTACAGGTTCCAGTGGTGCAGTCAGAAGTGCCATGTGCAACTTGGGTTGTCTCCCCATGGCTTGGCCCACCCCATCCTCTGACCCCTTTGGGCCAGAGCTGGGCATCCCCCCACCAGCACAGCCAGTTCCCCTCCCCAAAAACCTGGTTGAGGACAGGAAGGGGGGAGGACCTGCTGCCCAGAGACCCGCTGGACATATGGGGCTACCTGTGGCAAAGAGCTGGGCTGGTGCCACGCTGGGCTGGTTCCTTGTTTCCTGCGGGGTGGGAGCATCCCTCGCTCCAAGCCAGCAGGTTGCAAACTCCCAGACTCCAACCTAAACCCAGGGTCCCCCTTCGGAGGTTTGTACCCCATCACCACCCCAGGAAGGGATCAATGGGCACCTACCTCCATCCGAGTAGGTCTCTGTCCCGTAGCCATCCTGTAATCCATTGCTCCAGGTGCCTTCGTACTTGGCCCCGTTTCCAGTGCATTCTCGGACCCCGTATCGTCCCTTAAATCCATGGGTCCACTCTCCTTTGTACACCCACTTCCCTTTGCTCTCCATGCCAATGCCATGGCGCTTGCCCTGCGCCCAGGTGCCCTGGTAAGTGTTGCCACTGGGCCAAGTGTAGACCCCCAGCACCTCAAAGCCGTGACTCCAGGAGCCCGAATATTCACCTTGGCCCTTCGGGCCGGTACAGATTCCATGGCCATGAGCCTTTCCGTCCTCCCAGCCTCCACAGTACGACCCTCCATCGTCAAAATTAAACCTTCCCCCACTGGACATGCATGTAATTCGGTTTGCAAATCTCCCAAAAGGTGAAAAAAAA
>VYXB01002420.1:728048-813176 GCA_013397135.1 Pachyramphus minor
GGCTGGGTGCTGGGGCGAGGGGCTGCGGGGGTGCAAAGGGGCCTCGGCTCGCCCCGCGGCCTCCCCCCACCGCTCCTTCCCGGCTCCCTACGGGGATAAATCCCGCTTATTAATGAGCAGGATCCTGGGCTTTCTGCTCTGCCTCAGCTCCCGGCGCCGGGCTCAGGGTGGATTTAAAGAGACAGGAACTGCGTCGCCTTCGCCTCCCACCCCAGCAGGGCCGCAGCCCCCCACAGACTCGCGGGATGCTCCCGGATTTTTATTTATCCCTTCGTCTCTCCCCCGCCCAGCTCCCGCCGCTCCCCCGCTGCTCCTCGGGTGCGACGAGGGGCCAACATCCCCCGCCAGAGCCGGGGGACCCCGCTGGCAGGTGGGTGGGTGGGTGGACACCGGGAAAGGGCCAAACGCCTCGTTCCGCCACCGCCAGGTCTCCGGGCAGACTCTGCTCCAAGCCGGGTCCAGCACACCGCAACTGCAACACGGATTATTTATTCATGAAAAGGCCGTGCTGTCGCTCCGGGGGGGATGGCAGCGCTCGGGATTTATGGCAGCGGTCCGGGCTCTATCCCCATCCAGCGGGGCTGCGGCGCACCTCTGTCCCCTCCCTCCAACAGAGCATCCCAGCGGGGTCCTCCCAGTCCACCGGGAGGCCCTCACTGATCTGGTCCGCAGATATTATTTTTTTTTTCCCCTGGGATGGCTGGAGATGTGGAATCCTCCCCAGGCGGTGGCGTTTCGTGCCTCTGGAGCACACGGGGTCCTGGTCCGGTGGTGCATCCCCTCAACTCTAAACGTGCCCAAGATTTGCATCATCGGGGTGTCTGTGCAGGTCCCTGTGCCTGACACACCTATCTGGTTGTGTTAATACACCCCTGTATTAGTACACAGGCATTAAAGGGGGAGCTCTGTTCGAGAATTATTAAAAAGATGCTCACAAGTGCTTATAAAGCAAAATCTGGGTAATGTGTGAAAACAGCTCTTCCCAAAAATCACACACCAGCTCAGATTTGCATCCTGCCATCGCCAGCAGCGTTACTGGAGCGCTTGTTTTGAGCCAAAACTTAGACTCCAGACCCAGTTCAGCCAGGACTCCAAGGAAAGAAATAAACTGTACAATGGAAACCCACGGGATTGAGGCTGTGCATCTCCCTGGAAGGGCTGGTTGTGCTCAGTCCCTGCCTCACTGCCCACCCAGTAGGAAGTTTCAGGCTGTGTCTTCCCACTCGGTTGTTTTTTCTCTCTATCGATGCATTTTCTTGTCCATCCATGGAAACACATCACCACCCTCCTCTGGAAGAAAACCTTCCTCTCTCTTGGAGCTGAAGGGAAAAGATGCAACCAGAGTGGGTGGAAATTTTCCCACTGAAGCATTTTTTTCCAGTTGAAAATGGCTTTTCAAACTACGCCGAGTCCTTTGTGAATGGCAGGAGCTGTATTCATCATACATTGTGGTGTTTTTGTTGTTTTCTTCCTTAAAAACCCTGCACTTCAGGCACTGCATTTTTTGACAATACCAAACTCCATTTCTTTTTTCATGGAGGGAGAATTTGGGTGGAAACCCCCAAACTTTCCAAGAAAAACACTCTAACTGAAGTTGCTTAAATGCATATAAAAATTTTGGCAGGCAAAAAAAGAAATTCCAGTCCCCTTCTGTTGCTTTCTTGGTAGTTTTAGACAGTTACAGTCATTTTAAGTGGTAATTAGCCCACTAATTATTGGCCAGCTATTCCTTTAGGGGGATTTCATGGGATGTAGAGATCAGAGGCAAACACCTGTGCAGGCACCAAGGTGTGATACCCCTCTGACCAATGCGGGGTGCTGCTCCTCAAAAAACAGGTGTTTAAAAAAACACCACATTTAATAGTACCTGGTGCAAAAGAAATTCCTAATAATTCTCTGAGGAAAGGGAGAATGGGATCTATCAGTGACAAGCCGTATCAGGATGGTGCACGGCTTTAAAATTCCGGGAACAGCACCTTCGTGTCTGATGAATGCGCATGTCCTACGCTAAAAATGAAGCCACGTGTTACACCTTCTGATCATGACCTGATTTAGGTTTTGTGGTGTGTCCAGAGGTTGTCGTGGTGTCCTGTGGCTGGAGCGGAGGGTTTGCTCAAAAAAATTACCAAAAGCCATCTTGGAAGCCAAAGAAAGCAGATTGGAAGTGTCCAAGGCCAGGTTGCTCTTGGAGCAACCCCGGCTAGTGGAAGGTGTCTCTGCCCATGGCATGGGGTAGAACGAGATGAGGTCCCTTCCAACCCAAACCATTCCATGATTCCATTATTCTGTGATTGTGGGAATACCAGATGAAGGGGCTGGATGGACAATTACAGACGTCAGGGTGATCATGGTGTGGTGGCCAACCACAACACAGTCACGTTGGTGTCCCTGAGCCCGTCCCCAAATAAACCTTATTTTCCCAGACTTTATCCAAAGGTTTGGATTTAGTTTAAAATAAAAACTCCTGCCCCAATCAGTTGCAATTTTCGCTGCCTTGGGGAGTCCTTTCCAGACCAGTTCATATTTCCTTGGTGCTGCTGATGTGCAGGAGGCTGAGAGGAAATTCCAGATTAGATTTCACACCCTGAATACCAGCAGGCTTTTCCCTCTGGAAGACGCTCCTGCCACCAGTGAGTGCCAAGTTTACTTCCAATGATGCTGCCATGTCGGTTCTTGAACTGGGCTGCTGGATTTCTCCAGTACATTTGCCTAATTCCAGAGACTTTTCCCCAAAAGGTACAAGCAGCGTTCGATACGGCTGATAAATTGTTTCTTTAAATACCTGGTGCAGATGTGGATGAGGGGATGAGTGAGACGAAGTTTGGGATAAAAGAATACTGATGAAAAAATACAATGAAAAGCAAATCAGCTTATGATAAGTCACTGAGCGTGGATGGGGGAAGAGAAAATAGGATTGGGCAGAGGGAGTGATGCAAAATACAGAGAATAAAATTAGTTCCTGCCTGTTCCTGGTGTGTCTTGCAGAAGAAAAAGCACAGGAAAGGCACAGATTTCCAGTGGGTCCCATCCCACCCTGGTGTGCAGAATCCCAGCTGAACAGAGGCCCAGCCCAAGGATCAGCTCAGGGAGGGATGGGGATGGAAGGAGGGATTGGGATGAAGGTAGGCAAGTGGTTTTGATGTACAAAATTGTTCAGAAAGACAAGTGCAGGGCATTGGGGAGACCCAGCCTCCACAGAAATCCTGCTGGGAAGTTTGGCTGTGCTTAAGAAGGAAAAATACCTGCCACAGAGCAAGGGATTAGCTGGAGGAATCCACGCTGCTGCTGCATCCTCAGCGTGAGAGCAGCAGGGTGTATCTCTAAAAGTCCAGCTGCCCAGAAATATATTTCCAGCATCCCAGGAAGGCAGGCAGCTTTTTTTGGGGGCAATTTGATCCTGTGAAGCACACCAGAGGCTCGGGAGAGGAGGAGGAGGGATGGCATGGTGGCCTCCCTAAGCCTGGCTGTGAGGGGACATTTGAAGATGTCTTGTCAAGTGATGCTGAAGGGGAAGCACATCCAAGTGGTCTTAAAAACATCACTCCTTTTTCCCAGGGAAAGGAGGGGGAAAGGCAGCTAAATGTGGAATTCAATACCAGGTTGTTCAGATGGTGGAGGGAGGTTTGTGTTTTCCAAGGGTGGGGCCAGCCCATGGTGGGGTTGTAGAGTTCCAAAAGGAGTAAAGGGAAAAGCTCCTGGGGATACTATGGCCAGCCAAGCCAGGAACATGTCAGGCTGGTAAAGGAAAGAAGGAGGAATGATAGCACCTGTCCACACTTGCTCCAAAAAAGTGTACAATTAGGAAATGACAGAATGCAAAGAAGAGTAAATGCAGCAACAAAAAGCACTGGAACAAGGTGGAATTGCTAATTAGAATCCTGGAATCCTAAAGTGGTTTAGGTTGAAAGAGACCTTAAAGATGACCCAGTCCCACTCCCTGCCATGTGCAGGAACAGCTTCCACTATCCCAGGTTGCTCCAAGCCTTGTCCAGCCTGGCCTTGGACACTTCCAGGGATGGGGCAGCCACAGCTTCTCTGGGCAACCTGTGCCAGGGCCTTTCCACCCTCACAGGGAGGAATTTCTTCCTACTATCCAATCTAAACATGCTGCCCTTCAGTGGGAAGCCATTCCTCCCTGGTGCTGTCACTCCATGCTCTTGCAAGAAGTCCCTCTCCATACACCTAAAAGATCCAAGAGTCCAACCATTAAATACATACCACAATCCCACCCCAAATGCTGTGAGGTGACAGGGAGTTTTCCTGGCTGGAATACTGCAGGCCTATGTTTATAACCACTCTCTCCATTTGATTTCCACTCGTGCTTGGAGATCTTGATCTGCCAGTCCTGATTGGCATCCCACTGGGACTGGTTTGGGAGCAGATTATCTCCTTCTCCCAAGCACTGTCTGGTTCTGAGTCATTAGCAACATGGAAATAAATGATCCAGAGGGTTTCTGGATCAATATCCCAGGAAATAAAGCATAAGGCAAGAAGGGTCTGCAGCAGACTGCCACTCTGCAGCAGGGACTTGACACACTCTGCTTCTTTAAGCAGCCACATCCATAATATCTAATAAAAACCTTGGGATCACTGGGGAATTCAGACTGAGCGATGGATGTTGGAGGTCCTGAGCTGCCAGTATTAAAATATCCTCAGAATTTCAGGAGGAAATAAAGAAGATAATTTCCTAATGCAAAAAAATATTGCCTCCAACATGAGGGAATTCTGCATTCATCCTCACTCTGGAGATGAAGATGGATTTCTTACTGTGCCAGGCACAGGCCATCATGGATTGATTGCATTTGTTATGTGCAAATGGAGTAAAGCTCAAAGCAGCAATATATATAAATAAATATTAATATATATTTACTTGCCACTTTAAAAGGTCTTGTTTCCCATATCAGAAAATAATTATGAGTCAGATCAATTTGAAGAAGGACTTTAAATGAAAAATGTGTTGAAAAGGGAGAAGAAGCCTTTAAGAATATTTTACCCAAGAACACCAACACAGACAGAAATCTTTGTTAAAATAACCAACACTATTTGGAAAGGAAGTGAAAGAGCCGCCAAGACTAACACACAAAATATAAACACACAAAAAGAAGAAAAGGGAAACTGGTTGTAATTAATAGACCGCAGAAGCTGGGGAAATTAAAGGCAGAAGGATATTTTCCAAGATTTTCAAGAAGAGGGGGGAGATACTACCCAGACACTGAGGATTTATCAATAACACAGAAAAGGCAGAAATGCTCACAGAGGGTTTTGTCCTCCTATTTGGTGGGAAAAAAGACATGCTAATGAAATACTTTCCAGGAGTGCCCAGGAGCATCGACCTGATGGAGCTCAGTATTTTTAACCCAGCAGATCTGAATAACTTGTAAGAGTTGTAAAGGAGATGGCCAAGGAGCTGTCTGGATAGTAAATGGTGGTTTTCAATAGGTCTTGGAACAGCCATTGGAAGTCCTGGAGGACTGTGAAAAAGCCAGCACCGCACCCACTCTCCAAGGAGTGACCAGGACACTGCTGATTTTAAGTGTTTAAGGCTGGGAGGCATCTTGGACAATTAATGGAGCCACAAGCACTGAGCTGGATGACTAAAAGAGGGTGATGTGATGGCAAAAAATGGTCATTAAATAGGGTGGTATAATGGGTGGGAAACAGGAGTGTGAGGGATACAGGCAGTGGGGAGATCACCGCTTTTGGCCGATGGGGTGATGAGGGTGTTAGGCAGAGATAATCATGCCAATGGAATGTCCTCAGTCTTCCACACAGCCCTTGGCTTGGTTCCTGCCATGGATTGATCAGGAAAAATTACAGAATCAACAGGGCTTGCATTAAAAAGATTAAAACTGCATAACTGAGAGGGCTCTAAGTACAGTGGTACACAGGGAGGGAACGACGAGCAAGTGCATGTCCGGAGTGGGGATAGGTCTCTCCTGGGATTAAACAGGTGTGCAGCCACCACCAAGCACAATCACCAGAGTATTCCTGAGGTCTCACAGCATTAGATCTAAATATGCAGCTTTGGAAACTGGAATGATTTTCATTTTTGTTTCCTGCTCATTCCTTCCCCCAGTTAATTGAATTCCAGGAGTGTACCATCACCTGATGTTGCCCCCAAGTTTTCTCTTCCCTACTTGATCTCTAGCTAAATTACCCCCAAACCTAATTAAAGAACAGAATGATATTGCAGCAGCAGGACTGCTGCTAATCTTCCCGTAGATTGTAACTTATGAAAGTGATTGAAATGGTAGGAAATTACATTCCTTGGAGGAGGTCAGCCTTCGAGTTGTAAGTAGCATTTTTCTTTTTTAATATGTGGCTGCTTCAATGCTCATAATCTCACAGGTCAACAAAAGTCAAGACCTGGGTTAACCAGAAAGAGAAACTCCTGCGTGTCCTTGGGCTTAATGCGGGTTTGTGAACAGCTGAGGAGAAAAGGATGAAACGCTTGGCATTGTGCAGAAACCCTCAGAGGGGAAATGGGTTTGCAGAGGGAGGAAGGACAGGGCTGGCTAATGGGCATGTTATAGGCATGTGTACAATAAATTACCTTGATTGTCTTCTCTGTGCTGGGCATGGGCTGAGTGCATTTAGTGGTCACTGACTGTATCGCATTAACCTGCTGCATACAGGACGTGTCTGTTTATCCTGCCAATTACTGCAAATCTAATCAGCTTTAGCCGGGTAAAAATAGAGCCAGTTTCCGTGTGGAAATCAAGAGGCACAAAAACAGCAGCAAAGAAGCTGATCCTGATCAACTGAGCACATGGGAGGGAAGACTCACAGCGCTGGGAGCATGAAATGTGTTATGATGCTTTTTGCCTCGTGGGCACGTGGATCTTTCACCCCAGGCCTGGATTTTTCCCAGCACCCATCAGGCAGCCTGGAGGAAGGAGCTGGGGAGTGCGGGAACCACAGGGAGGCAGAGAGCTCCTCCAAGCATGGATATTCCATGAGCTTTCAGGAGTGAAGGAATAGGGCTGGAATCAGCTGGAAGGGACAAACAAGGGGAAGCTGATGCAGAGGGGGAAGGGGTGTGCACTAGGTGTTTTGCAGAAAAGGCAAAGAAAGATGAGCAGGTAATTCAGGTCATCTGGCTTTTGGGCTGGGGGGAAACACATATTGCTGCAGGTTTAGATAATCTGGTAAATGGATCATAGAATAGAATTCAGAATGGTCTGGGTTGGAAGGGACCTTAAAGACCATCTCATTCCATCCGCTGCCATGTGCACGGACACCTTCCACTAGCCCAGTTTGCTCCAAGCCCCATCCACCCTGGCCTTGGACACTTCCAGGGATGGAGCAGCCACAGCTTCTCTGGGCAACCTGTGCCAGGGCCTCACCTCCCTCACAGGAATAATTTCTTCCACTACCCAATCTAAATCTACTGTCTTTCAAAAAAGCCATTCCATGGTGATGGATGGATGGCATGAATGATGACCAGATCTGAGTTCCTGTGTGCTGTGGAACATACCCAGCAAGAGTATCCAGTAAAATCATCCTGCAATCCCATGTAAAGGCCCAAAAAGGAAGTATCATACAGGGAGAAAAGGAGCAGTACGTGGCTCTGCAGGTGGTAGAATCCCATCCTCCTTCCCTCCTCCATCCCTCTGTGATGTTTGCTGAAGGACAGAGGTAGTTTTTGCCTATTGTGATCTTGGAAGCTGAAAAATAAAACGAAGGGAAAGCAATGTGATTTACCCCCAGGATGTCTCATTTGCCCTTTTATTTTATGGGATCAACCTACAATAAATGTGTGCCAAGCTTTTTGTTCATAATAAACCCCAGATGCTTCTCAAGCAAGACACAGCCACACAGAGAGGCCCTTCTTTGCCCTTCTCATCCCAGGTGGCAAACTCCCTTATTTGAAGGGACTTGGCTTCCCTAGCCACCCACATCTCCCTCTATTTTCCACCCTTATCACCTTTCCCACCACTCTCATGGAGGTCTGGGATACCCCTTGGCAGGGCAGAAAACCCAGGGCGACCGATTTTCCAGAGCTGAAAGATGCCTGTGAATAAACCCGACGCAGCCAGTCTGAACCAAACAAAACACGGCCTTCATTTCAAGCCTCTGAATTTTCTGTCTGAGACCGAGGAGCGGGAACGGTGCCCATAATTAAGGGACATCTGTCACCCGCGTGCTCCTGCTGGGTTTGTCAGGAAATGCGGCTGACATAATGTGAGGAGAAGAAACCTGCCTTGGAGGATGGCTTGGCATGCTGGGTTCCACCTCCATCACTGCCACGGGCAAAGCTGCTCCTCCTGATGATGGGAAGGGCTGGAGGAGGTGATGTGGGGTTCATCCTGCCCACTTGGGAAGGGTCACGCCCCAAACCTTTGCCAAACCTGGTAGCAAAAGCCGTGTCTGCTCCCTCTGTCCCACCTCGATCTTCAGACAGGCTTTAACCTGCATGAGGTTAAAAAAGAAAAAACAACTCAGAGGGTTTTGGGTTTTTTTTGCTTTGGAGGCATTTGGGGTATTGTTTTTTTCTGGCTTTTCTTAACAGCCACAGGAAGTCACTTTTTTTTTTTTTTTAATTCTGAAAAGTCTCACAACCCAGAGAAGTTAGGGTCTGGCTGCCCCATCCCTGGGTATGTTCAAGGCCAAGTTGGATGGGGCTTGGAGCAACCTGGGATTGTGGAAGGTGCCTCTGCCCATGGCAGTGACACGGGATGAGCTTTAAGATCCCTTCCAACCCACACCATTCCACGATTCTATGACTCATAAAAACTCCAGCTCCAGGACTGTGGAAGCTGAGGGTTGCAAGTATTATCCAAAATGGCTTTTTTTTCCCTTCTCAAGCTCCCGGTGGGACGGATCCTAATATCTGATATCACCAATGCCAGAGGTGGCACAGAAAGGCAGCACTGCTGCTGTCACCCAGCCATGGTCAGAAAGAAACACTCACTCCCTCTGGTCTAACACATTGGAAAAGGTGCTGCTCTGAACCTTGGGATTTGCTCTTGATGGAAGATATAAGGCTCAACCAAGTATTCTGGCTTCTGATTAGAAAGAAGGGATCAGGCTCTCAGTTTAATGGAGATGCTGATGTATGAATTCCTATGTGAATAATGAATGTTTGGAAATGCTTTGAGCCCTGTAAATGGGAAAGGCAGTGAGTTTCCCTGTGTTCAGAAAGCCAGTGGCAGAAGTTCCCAGAATTGTTTGGACTGTAGTAATAGAGATTCATAATTCATAACAAAGAAGCAATGTCTCTCAGTGAAGTGAGAAGAAACAGTAATGTAAAAAAGTTGACATTACTCATATTCTTTTCTTATGAAATCCTGTCACACAAGGGTGTACAAGCACCTTTTTTCTGGGCAGATAAATACCTATGGAAGGATTTATTCCATATTTGATGTAGGTTTTCAATCAAGGTTTCTTTCTTGCAGCCTGTTTTGTAGGGATTTAAACAAACGCACTCTGCAGTCTGCCGTAGCATGTCTGGGCTGTCTAAACACGTGAAATTCCTTTACTTCCCAAAAGCCAGAGCAGAAAGTCACCCTACACATTTCATGCATCGGGTTTAAAGGAGAAAAAGAAAAAAAAAAAAGCAAAGCACAAAACAAACCTCCACAAAACTCAAAGCCAGATTCACAGGGTTTCAAGATCTGCTTAAGGAATCAGCAAGCAGGATTCAGGAGTAGTTAATAACAGACTGTATTACATGGTACCTATTAACATGGGATAATCCAGCAGGAAAAGAAAGGACAAGGGATAAAGGAACGTCGCGCCGGAACAGTGAGACTTTCGGAAATCAAGCCCTGGGAATTCTAAACCAGATTAACTGAGCTGTCACTGTCAGAGGCACCACGGGCACAGAGCAGGGGAGCAGCAGGGATGGGGAACACAAGGGTGTTGGAATTTCCATGGTGATGGAATGCACACCTTGGTTCTGCCAAAATGCAGGAGCCCAGGAGCACACGGTGCTGATAAATCCCAGCCGGGAACTCTTCTGAAGAGGGGGAATATCTGGATTTGGGCTGAAATTGGGCTGCTCATCCCAGACACAGTGGGAAGAAGGGTGCTCCCCAAAAGGAACACAGCTGGAGGCTCCCTTCCCTGTTCTCCAGCTCATTTACTTCTTATTCAGCTTCATTCCCAGCCAAGAATACAGTCTCCCTTGGGCTTCCACCTCCTACAAATTCTCTTCTCCTCACAAACACTCCACGCTCCTCCTTTACCCTCTGCTCATATTTACCAGTATTACTTGACCATTCCCTCCAAACTTCCTTCACGATTACTAGGATTTTCAAAACCCTGCGAATTTTGGATGGTTAATTCTGGAGATCTCAGGCTGAAAGCTGGTTCCAAATGAAGACCTGCTTCAATTTGTCACTTACCTCAAATGCCCCATGCCCTGCCATCTTCATCAGGAAACTGGAGAGCATAGAGGGGTCTGAAGTTTTAAAGTAAGGGGTCCCAGTCAGACTCTGGAGTGAAAAGCTTCCAAGTTATTTGTTGAAAGTGAAAATTTGGAAGGAACTGGCTTTCTGTCTGCATGCAGGCACCCAACTGATTAGCAGAGTTGCTGAGCACTCAGATTTGGACTTCAGTTCTGGATGTATCGATCCTAAATGCTTACACACAGCTCTGGAGTGCTGCAGAGCAGGCTCTGCTCCTACTGACGTGCTGGCAGCACTCAGCCCCAACAGGATCCATCCCTAAATCACTGTACAAATCTCTAAAATCACCCCAGCCTGCTCTCCCTGCTGGGCAGAGTGTGGTAAAGGGATATGTCCCAAAAAGGGTGAATAACATCCCGGGGAAAACCAGAACCATCCGAAATGAAATCCTGACCCAGCTGAAGTCAATGAAGGTTTGAACTGGGCTGAGATTTTGCTTTGTCTGCAACAGGCATCTGTTCCAGTGTCCCAAAAAAACCTCTTTAAACAAGAGCAGGCTGCCCATGGTTCTCATCAGTCTCAAGTATTTCCTATGTTTATTTTCTTGGCCAAGCCCCAGGTTTGCCAGTTGCTGCACTGTACACTCTGCTGGCCTGCGCTCCCTCCCATGGAGTCAGATGTCATTACTTCCCTTCCTATCCCAAACTGCTGAGCTGAGCTTCTCCAAGCCATGAATCCCACCCCATCCTCCTTCACAAATACCTCTGGTTTATATTTACTCCACAAAATGTTTCAGGGTCGTTTTGGGAAGAGAGACACTCCAGCAATGTAAGATGACCCTATCCGTTGGTGGCTCTTCCCACGAGGATGTGCTTGCAGTCCAGGATCCTGCTATTCCCATCCCGTGGAATCAGAGTGCTCCAGATTGCTGACACATGATGCTAATTTTTGGGTTCAGAAGGACCAAATTCCTCCAAAATCCAGGGAAAAAACAGGCTGTGTGCTGGCTGCTGACACAGCCCTCACCCACGTGGTCATGACACCACTGCTCCTGCTTTACACCGAAATCCCAGTCAGGAAAGCAAGGACCAGTCTTGCTGGTGGGGATCATGGTTGACCCTTATCCCATCTGCTCTGAGTCACCCACTCCCTGACACAGGAGCAGACAGCTCCAAACCCAGAGCCATGCTGGCTGAAGGAAAAGCTGTCAGTGTGTGACACAGAGACAAGCGGTGCTGGGCTTTGGGATCTGGACACGTCACCTTTCCCTTCCCCTTCTCCTCACCACTATCACCTGTAGCTTTCCAGCCACTGATCCCAGGAATGTTCCTGTCCCCTCATCAACTTGTCCACTAGAAATCTATGTGCTCCAGAAGAGCCCCATGCTGGACAGGCAAGTGGCTGAGGATCTGCAAGAGGCAGGGCAAGGACAAAGATATCTCCTGGAGCAAGGCTTCATCTTGCTTTTCCCGTATGTTACCAGCAGGGTCCTCCTGCAGCTGCACCATGAAGAGGAACCAGTGTCCCATGTGAGCACTTTCTGCTGGTGCCCTTGAGGGCAGAAGGAACAGCCAGGGTCTCTACACTACTGGGAGTGTCAGGACAAGGGGGAATGGCTTCCCACTGACAGGGAGCAGGGTTAGATGGATATTAAGGAGAAATTCTTTCACAGAGAAGGTTGCCCAGAGAAGCTGTGGCTGCCCCATCCCTGGAAGTGTCCAAGGCCAGGTTGGATGGAAGTTGGAGCAACCTGGTGTCGTGGAAGGTGTCCTTGCCCTTGGCAAGGGGTGGAACGAGATGAGCCTTAAGGCCTTTTCCAACCCAAACCATTCTGGAATTCTATGACTGATTCAAGTAGTTCACTAACCCTTCTTCCAAAAAATTACAGGTCTTCAAATCGTTTTTCCAAAGTTCAAAACAAAACAGGACACTTTCATCCTCCTCTGCCTTGCTCTCTCCCAGATTCTTCATTTCTTTACAAAAGCCTTAATTGGGATGACTGGGTTGCCTTCTTTTTAAAAATGCCTGTTTTGCTGGCCAAACACAGGGTATTTAGAGAGCTGGGATCTGTGCACAGCCCTCCAACGAAGGAAGGGTCAAAACATTGCTGTGTGTCTGCATGCAGCCCAGACCTGAGGCTATTCTGCTCCTCAAAGTGGTTTCTCCAGGATGGAGAAGCACATCCATTTGATAAATGGGCAGTTCAGGTCGTACCTGAGGTGGGTGATCTGGGGCAGACTCAGACTAGAAGGTGGGGCCCATCCTTTACTCTCTGTACTCACCACCAGATGAAGAGCACAAGTGACAGCCATATAAACTATTTTTTCCCACTAGAATTACCATTTTTTGTGAGTAATATTTGTTTTTTTAATGAGCAAATCCTATCCACTTTCAAATAGTGCCCAGAATTCCCTGGCAGGGTTGGGATAACATGTTCTCCACATTCACTTCTTCAAAAGAAGCCTGTAAAACACCCAGAGTGCAGATGAGATCCAGGAAAGACCCATCTCCCATTTGAAGGGCTGGGAAGCTTTGCAGGAATGTTTCTGTTTTCTGAGGAGAGACTGATGACACAAAGGACACCCCTGACAAGGGTCAGCCACCTCTATTTTTTTACAAGGATGCAAAAGGGTGCCCCAGTGTGCAGATCTGTGGGTTGGGTCCAACAATTCTCTTTTCCAGGCTGAGCAAAGGCTTTTTGTACACCACAGGAACAACCTGAATTAGGGAATGCTGGACTTCACCCAAGTTTCATCAGCATCACATGAAGCCCAGTAAAGACCTCTCCCACCCCCAGCTGATGACCCTTCACACACAGCAGTGTCTTCTTGGCCTTTGTCTCCTTGAGTTGGCTGTGGGCTGTCACCTGCTGATGTGCTTTTGATTTACAGCTGCCACACCAACCCTTCCTCACGCACATTTCAGCAAGTTACTTTAAGCAAGAAGCATTTGGACAATGCTCTCAGGAACATGGTGGTATTCTTGGAGCTGTCCTGTGCAGGACCAGGAGTTGGACTTGATGATCCTCGTGGATCCTTCCCAGCTCAGGGTGTTCTGTGAATCTGTGATTCTACTTTAGTTGGCCTGCTTGGTCAGGACAAGAGTTGTCCCAAAAATGGGTATGGATTCATCACGTCCCAAAACGTACAGGACAAAATTCCGTTTTCCATGATTCCTGGGGTCTGCAGCAACAGTAGGTTCCTGGCACCCTCTAATGGAAAGGCTCAGTCACTGACTTACTGTCTCCTCAGTCTGTGAGTCTTGGCTCCTGCACTTCTATTTTTAACGTAATCTCCCAGCAATAACTTCCAGCCAGGCAGGACACACGCTGTGCCAGCGTGGACCTGGAGAATGTGCTGAACAAATGTCAGGGCTGCTCTGGGGAAGGAGAGGCTGCCTGGTGATCACCCCCCAAACCTGGGAAGCCACTGCACACAGGGATTGCTGCTTTACTTATGGAAATGCAAGGCAAGAGCTAATCAGCTCTGACATTTGTGCCTTGTTTGTGAATTTAAGACACATGCTAGTGGGATGGTCACGTTACATTGCCTGTCTTTCGCTTTCTCCCTCAGCCACGTCGATAGGGTGGCATTTTCTAGGATATTTTTCCAAGTTTGGCATCCTGGAAGCGTCTCAAATCTCTGCCCAGGTTGGACTTGGCTTTGGGGCTGGTTCATATACAGAATCCCTGGTTGAATTATAAGGTATTTTTAAAGCTTAGCTCTTGCTAGAAAGTGAGACCCATAGCCAGGGAAGCATGCAGCCCTTTGGCAGAACTCTCCAAGGATTTGTCCCCGGCTGGTGGGGGACACCTGACATTTAGAGGCACGGAGAAAGCCTGGGTGGTGGCAAGCACAGCATTCCTGTGAGGATCTGACAGGCTCAGGCAGCCCATGGCCAGGTGGAGGGGGTGACACCCTGGTGGCTTTTGGTATTTCATCAGGAGCTTGGCTTCAGTCTGAGGGTCCCTGGATGGATTGTGGGGAAGGACTGGCTTTTCCATGGGCAGCCCAGTGAGATCCCTGCCCCAGGTAAAACATGGGAATTCTGCCAAGTGAGAGTCTGCCCGTTGTGACCTGCCAGAGGAGGAACAGGATATGAAGTAGGACCCTGCTCGTAAGTCACACTCTTGTCCTTTACACACTATGTCCACAGATAAAGAAAATCATTTAAATAACTGTTTAATACAATAAAATCTGATTTCCAGGAAATGCTGATCCATGCCAGTCTCCAAGATCTGGGGAGGAGCTTGGAGTCCTTGGAGAGGGGCACTTCATCAGGAACTGTATTGACAGGACAAGTGGGAATGGCTTCAAATTGAAAGGCACTATGTTAAGACAGGATGTTTGGAAGAAATCCTTCCCTGTGAGGGTGGTGAGGCCCTGGCACAGGCTGCCCAGAGAAGCTGTGGATGCCCCATTCCTGGAAGTGTCCAAGGCCAGGTTGGACAGGGCTTGGAGCAACCTGGTCCAGTGGAAGATGTCCCTGCTCATGGCAGCAGGGGGAACAAGATGATGTTTAAGTTCCCTTCCAACCCAAACCATTCCATGATTCCACGATTGGCTGCAATATACAGGATGATTGCAAACTTACCAGCATGTAAGGTGGTATTTTCCTTGGCAAAAGGCCCCCTAAGACAATGAAATTAAAAAATAAAAAGCAGACTGGCCTGAGCCTGGCAAATGTGCCATTGCTGACACCAAGAGTTTAACACCCCCAGAACTACCTGTACATCATTTGCCTCACAACAGAGAGTGAAAGCCAGGCTGTGATGCACCAGATCATAAAAAACAAAGAGGACCAATGTTCCCCAGTATTCCCCAAGGAGCAGCTGAGAGCCTGGGATGTATTTTACCCATAAGTTTAAGGCACGGTCGAACACAGACCTCTGGAAGTGAAAGCTAGTACTGAAATTCAGAAGGTCTCTTCTAAAATCCCTTTAACATCCTTTTACTTTTAGAATCCCCGTTTCCACAGCAACAAGACACACAGCTCTCTGCAGAGTTTAGGGTTATAAATAACCCTGAGATCTATAGTTGTGATATTAGCTATGAGGGCCTTAAAAAAAAAAAAATCGCATGTGGTAATGAAGGGAAAGGAGCAGCACTGAAAGGAAACAAATTTAATGAGGAAAAGATGGTTCCTAACTCAGTTTAGAGCATGGCTTTGAACAAAGGAAAACGGCGCCTGGTAAGATCCTGCCTTTTCAGTCGGATTGTTGGGAATGGTGCCTTGCAATCTCACTTTTTACCTATGTTTAAACTCTGTGTTGCCTTATAAAAGCAGGAGAAATGACAATTAGCTGTTGTTGCTCATTCTGGGGAAGCAATTAAGGAGGTAACACTGAGCCAGGTTTGAACAGCCTTATGCAGATTGAACCTTTCCTGCCACACCAGCGACTCCGCTGGCTCCGCGTCCCGCCTTTGGAAAAGGATGTCTGCGTGTGCTAACTTTAAACACATCCTTTAATCCTAATTGCTCCTCTGATCCGGGACCGTTTGCTGCGGCAGGACCGCCTGCAGGGAAGATGCTATTCCACGAGACGCAGTCAGAGGGCAGGAATTTGGTCTTGGATCCGAAGGAGCGCTGTCCTTACCCCTTGACATCAGAGTATAAACAAAGGCACAGTCCCATAAGGAAAGATAAATATTAGCTGTGTTAGAAGCAAAGAGGAAATTAAATAACTATCACATGGCGTAAAAACAAGCTCGTGAGCGGAGGGAGAGCTGGTGGTTTTGAGCTTGCAGAACAGATTTGTATACAGTAGTGAGGAGGAGGAGATGAGGAAGGAGAAGAAAGGAAACACAAATCAAAGAGTTATTTGGAGTTTCCTCTATTACAAACAGAAGGCCCATGTTATTCAAACAGATGTACTGAGTGTCACCAGTTTGCTGGTGTTTGTTATTTTAAGGATGGGCTTAGGAAGAAAATAAATTCCACGGCGAGGCTCCTTTATATCCATTTTTGGCAGTCTGTGGAGAGAAGCCCAGAGTGGGGCTGTGGAGATTCCTCCAGGCTGGTGGTACATCCTCTGCTCTCTCCCCAGGAGGGAATTTGACTGAATTGCTGGGAAAGAATCCCATCAGCAGCTCCACATTGGGTCAGGCTGGGGCAGAAACCCACCAGCAGCACTGTGGAGCTGCATTGCTTCTGCTCACCACAGATACAAAGGTCTGGGAGAAAAATAATGTCTTGTAAAACATGGATAGGCAAAATCCAGCAAAACTTGTATGGAAAAAGAAATCCAACAAAACTATGTGGAAATGGGAAGCTGCTCTCTGGCCAGCAATTTCCTATACAGTCCCCAGGGAAGGCACCTCTGCCTTGGGATGGGAAGACAGAGGACTTTGCAGCAAGACTGGAATAACTCATATAAATGTGATCCCTTCAAGTTCATCCTGGGATCTAAATGTACATCTGGATTCTCTCTGGCCTCATCACCAGCTGGAAAAATTATGTGGTGATGGTCAGCAGTTGTGCCTCTCCAATCTGGTTTTGCAACCCAAAATGAAGCAGAAAGCAGAAGGACATTGGGGTCTCTCATGAGCCACTCCACAATCAGGTTTTATTTCTCCTGAAGGTGTTGGCTTGGTCATGGTGAGAAAAGAAAGACATAAAACATGTTATTCTGGTCCCTAAAAAGTGGTCTGGTGGAGCTCAGCCGTTGACGTGAGTCTTGTATCAGGCAGCTCTGACCAAGGCACCACTTTGAACTGGTGTCTTTTCCTAACATTGCCCCACTTGGAGCTGTAGGAATTTTTGGTGGGGAAGAAATATCACAAACATTATCCATATACAGAAAAAAAAATATTAAATGCTCAGCTTCAATTTCTGGTCTCAGAGTGCAAACATATAATTGCAGCACGTTCTGCCCTGTTGACATTTCTGGATTGATTGTGTTTTCCAAAGGGCTTTTAAGCTTCTCTCCTCCTTGGTACCATTTAGTCTGGATAAAAGCAAAGCAAAGGAAGACATGAAAAACCTTCCCCTTCAGAGAACACATCAGGCACAAAACACACGCCCTGGGACTGATGGGATGTTTCTTTTCCTGCAATTAACTGATCATCACACAGGATATTTTAGAAGCCTTTTTAATAGAAGACACACAAAGTTGGAATCAGTAAGAAATAGTAAAAGAAAAGGAAAACATAAGGCATTGCAGAGGGAGCAGGCACCAGGCCCATTCTCTGAGGGCTCTGTCTTGCTCCCACTGAAATCAAAAGGAGTTTTGGAGTTGGCTACAGTGGGAACAGGAACAGTCCTTAGGGCACTAATTAGTACAGCTGGCTGAATAATGCATAATGAACAGTTCATTCAGCTAATTTCATCTCTTTTTCTATTCATGACTTGCCCGCAAACCAATCCCAATTTTCTCATTTTGGTTGTCATTCAGAAGTTATTTGTAGATTTCTTGAGGAAATCATCCCCAGTGTGCAATTCCAGCATCACAACATGTAAATATTGGGAGTTTGCACAGAAAGGTTTGAGTGTGGGACCTGCAGGTGGGACAGGTGACATCAGCTCTCTCATGACAGGCTGGAAGACCTGGGGCTGCTCAGCCTGGAGAAGAAAAGGCTCCAGGGAGACCTGAGAGCCCCTTCCAGTGCCTAAAGGGGCTCCAAGAGAGGTGGAGAGGGACTTTGGAGAGGATCCTGGAGGGACAGGACAAGCAGGTTGTGCTTTTAACTGAAAGGGCACAGGCTTAGATGGGATCTTGAGAAGAAATTGTTCCAGGTGAGGGTGGTGAGGCCCTGACACAGGTTGCCCAGAGAAGCTGTGGCTGCCCCAACCCTGGAAGTGTCCAAGGCCAGGTTGGACAGGGCTTGGCACAACCTGGGCTAGTGGAAGGTGTCCCTGCCCATGGAAGAGGTGTAGCTAGGTGGTGTTTTAAGGTCTCCTCCAACCCAAACCATTCCAAGTTGATATTTCTGTAACCAAGTGCAGCAAGAATTTCAAATGTTACAAAGAAACACTGAATGTTACATTCATATTCAGTAAATACAGAGGCACTTTCCTTTTCTTCCTGGTACTTTCTCCTCAAGCATTTTAAATGGATCTAGCTGGTTGTTGGAATACTGACCAAAGGCAGCGAGAGGAGGGAAGTTATGTGAAAATACCCCAAGGAATGTCATTGGAGTAATCAAGAAAATGCTTCCAGATTTTCCTTTCCAGCTCTAAAGTGTTTTGGCTTTAGCAAAGAGCAAATTAACATTGTGTAATGGATGAGGGTTGGAATCAGCCCATGGATTGGAGAGGACAACTCCAGACTGCGTTGCTGCACATCCATTGTTTGGTAGAGTCACCATAATGTGACTTTCCCGAGGTAAGATTTAAGTAAGGAAATATTCAGAGCCAGGAACCCAAAGGAAATAGCTGCCCTGTGACTGGGATGGTGTGGACAGGGAGGCTGCAGCTTCAGCATAGGCTGAGACATCCTTGTTCTTCCAGCCACGCAGAGCAGGAGAGGCAGGGACAGGTCAAGGCACGGGCAGGGAAAGATGGGGAAAACCAAGAGTGTTTCTTTTGCAGCAGTTCCCGAGATGGATGCAGGGAGTAAGGGAAGGGAGCTGGGAAAGTGGTTTTGGCAGGCAGAGACCGTGGATTTTCATGCTGAAACAAATCCCACAGGGAACCATGCAAAGCCAGAAGGTCTGTCTGGCTTCTGGGGCCAAGGAGGGACGTGCCAGTGCTATTCCAATGGGGAAGGGACCCAGGGGACACGGGGCAAGGGTAACTCGCACTTTGAGAGTTGACAGGGTGGTGACTGGGGGGGGATCTTTGCTCAGGGAGAGGTGAGCCTATCCATTATGCCTTCAGCTGGAAAAAAACCTGGAAAATCCGTGTTTAAAGACATTCTGTACCTGCCGGAGTCTATCGGCAGAGGGCAGTGACACTCGCACACACACATCCCTGCCAGCCTTTAATCCATCCTGCTCTTCCTGCTGTCACAGCAAGGACACCTTTCTTCCACCCTGCCCAAACCAGACCCACTCGGTTTAGCCCTTGAAAGCCAAACTGCAAGGGACGCTGCTGGCCCGACATCTGGCCGCTTTTTGGGCCTTTTTTTTTAATCCCTTTTCCCAAAGTCCACGTGATATTTTTCTATGTGCTTCAAAGCTGGGGTTTGTTTGTTTTTTCAAACCCAAGGGCTCCAATTCCAGCATCTGCGCGAAACCCTGCAGGAAATAACCCGTGATTACAGAAGTAGTTGAGCGAACATGCAATAGCAATATTTATCTTTCCCTTCCGTGGAGCGGCGCAGAGGCACGAAATGCTATTGCTCCTGTCACTCACCGCATCCCGGCAGGAAAGGAGGCGGGGGAGGTTAGGGTGGAGCTGCAGGATCAAAGGATTTCAGTGAGGCTGAAGAAGAACGGGAGAGGTGGCTGGAGGGCAGGTCAGAATGGCAACGAGGAGAAAGGTTTTGGAAGAGGGGAGCCAGGAGGGGTGTGTGGGGAGAGGTAGGGGGTGATGAGCAGTGGGAAATTTGGGAGAGGTGGGATAGAGCAGAGGGAATGCAAGGAGGTAGCACAAAAGGAGCCAGCGGCTCCAGAGTGACAGTCCACAGAGCTCCCACTCCAAACAACCCAGCGCTGATCTGTCAGGTTTTATGTACATCCATGTAGAAAAGTGGGCTTTCTCCCAGCAGATTGTCCTGGGAAAGCATTCAATCCCCAAAAGAGGGAGAGCTGGCTTGGTTGGAACCCACACCAGGGAAGAATGCCCACCACAGCTGACTCATACCCAAGACAGCAGTGGGTTCATCTATGGCTTTGGAGGTCATTTTGATAGAAGACTTGGAATTTCCAGGCTGAATTTCTGGCAGAAGTGCTAAGATTTAAGCCACATTTAGGAGGTTTAAAATGTCATGTGTCATTAAATGGGCAGAAGTGGGTTTTTAAGTGTTGAGCAGCCTCCTAAATGTGATGGGAAAAAGCTCTGAAAAGGTCCCAGTGNTTTTTTAAGTGTTCAGCAGCCTCTTAGAAGCTCCTAAATGTGATGGGCAAAAGCTCTGAAAAGGTCCCAGTGGAGGAGTCCTGTGGGCTGGGAGCATTGGGCATGAGATGGATTTGGGTAACACCACTGGCCTTTTAATCAGCAGCCTCCCAACCAAAGATGCCCTCTCTTTTCCATGGTAGAGATTCTCATCTCCATTGACTCAGTGGCTGGATATAGAAGTGAACTGTCTCCTTTCACACTGGACTCAGTCACCCACCTCACACTGAATTATTTCAGTTAATTTTTATTTGACATTTAAGTCAAACTCACATGAAGAAGAAATTATCTGGGTGGATTTGACTACACTGGCTCTCAGATGCTGCTTGAAGGAAAAGAAGCACTACAGCCAGTCTTCTTGGCTTAACAGGACTGAGGAAATCCAAGCAGGAGAATTCAGACCCTTAAAACGGCACCTGAGGTGAGAACTGAAGCAGATGCTTCCAGTGTTGAAGAACTGGACCCTCTGCCCTCGCCTGACTGAGACACCCAGTAACAGCCTCTGCATGCTCTGAAAATATGAAAAAAAGGAAATTCTCTTCACTCTTATGTATTATTTACTGATTATTCCAGCAAGGAAACTTCCCCATTTGTCTCAAACGTGCACAAAGAGAATTTTTGGGAAGAACATGCAGGAAATAGCATGACCTGGGGATGAAACAAGGAGCAAGTCTGGGGTCCCGAGGGCTGTGCTCGTACAGGGAAGGCGGCTGAACAGACAGCCCAGGACGACCTTCACTCCCCACCCGCTGTCTTGGTAACATGAGCTCTTACACAGTTGATTTATCTCGCTGGGGGCGGTTCCTTGCTTTGCCCGCTGGCTCACCAGGAATTCTTGGTGACAGAGTTGGATGTCACGCTCCTTTTGGTTTCCTCAGACTTCACCCAAAGCCACTTCTAAACGGAGAAAAGGCTCCCAGTTCATATATTACACTTCAATGCTGTCTGGCATTGAAGACAAACAATTTCTGGCTGTAAACCACAGACTTGCTCTTTAGCAGCAAAATTCTCATTCAAACTTTTATTTAGGCTCAGGCTCAGACCTGGTTCCCAGGCAGAGAAGTTTAAACATTCACCTTGCTACAGGAAGCTGACTTTGAGCACAGCGTGGTGCTTTCAGGATGGATTAGTGGATAAAGGATGTGCTTTCAGGATGGATAAAGACATCAATATAAGCAGAAGAGCCACCAAAGAACTCGTCATCCTCACACCAACTGCCTGGCTCGTGCTAGAATTCAATGCAAACCTTTCCTAAGGGACTGAGAGCACTTCCTCTGTTTTCCACATATCCCTTCCTCCAATGGACAATACTGGGCACGGCAGGAAAAGGAAGCACATATGGTTTGCACTCGATGACGGATCACTACAAGGAAAGGACACAGAGATACTGTGGGATTTTCAAGGACCCTCTCACAGCAGGAGTCTGCAACAGAAGCAGGGTTGTGTCTCTTTACAATATATGACATTATGCAGCCCCAGTAAGTGTCCTTTGGCTGCTTACTCTTGCATTTCAGAGGGACTTCAATAAATGCAGTCGATGGTCTGTGATATTCCACAGGGAAATAAAAAAGGATAAACTACCAGCATTTGGAATTTTTTGTGGTGCAGCAGTTCATCTCAGCAAGGTGTATAATGAGATTTCCAATAAACCATCACCCAAAGGAATGAGCCTTTCTCTCTTCTGCGATACCAACTCAAGTGGTCACACAACTCATTGCCCACACAAAATGCAATTTTGCCTCTGAAAACATCAATGTTGGGTCTTCTGTTTATCTGCGGCACAGTGAAATTGCACTTGTGAAAATAAAACATGCGGTCCATCTTCCAAGAAGGTTAAACTCATATAAAAATCAAGTCTCGACTCATTTGTTGCCTGCCTGGGGCTGCATTTAAAAATGTTATTCCTGGCTTGTTCCACTTAAAGATCTTCAGCCGTGTCATTTATTCATCGGATGCGCAGTCTGGCTATTGGGCTACAACAGCCAAACAGCTGAAAAACACTATGGAAAATAGGAATTGTGTCTCCGCCTCTTGGCTGCCGGATGCCGTCCGCGCAATCCACAGGCAAATCTGAAGCTGATAAAGCTGCTACAAAACGTGCATTGCTATGTCACTGTCAAACAGAATCCCAGTTTAGAATGGAGAGTGGGAATGCGGGGGGGGGAGGAGGGGGCAGAAGGGCCAAAAAAATTACCATTTTAAGAGGTCTTTAGTGTCTCTTTTGTTTCCACACTGTATTTAAAGACAATCTGAAGTCAACGGCCAAATTGGCAGAGTGAGGGTTGGGTTGGTGGCGGCTCAGGCAAATGCTGGTGCCAAAGGCTTTATTGGGGTTTTGGCATCATACCCCCAGCAGCAGCTCCATCCCTGAGGATCTTCGTCATCTTAAAACAACAGCTGAGGAAGTAGGGCATCGCAGCCATTCCCTCTTCTACTCCAAAAGTCTCCTCATGGCTGGAATGAGTGATTTTGACTGAAAAGTTGGGGGAAACCACTGTGCCCCAGACCGGAGTCAGCAAAAGAGCACGGGCAGTACTGTGAGTCAGTGGCAGACTTGAAATGCACTTGCCGTGAAAGAGAAGAGGAAAGTGGCCCAAAACGCCTTGAGACCAGTCAGGACGTGCCCTGAGGCGCTACTATAAGGTGCAGGGACAACCCTGACGGGGCGGACAGGAGCCCCAGGCCCAAATTCTTCACCACAACCCCTCTGCGGGGTCAGCAAGGAACAGCCCTACCCTGAGAGCGGTGACCACCCCCCAGAGCCCACTGAGGGCGAGGCCGCCCCGGCACCGCCACCGTCGCTCTCCGCGGGCGACCACACACAAAAGGCTTCTGGTCCCGCCCCTCTCCTATTTAAGGGTCCCACTAACCAATCACCGTTAGGGGCGGAGCTAAAGGGAATTGACAAGCCCCCAGACCCCACTCCCGTGCGCAAGGAGGGGGCGGGGCTGAGGGCGCCACCAGCCAATCCGCAGCCGCGAGCGTCCGGCCCGGCCAATCAGCGTGGCAGTGGGCGTGTCCCGCCGCCGGGTCAGGCCGGGAGCGAAGGCGCCCGTCGCTCCCTGTTCCTCGCGCTCCGCTCGCGGCCGAGCCTCCTCACCGCGGGATCCCTCCGCCCTGCGCGCAGCGGCCGGCGGTGTGTGCGCGCCGCTCCGTCCCCCTCCGCCCCGTGAAGGGATTATTTCCTGCGGCCGCGGCGGCGGGGCGGCCCCGGCGGGGCTCCCGCGCGATGGAGGCACCGGGCGCCCGGCGGAGGGACGGAGGAGCCGCCCCGTGAGGGAGGAACGGGAGCGCAGCGGCCTCCNGCCGGGTGTGCGAGCCCCCGCCGGGGCGCGGGGCACGATGGTCGAGAAGCGGTGCCCGCGGTTGCAGCGGGACGGCGTGTACCGCTGGTTCTCCGAGCTGCCCTCCCCGCAGCGCGTGGAGTTCCTCTGCGGCCTCCTGGACCTGTGCATCCCGCTGGAGCTGCGCTTCCTGGGCGCCTGCCTGGAGGACCTGGCCCGCAAGGATTACCACTCCCTGCGCGACTCCGAGATCAAGGCCAACAACCCCGCGGACCTGGGCAGCCTCACCAACCTGACGGACGAGGTGGTGCGCAGCAAGCTGCTCGTGTCGCTGGCGCTGCTCGGCTCTGCCCACCGCGAGGCCGCCGGGGTCCTGTTCCGCACCCTCACACACATCGACTCGGTCATCAACAACTACGGGCTGCAGCTCAACGAGGGCCGCACGGGGGATGAGTTCCTGTTGCTCTTCACCATGGCATCCAACCACCCGGCGTTCAGCTTCCACCAGAAGCAGGTGCTGAGGCAGGAGCTCACCCAGATCCAGAACATCATGGCCAGCACCAGCAAGAATCCCAGCACCTCTGCCCTCAACACCATGGCAACCTATCCTGGCTGCCATAAGGTGGGTATCCTGCTTTTCCTCGCGGGAGTGGCACTGCTGCAGGGCACAGGGTTTTAAACCTCCCTTTAGCATTTTCGTGCTAAATCGCGGCTGAAGGGGCTGGCAGGGTTGCTCGGTTGATGATGGGGATGGTCGGCTGAGGGCAGAAAGAGAGGATACATGGAGTTTTTAGGGGCTTGTGACATTTAAGTGAGAAGGGCTTCACGAGCTGATTAACAGCACCAATGTAAACCTTCCCTGTTTTCTCCTCAATGCATTTGCTGAGGGGAATGTCCTGCCAGGTCATTGGAAAGCCAGTGATTTAGGAAGGGAAACAAACGTATCTCTAGGTTCAGGAGCAAGCATCTGTTTCAAAGTTTCCCTGGAAGAAGTTGGAGAGGAGGCTCAGCTTTGGGAGTAGCTGTCCAGTGGCAAAGGCATCTTGCTGCGTGTGGGTTTTGTTTAGGGGATGTGATGAGAAACATTTGGAGTTTCTGATGCAAAACTCAAAGAAATGTTGTCGTTTCTTGTCACCCTTCGGGTATCGATCCTGGTGTCAGGGTTCACCGTCATTAACTTGCTGTTCTTCCGTTCAATTGCAGTAGTTAAGCTACACAGAAACATTTTGAGATGTGCTCTTAGTAATTAGATGTGTGACTGCTTAATTGCCCTCAGCCAGCTACACATTAAGGAGTCAAACCGTCTTTCTGCCTCATTTTAACCCTCTGGAAAGTTCAAACTAAGCACCAGCTTAGTGGGGGCATGTGGGCATTTAACAGGCTGCAGCTCCTGAGGACGTTTGGACTCAGTGAATGATGCGTGTTACCCTTCTCTTGGGAAGGATGATGAATCCCTAAAGGCTCTGAAAACCCCTGTATTGGGGTAATCCTAAACAAAGCTCCTGCTGAGGGCTCAGTAGAGATTCAGCTGAATGTTGAATTTCAGACTGAGACAGAAGTCTGTGCAGAGTCTTCCCCTGAATGCAAATGTCCTTCCAATTTCGTGTTTGTTTAAGTACCTCTGCACTGCAAAATTTGGATGAGAAGTGTTAAACTTTGTATTTTTCTTACTCTTCCCTTCCTGTGTTTTGTGCTTGTTCCTAACCTGTGCTTGTTTTGAGGGGAAAGAACAAGGTATGGCAAAACCTCTTCAGTCAGTTCAAACCTCTGTGTGAATAAAATATATCTGGAAAGGATATTTCACACAGGATGTAGAAGGGTGTAATTAAAACCAGAAAGAGCTTCTTTTCAGATACTTAACTACTTGCAGCTTCCCTTATTCAATAGCTGCACTGACCCTGGGTTTGAAAGGACATGCTGCAAATCATATACAAGTTTCCCCAAAAAAAGGTAAAATCAGACAGGCAGGAATGGTTTTTTTAGAGTCTGCTTTCAGAGCTGCAGGATCTGTGGAGCTGCAAAACTCTGGCACTATTTCTGTCAATCTAAGATGGACGGAGAATCCATCCTGCCATTTTTTGTGCCAGGAATAAGGCATCCAGGATGGTCAGTGGATTTTTCTTTTCTACTGAGCTCGTTGAAGGACTGTCTCTTTAAAAAATACATTTTTATAAAAATTGGTGTTGAGGACTCTTGGTTGGCTAAGGGCAGAGTAGGTAAGAGGGAACACAAAGGTGACTTTGCCTTCACAGCCTCTGAATGTGCATTTTGTTTGAACTGATGCAGATTCCCTTCAGATTGTTATTTTTTTTTCGTTGTTAACTGGGTAATTTTGCTACTTTTAGAGTAAGCAGTTGGCTTAAAGCAGGAGTTGGATGAAGCAAGTGGAAAAAACAATGTCTTTCTCCATTCAGCCCAGTTTAAATATGCACAAATAAATTCCAACACGGAGCCCTTAAATCTTGTGATGTTACCAAGTTATGTTGTGACAATACTTGTGTTGTAACATCACCTAGATAAAACAACGTGGTTGTGGAGAGAAAGTGAGTGCCCTGAGCTGCTGCCTGCCAGGAGTCCTGCACTCTTCTTCTTCCTTGGAATTGGAGGAGAATTTCCTCCCTGGTGCCAGCGCTTTCTCATGGCTCCTGTTGCTTTACTACAGTTTGAGCCACGCTGAGCTGGGGCGTGAGGCTGTGTTCTGAATGGGGTGGATGCTGCTCCTCAGTCCTCAGCACAAACCTCCCTGAGCTCATCCTTAAGGAGATGGAGAAATGATCACCATTTGAGGTCCTGAGGAACTCTGGGAAGCTGGGATGGCGTGCATATGTGAGGGAGTGCAAAGCTTAGCCAGTCCGTGAACAGGACGAGTTATCCTTCAGCTTTGCCTGGCGAGTGTGGGAACAGGGAGTAACAGTGTTTACCTGTTTTACTGTTACAATTCGTGATTTCTGTTTAATTTGTTTACTTAGGAACATGCAACAAAAAACTCCACTAGTGCTCTTTGTTCTCTTTGCAGAAACAAATGGGAATGTGCTGCTGCTGCTTAGCCAGTCCTATTAAAATGTGACCCAACTTGATATTAGCTATAATTTTTTTTCAGGGGATTGGAGCTTGCCTTCCTTTTTCCATCTCTTTCCCGTTTTACAGTGAAATCTCTCAAAAAGAAATTGTGTTCTATAGTGAACAGTCTGAACTGTTGATACAAAATCACCGTAAATATTTCATGATTCTTCAGGTTGCTTTGGGGTAGGTGAACACATCTGAAGTTGGTCAGTGATGCAAAGAACTGCTTATTCCTATTTTCTGTTACTGTCTGCAGTTTTTGACTATGTGGATGCTCCAAACAGCTGCCCATGTGGTTTGTTTTTTTTTTTGCTTTAATTCGTGCTTTTTAAGATGCTTCTTGGCTTATGTGAATCATAACTTCGCAGGAAAAGGTGGCTCTGGCTTTAAGTAGGTCAGTAATTATTAGATGCATGGTTTCTACCTGATACTATAAAATGAAAACACTGCCCTCTCTACACTGGTTTAGTCTCTGTGAAGATGGAATCATGAATATCCTGAGTTGGGAGGGACACACGTGGATTATTGAGTCCGACTGCTGACCCTGCAGAGGACATCCCACCAATCCCACCCTGTCCCTGAGAGCATTGTCCAAACACTCCTGGAGCTCTGGCAGCCTTGGAGCTGTGACCATTCCCTGAGGAGCCTGTTCACTGCCCGATCAGCCTCTGGGGGAAGAACCTTTCCCTGACGTCCAACCTAACCCTGCCCTGACACAGCTCCAGCCATTCCCTGCCCCTCTGGAGAAAGCCTATTCTTATTCTTACCCCTTGTCCTGTCCTGTATTTTCTTCTGGTTCTGAATGGTGCCAACACTTGCAGCACTTGAGTTGTGGATTCCTCAAACTTCTTCCTTGTAGATGTGAAATTTGAGGTGGTTGTATGTTTTTTAAAGATTGAAACAATGCCAGTTGTCTTCAAATAAAGCCCAGGCATATGTGTCTGAAGAATCACATCTGAAAAAGTTTTGTTCCTGGTGTGAACAGTAATGGGCTTGTTTTTGACTGGAAATGATGCAGCTGAGTGTTTGGGCTGGTTGTACACCTTGAGATACACATTCAGCTGTGTTTTCTACCTCTGCCACAAAGGAGATGGGATGGTTTTCTGGCCAGCACTTGGAGCCTGGCACCTGCAGGCTCTGTATGTAGTGCTCAGAGTGCAAACTGCTGCTCTCCTAAAGGAAGGGAGCTGAAAGCATCAGGGCACACAAAAAACAGTAGCCAAATATCTCCTGCTGTGCAGGTGAATTGCCACTTCTGCGTTTGTGACCCACAGAGAAGGGAGAAATGACTCAGCTGTCTCCCAACACCTTGAATCTCCCATTCTGACTTGTGGATGGCTTGTGATGATAAAACATCTCTTTTGATGAGAGGTGAAAGCTCACTGGTTTTATTCATTCTTGGATGATGGTTGGACTTGATGATCTTAAAGGTCTTTTCCAGCCTTAATGATTCCTGGGGGTATTTAGCCTGGAGAAAAGGGGGCTTGGGGGGGAATCTTCTTGGTCTCTCCAACTCCTTGACAGGAGAGTGGAGCCAGGTGAGGGTTGGGCTCTGCTTCCAGTCATCAAGGGACAGGACAAGAGGCAACAGGCTCAAGCTGTGCCAGGGGAGGTTCAGGTCGGACAGCAGGAGGAACTTCTTCATGGAAATGGTTGTTAAGCATTGGAAGGGACTGCCCAGGGAAGCAGTAGATTCCCCATCCCTGGCGGTGTTCAAGGCCAGGTTGGATGGGGCTTGGAGCCACCTGGTCTAATGGAAGGTGTCCCTGCCCATGGCAGGGGGTGCAACAAGGTGAGTTTTAAGATCCTTTCCAACCCAGGCCCTTGGATGATCGTGTGATGATGATTCTGTGATCTGGTTGTGGCTGGAGCTGCAGAGCAGGGTCAGAAATAGTCTCTCTGGCTGCAGCTCGTTTGCTGCCGAGAGGGAACAGGAGTCAGTGACTCTGTAGTTATGTGGCTGTTTCAGGTTGGTATCCTGTGAATGGGGAAAAGGGTTCTTGCCTAGTCAGCTTCCAAATACTGCACCAGTGGCTATTTCCAGTTTATAGCATAAGGGACTATTTTTCACTCATGTTCATTCCATAGACTCATCTAAAACTTCCAAATAACTGAAGACTGTATATTGGGAGCAGTGGAGAGCTGATCTTCTGAGGGGTCCTGAAATACCTTCATCTGTCTGCACTGTTTGCCTCAGGGAATTGAATGGACATAATCCCATTCAGAAATATTCAGATTTCTATTTTTATTTTTTGTCACCTGTGGAGTGATGAGTTATAAAAAACTATCACTTGTTGGGTTGAAACTCAGTCCTTAAGCCCGCACAGAGAAAGCAACCTCTTAAATGATCTGTGTCAGCTGCCTTTATGGCTTTTATGTGAGCTTTGTAGGGATAGAATAAATCACAACAAACTTAATTTTTAGCCTCTTAACCCACTGAGGGTGTTTCCTGGCTTTAGTAGATTATCATAGCTGTTGCTGTCTGGGATTAGAGGTGTTTACTCACTGATACCAGGAGTTGCTATCTTGGAGTGATCTCACTTTCAAAACCACATGAAACCAACCTCAGGAGCTGTAGGGGCAGGTCTTGTAGCTTCCAGCTGGTGACATGTGCCAATCCTTGCGTGGCCTTTGCATGTCCTTTTAGAATTCTGAGCACTTGAGGCAACATGAATTGCACAGGTCTCTTGATATTCAAGTTGAGAAATGTGAGGATTCCAGTTCTGGCTCCTTTCTTACTGAAGTTCTTGTTTAACATGTTTTTTGTGGCTTTGATAAAATAGTTCAGTCTCAAACCTGCAATATTTTCAGAAATAAGCTTTAACGTATAAAGGATTATTTGGAAGACAACGGTCTCATAGTAGTAACAGTCCTAATTACCACCAAATTCACTTTGCTTAATCATATATTACGTGATGAACTTCGAGTTTAGAAATCTAAATGGATTTGCTTGGGAAATACACTGTACATCCAAACATCAGGGACAGAGCGGCCAAAAAAAATCTGTGTTGAGCGAATAATGATGATGTTTTTTCCATGAACTGTTTTCCCTTTTGGGCTGAATGAAGTTTTTGTTTGAAGAGCACATTTACTTCCCTTTTTAAATTTACTATTTTTTCTACTAATTGCCTCGTAACTGTTGTCAGTGGAGCAACACTGAAGGCCTCATCTCTTGTGGAATAAAAGTGCCTGTTTTAAGGTGCTGGATGTTTTGAACTGTCCCAGACTTTGAGCTGTTTTAATTGAATCCGTGCATGACCCGTGTGAGATCGTGCTGGAGAAGCAGAGCCAGCAGGAGTTCACCACACCTCACAGGCATTCCAGTGTCTGACTTCAAAGGTGCTGAACAGCAGCCTTGTTTGGGAGTGTTTAACCATTTGGTTTAGTGTTTTTTTAAAATGTTTGTGTGGCTAAAACTGAGATCCTGTCAACTTCAGGCTGGATGGTGGATACTGCCCCTTTCTGGCAGAGCAGAGCTGGGATTCTTTTGTATCTTATATATTCAAACATTCCCATGTCCATTTTACTACTTGCTCTGGAGTGTTTTTTATCTTTCAAAAAAGCAAATATAGTCCCAAAAATATAGATGAGATTTCTCTGAATCCACAGAATCTTATTATAAAGGTGCTGGATCTAATTTGTCTGTTGAAATGAGAACCATTGTCACACTTAAACTGGAATTTGACTTTACTCTTTGGCAAAAGAATTGGAGCAAGTTGTATTGAAGTTGTTGCCCATTGAGATTTGAAATGGTTATTAAACCAAGCAAAGAGGTGTTGATATGGTCCAGATCTGTATTTCTTTGCATGGGTTTTGTAATGAGCAAACATCCAAATTCCTTGCTCAAAGCAGAATTTTTCCATCACTCCCATTGGTATGATTATCCAACAATCAGCACTGGGAGGGATGCACCTTCTAACAGGTGTTCAGGCCAATATAAGGTTGAAGGGTTTTGGTAAATAGATGAAGTGATCCAGAAGTAAGCAGATCAGTTACTTAAGAGTAAGATCTTAATTTTAATTAAAGACCTGCCACAGGTCAGTGAAAGTGAACACTTTTCATGTGTATTATGAATCCTTTACCAGTGTCTTTTTTTTTTTCACTGTAAGTGGAAGAAAGAAGGACATTGAGGGGCTGGAGCATGTCCAGGGAAGGGGAATAGAGCTGGGGAAGGGTCTGGACCACAAGGAGTGGCTGAGGGAGCTGGGGGGGCTCAGCCTGGAGAAAAGGAGGCTCAGGGGGGACCTTCTCCCTCTCTGCAACTCCCTGACGGGAGGGTGGAGCCAGGTGGGGGTCGGGCCGTGCTCCCAGAGAACGAGTGATAGGATCAGAGGAAATGGCCTCAAGCTGTGCCAGGGGAGGTTTAGGTTGGTTATTAGAAAAGATTTCTTCATTGAAAGGGTGCTCAGGCATTGGAAGGGGCTGCTCAGGGAAGTGGCAGAATCACCATCCCTGGAAGTGTTCAAAAAATGTGTGGATGTGCCACTTGGGGACGTGGTTTAGTGATGAACATGGTGGTGGTGCTGGTTGGACTTGATGACCTTAAAGGTCCTTTCCAACCTTAACGACTGTGATTTTATGATTTGAAGTAGTTTTATTACACTCAAGCCATTACTTAAGTGGATATTGGGGAGGGGAAGGAGGGAGAAATACAATTCAGTGGATTTGTGACTCATCAGATAATGTCTTTATGAATTGTTGCAGAGGAGCGCAGGGGGGCAATGAACCCTTTAACCAGGGGAAGGCCCCTGGGATTGTTGCTTGGCTTAGACTTCAGCAGGTTTTCAAATTGCTTCTTTGACTCTACATTTACCTCCCAAATGTATCTTCCAGTCCTATGGGGGCAACTTCCCACCCCAGTGCTGGCAAAATTAATATGGTAGCTCCGATGTCAACATCATAAACATTTTAGAGGCAGATGGCAGTAAGGGCTAAAGGCTTCAATAGCAGATATCACTGTGCTACACTTGGAATTCTCTTGGAAATTGTAAGGGAGTCTTCCCATGTGGTGCCTGTGCTTTTAGCTTTTGGTGGCATCAGGTGAAGGAACACACTTGTACATCAGTGCTGGGATAGAGAGCAGCAGTGTCTGTTCCAAGGTCTGGTTATCTGCAGGTCTCTGTTTTGCTTTTGGGGTGGTTTTAATGAGTGGTTTGTAAAAACTCAGATTTGATGAGTCCAGTAACTCTATGGTAGATTTATGTTCCTTGTGTTAAAAATCTCACAATTCTTTAAGCAAAGGATTTTTAGTGGAAATTAGTTTATAAAATACAGCCCAGACTAATTTTGGTCCATCTGTTCTCCAGAATTTCTAAGGAGCCTTGGAGCAGGTGTGTGATTGTCCCGCAGCGTTTAAGTACCACATGGCTCATTTCATTTCAGAGTCTCACAGGACAAAACCATCTGATCTATTACCCATTTTCCCATTTCCCTTGGAATTACCTCTTCACCCTTTGTGTTCCAAGATGGATCCCTTCTTACCAACTCCCTGAGAATAGGTGTATTTGGTAGCTCTTCAAACATGGATGCACCTCGTGTTTACGTCCATTTGGTAGACCCTGGTTGTCAGAACTTGAATTTCTGTCACAAACCAAACGCTTTCAGTTGCATCCATGCCCAAGTCCAACAAAGCAACTAAATGTGTGTAAATGTAAGTGTTGGGCACTTTACTGGGTGTGTGGAAAGCTGGGTGTGTTTGTGAGCACTTCCTAAACATCCTTGTGGAAGAGCCTGAATCTTCCACAGGAGTAGGTTGTAATTTTCTTCTTGCAGAGGGAGAACAGTGAGGTATTTGTATATGTAATAAATGCAGAACTGGTGCCTGAGGCTATGATTTCTCAAGCAGCTGGGCAGACTAATGTCTTGTTACTACTAAGAGGAAGATGTTTGCTCAGTCCTGCTCCTCCTGGTGTTGTCTCCGTGGATTTTGAGTTCTGGGTTCTTGCACTGATTGCTCTGTCTCTGGCTCGGATTTAGCCTTGTCATGCATCGACAGGCTGACAGCTGAGTGTTAGCAATGCAATTTTTCCAAATTATATAAAACCTGAGTTCTGTCCCTGTGCTGGGAAACAGCAGCTTATCAGTCTGAGCATGGAAGGGCCGTGTCCTTCCCATCAGGCTTCTGCTGGAGCATTTTTGCCATCAGGACTGCACTGTGTTAAAGACCTTGGTGTTAACCTCAAAATAAGCTGCTGTTAATGCTCACTAATATGAATCTGGCAGGAGAGAAGTTGTGTTTCCCCCCCACAGATTCAGTGCTTGGTTCCTGAGTGCACTCGTGTGTGTTACCTGCTCCAGCCTCAAGCCTGAAGGTCAATTTATGGCTATGAAAACCTTTTTTTTAATGGAGAATTCCAAGCCAGTATGGACAGAAGCATTTATCTGTGAGACCTTCCCCAAATATCATTGGCCAGTGTTGAAAACTAAATGTCACATGGAAAAGTTTTCCTGAATGGGAGAGTGCGTTTGTGTCACTTGGAGCTGCAGCCCCAGGATCTCCCTTAAGTGACTCATTGCTCTTATGTTTTGTTCACTTTTCCCACCTAAATTTCATACCTAGCCAGGTATAGAAATCCATATTCTGTTCCCTGGGATCCTGTATCATTGCTCCATGTGTACATGGTGCTTTGGGGAGTGGCTATGTTGATTTTTTTAGTATTGGCTCCACTTCAAACTAAGTCAGCAAATACTTTGCTATTAAACCATGTGTTTTCTGTGCTCTGTTTAGTTATTTTTAAAAGGAACAGATAATTGGTGTTTTGGTGAAACTCTTACCACATTAAGTTTGACTCCTATCAGTCCTGTTATTCTTATGAAAGATTTTGCAGTATTAAATGTTTGGCACTGTCCCTTAGGAGCAAAGCTAAGAGTTACTGAATCCAGCTTTCCAGATTTACTCTTTTCCATGGTGTCTTCTGCTGCCTTGCATAGTGGCAGAGCCACTTCAGGCCTGACGGAGAAGCACCACCTGTAGAAGTAACTGGGTTTTTTTTCCCTGTGTGCTCTTTGATGGATCAAGGGTTTTGGAGAGCTTTCTAGAGCTGCTTTTGCTGTCCTAAGGAGATCTGAGCCTATAGGACCTCTCTGATGCTGGGAAGCAAATCACTGCTGTGTTGGAAATAAAGATGTTGTTGGATGGCAGGTGAAAATGGGAAAAATATGATAATGGCAAAATTCTGGCAGTGACTTCTGTTCCCTTGACGCATTTGTCTTCAACCCCTGAGTTGAGGCAATTGTTTCTTTCCCTGATGACTCCTGGGGGTGGAGGGTGTGAGGGCAGCATTCTGTGATCCTTTTGCCTAATCCATGTTGGGAAGTATCCACTTTTCAGTAGCTGATACCAGTTCTGATCCATCATTACTGTGGACCATGAGGCACAGGATGATTCTGGCTGAGCCTCAGTCATTGAGTAGTGATCCATTTTCTTTATTACTCTCAGTTATGGCCACTGCTTTAACTTGAAATGCAAGAGATGGGCAGGGTTTGGATCTCGAAAATCGGAAGTCCATCTGTGAGCCAGATGCTTTGCTATGGAGGGAGCAGATTAAAGAATCACAGAATCATCCAGGTTGGAAAATACCTTAAAGCTCATCTTGTTCCACCCCCTGCCGTGGGCAGGGACACCTTCCACTAGACCAGGCTGCTCCAAGCAAAGCTGTAACATGGGAGTTCTAAGAATCTCTTTTGCACGCAGTTCAGTGTTGCAGCTTTCAGAGTGACTGAAAAGCTTGCAGGCCACTCTGATATTAAAGTAATTTATGAGTAATGCAATGAAACTATGGATAGGTGCATCCTTCTCCCTGGCCCTCTGGAAAATGCTGTGCTGAGGGTGAGATTAGGCAGTGTAGAATATTTAACTCTGGACTTGCTGCTGTATTTGGTTGGTTTCCTTGGACTGTTTCTGCTGATGTTCTCAATTTCAGTTGTAAAATCCAAAGTCTTCTCTTTAAATGTCTGATACTGTTTCCTCTTAAACCTTGAATGATTCATGACTTGTTTTCAGCATTTATAAAATGTCACTCCTGTGGTTTGTTATGATGTATGGCCTGAACATTCCTGATTCCTTGATGCCAACTTATCTGCCTTTACTGTGGACTGTTACTGCTTCAGCAAACAAGCCTTTAACAGTTCTGGAGCAGCACATGTTTATTCCTTAATGGCATCTTGGCTTTCCCAGAGATATTGCAGATCCTAAAAGGTCCAGAGCAATTTGCTTAATACTTCACATCTTTATCTCCCTGGAATGCCTTGTTCTTTGTCCAGAATCCAGTGACTCCTTGTAGTTGTTTGTGCTGAGCCCAGAGTAGGGAATATCGGAGTGTTCATACATATATAGGGAATATTCCTCCCAGAATTTACCTGACACTGAGTTTACACAGGTCCTTGCTGGGCATCTCCTGTGAAGCTTTTCCCAGTGTTTCTTCCAATCCTCCCAGGACAATATCTCCTGCAGTTCCAAGCTGATGGGTGGGTTATTGTTCCTTGGTTTGGCTTGGCCTCAAATTAAAAAAAAAACAAAAAAAAAACCTGTTACTATTTTGGAACTAAAACTTTGACTTGCAAACCGTTTCTCATTATTTTACTTTCCCTAAACAAATCCAAACCTTTGCAGTATTGGTATGTTTAAGTCAGTGGAAAAAATGATTTAAAATTTGGAATGGAAGCTTGAAGCAGTCGGATTCAGTGGTTATAACACCATTCAGCTCCCTAACAAAGTGCTCCATTTGGAACTAATCAGAGCTTTGTGATTTTTCTAGGCCAATTTGGAACTGCTTTGATGTGCGACGGAATCAGATAGTATGAGCTCAGTCAGACAAGACATATGGGCTAAATTAATCTTTACCAAGTATGTAAAAATTAAATCTTTATGGGGTAAAAAATGGAGGTTATGTGTAAACAAAATGCAAATTATAAACTGCACGCGATGCTTGTTGTGAGGAGAGTGGAGAGGAGGGAATACGAGATAAGAGGCAATAAATTGTAACAAACTGCTTGTTCAGAGATTGTCTGGAGCTCTGTGGGCTGTTCTTAGTTTCAAGTGCTGTAAGTGTTTATATTTCTGATTGTTCTGAATGTTTGAAGCCTGGTTGTTCAGGATAACATAGTCCTGCGTGAATCTCATTTCCCAGCTCTCTCCTCTGCGCTCTCCCTTTGCCAGGAGGATGGTGCTCAGCCCTCTGGAACTTCCTCTCAGCAGCACTGGGCTGGAGTGAGAGTTTAATGAGCTCCAGGAGAGAGACTGTGTGAGATAAGCTTTGGTAAAGACTGACTTTGGCAAGGAAATTTAAACTCTTCCCCACCCTCCCCCAAGCTTGGAGTTTAATGGCTGGTCTAAGTGAAAGCTTGATGTTAAGTTTTGTTAGTGGTGGGAAGCTGTGCTGAAGAAACAGTATATAATTATATTTGTATATTTATGTATTTTTATATAAAATAAATTTTATTTTTTGGTCATAAGTGCTGAAAAGAAAAGCAGGTGCCTGTAACCCTCTGTTTTCTGACGTTCCTGTGCCTTTCTGGTGCAATTTCTTTACACATGGAAGCTTTTTATAGATGTCAGATATACAGAGTCTTTCCCTGGTGCTACTGCCTTAAACTACATATAAAATCTATAAATGTCAGTCTTAAAATGGAGCTTACAATAGGTAATTGTATGGAGTGGGGATGTGCTATTTCTGACTTTCATTGTGTGTGCTGACTGATGGCAACATGTAATGGTAGGGTGTGCAAAGTATTGTTTTCAGCATAAATTGTCCTAACTCATGGCACGGTGTCAAGTGCACAGGGTCTGAGGGAGCCTTTTCCCTCTCAGGGACCTGAGTTTGCTGGTATTGAGTTACCATGAGTGAAGAAGAACTGATTCTGTTATTTTGGGATGTACATTTTCTCCTGTGATTTGTGCAAGGCTAAAATCCACGTCAAATTCTAATTACAGCTCTCCATACCGGGATTTCAGGTTGATTCAGAGTATGACAATTGAATTTCAAGTAATGTAGTTACTATGAGGAGTTACTAGGAGTACTTCTGTTGGTCTGAACTCCCTCTTTAAAGCACCCTTTCCTCTTCAAGGTATTAAACCATTGTGTTCAGTACTGCAAATGAAAGCATTCATCCACTTCTGCTTCTCATTACCTAGAAAATAAGAGGAACTGCCTTACTTAGAGACAGGTGAATGTTATGTTACAAATAATGGATGTTTTTTGAGTTCCTGCATAACTGGGAATGCTCTGTGACAGGCAGCTGAAATGGGCAGTGTTCAATTCTGCCTTTTCTAATGACTTTTGTTTGTTTCTGTAGATTTAAATGTAGTGAAAATAAGTTTTCTCACTCTAAATACAGTTTAGAAGGTACATATTAGGCCACGAAGTCTGTTTCGATGCTACAACCTTCTGCTTGGGCATTTGCAGTGTCCAATTTCTCATTGAAATGTGATCATGACAACAGGCTTTTTAATGGCAAAGACAAGAAAAGTGTGTTTTTGCTAAACTGGAATTTTTCATTGTAATCTGTGTGGGAATATTTGGAAATGCCTTGAGCCTGCAGCTGTGTGGGGGTGATTGTTGTGGTGTGACCCCAGCCAGCAGCCGAGCCCTCGCTCCTCCTGGTTGGGATGGGGAGAGAGAAGGAAAAGTGAGAAAACTCATGGGTTAAAGTAAAGACAGTTTATGGATAAAGGAAAAGCCACACATGCAAGCAAAGCAAAGCAAGGAATTGATGCCCTACTTCCCATGGGCAGGCAGGGATCCATCCCCAGGACAGCAGGGCACTGTCACGGTGACTTGGGAAGACAAACGGCATCACTGAACGTCCCCAACTTCCTCCTCCTTCCCCCAGCTTTATACACTGAGCATGATCCCATGTGGTCTGGAACATCCCTTGGATCAGCTGTGTCTCCCTGTGTCCCATCCCAAATCCTTGTGCCCCTCAGCCTCCTCACTGATGGGGTGGGGTGGGTACTCAAAAAGGCCTCGACTCTGTGTAAGCCCCACTCAGCAGTAACTGAAACATCCCTGAATCATCATTGGTTTCCAGCACAAATCCAAACCAGCCCCACACCAGCTGCTATGAAGAAAATTAACTCTATCCCAGCCAAAACCAGCACAGTGACATAACATAAAACTGAGATTTTCCAAGAGCCCTTTTCCCTTAGTTTCCTTGTTGAAAAGTTAAAAATGTGGTGTCAAGAGGTGAAAGGTCTTGCAATATCTCACCAATTGACTGCTGTGTGACTATTGTTTAAAAAAGAATTATACTGTAAGTAGCTTTATAGATTAGCCAAGATAATCTTGACTTGTGAATAGCTGCTGACTGAAACAACTTCCCTGAACTGTTACTTGGGGAATATCAGTAGTAACACCCTCAGTTTTAAAAGAAGGAAACCTCTCCCAACTGCTTTCCAAGTGACTCTCTCACTCCAGAGGAAGGTGTGATGTTTGTGTATTCCCTCAGTTTATTTTAATGGAGTTTTGTATTTTTTTTCTTTCCAGGTCACTCCAAGGTCCGAGACCCCCATCAACAGTGTCAGTAACAGCTTGGAAAACGTACTCCACACATCAACACATTCCATGGAGGAGTCATTACCCAAGAGGCCTTCGGGGAAACACTCCAAAGGTGTGTCCTTACCCGTGGTGTGTGTGCTTCCAGTGGGTGAACCAGCTCGGATCTCTGGGTGGTGATCAGCTTTATTTTAATTGGGATTGGAGACTGGGATTCTGCTGCTTTACTGCTGGGCTGGGTCCAGCAAAGGAAGTCACAGAAGGGTTTGTAGTAAGTGGGAGTGGGTCAGTGAGAAATAGTCAGTGAGAGTATCCATATTTTTCCACTGGGAAATAAGCAAGAAAATTCCTTATGAGTTGAAAGAGTAGCTGAACTCTCATCAAATATTCTCCCTGAGTGAGTATCTTGGACATTACATCCCTCATCCTTATATTAGCAGGTTATTTCTTGGATTAAGCACATGGTAAATTTTACTTTACCGGGGAAAAGGTATTTAAACACTTAGAATTACACCTTTCTCTTGGTTCCTAAGGATGTAAGTGAGAAACTGAGGGAAGTGGGAGATAGGAGAGACAACTTGCACCTTTCTCATCACCCTGAATGCTGTTACAAAATAAATCTGATTTTTTTGTAATGCTGTTGCATCTGACCTGGCTGAAAACTGGGCTTATCAAATCGGAGTTAATGCTTCCATTTCCACACTCCAGGCTTTGATGGCAAATATGAAAATGGCCAGGTTAAAATGTGACTAACAGTATTTTCATTTAATGCATAAGAAAGCATCGTTAAGTGAGGGAGGTCTTTGAACTGGGAGCTGCTCTTTGTGCAGAACAGCTTTTGTGAGCTCTGTGGTATTGAAAAAATAGCTCTGTAGGGCACAGCTAATGCAGGGGAAATATTACCATTGTGTGTTACCTTCACATATCATTAAAAATATTGTCATGGACCATCTAAATTTTTTTCATTTGGAATTTGCCTTCTGAGTTCTGTTTTCTTCTCTGCCCTGGGCTTCCTGCGTAACTCGGCAGATACAGTTTAATATAAACAGTGACAAAGAATTTCAAAGTAGGTTTTCAGTCAGAGGATATTACACAGATTAGAAAGGGTTAAATATCCGAGGAAAATGTGAACTTGCCCCCACCAACATATTCAACTGTAATCCCAGCAGTGTAAGGAGCAGTAATTTTTTACAGCAGAGTAATGCTGTAAGTAGCCATTTCTCCAGCTGTAAAAACCATCAGGGTAGAAGAAAACGCAGCACTAAGCAGAAGCATGGCTGGGTTTGTGGCTTTCATCTGATTAAAAATAGGCCAGGGTTCAACACTGTTTTCATTTGTACTCAGTGATTGCTATTCCAGTACCATATATGCTAAGATTAGTCATGGTACGCTGTGAAAATTAATTAGGTTTTCCTCTGATCTGTTTTTCTCTTATAGAATACCTGCTTCGTTTTCAGTTTAATTTACAGACTGCCTCAGTGGTAGTTGGGAGAAGTGGGTGTGGAACAAGTACTCACTGGTATTCTGCTTTCTGGTTCACCAGCAGCAAAGACTGTGCTGAATTCTCCCTGATATTTGATGATGTGGCTGGGAGTCGTGTCTCTTCAGTCTGGAGTACAACTGAGGATTATTTGCCAGCCTGGAGCCACTGTTGTTCACTTACAGATTCCTTGTTCTCGTAGCAAACACAGCTCTTAATTTAGCAGGACTTGCTAACTTTATAACCTAGAGCACATAAAATTGTCATGAAAGTCTGGGATGAACAGGATGCTTGATTCTTTTAGTGATATTTTTTAGTGAGTCTGTTTTCAGACAGCTTGACAGGCCAAGATTTCTCCTCAGAAGTAGTGAGCTGCCCAAGGTCATCATTCTGCTCCTGGCAAAGTCCTGGAGCTGGAAGTGTCTCAGTTAAAAAGGCTGTAGCTGAAACAGAAGAAAAATGAGAAATCTCATGAAAAGTGCAGTATTTGTTGTGCTTAGTTGGATTAGAGACAATTTGTATTAATCCAGTGAATACTTTTAATCCTTATTTGGAGAAATGTCAGTAATTTAACTTCCTACAGTTGAACAGTGAATGGGTTTGTAGTAGGCTTGGACCTGAAAGCACTCAGTGACTGTGTTTTCCTTAATCCACCACTTCTAGCATAAAATATTTAAGTTTCTTTCATGGGAAAGAGGCAGAGTGTGGAGTATTCTGCTGGATACTCTAACAGGCAGTGGTGGCAGTCTTGTGTTTGCAGTAAGTGGTAGCTGGGAACGTTTGTACGTCCTTCATGCAGAGACTTGTCAAATACTTGGGAATAATTTCACCAGCCTGTCTGCACAGAATAGTGCTGCCTCAGGAAATGAATTTATAACATGTCTGCCAGCCTGAGAAGTGCACAAACCTTTTCTTTTACCTCAGAGACCCAGGTAACTGGCAGCACTGTCAGGCATTGACAGATAGAATCATGGAATGGTTTGGGTTGGAAGGGACCTTTAAGCTCATCTCATTCCACCCCATGCCATGGGCAGGAACACCTTCCACTAGACCAGCTGCAATGCCCAAGTTGTTGGGAGTGGTGACAAGCTGGGAGCAATCATGATTTGCACATAATTAGCAAAATTCATCAATTTTCCTACAGTGATTCTTCAGTCTTGGCTAAAGCCCCTTCTCCCTCTGCACATATCGACGCTAGAACAGGATAAACCAGGTGGACGTGGCTGCAAAGTGCAAGTTGTGGCATTAGGAAGCCCCTGTACTTGTTGACATAAGCATTTTGGGTGTCTGTGCTCTAGCTGGGCTTTTCTTTTGTAAAATAAAATTTAAAACTTTGGCCTATGCAAACTGGGAAAAAAAAAAAACAGATGGGTTTCAACCGAAGGATGGGGAGCTCATGTGAAATCCGGTGGCTGTGACATGCAGGGTAAATTGTGCTTTTCACTCCTGTTTTGATCAGTGATTTAGGATTGTTCAGACCTGTTTTCACAGATGTGGAAGTTATTTTAATTGGAGGTACCTTTGGGAAGTGGAGACTTTCCCTGTTCTCAGGAACTGACTTGTGCTGAAAGCTGCAGACAGGCTTGTTCACTGGTCTTAAGGTATTGCAGATCTCACTGGTCAAGAAGACCAGAGATAAAAACAGATTCTTGTGTTACATATGATGAAAATTCCAGGAAGGATGGGTTGCTTTCTGTCTCCTTTCCCACTGTTTCTAGAATGTAGTCAGGATTTAATTACAGTTTTAACGCCGACTGAACAAAACAAATTCAAGTGTTGGTTGGAAATATTATGTATCTTGAACCTTTCCCAGTTGCAAGGTGTTTAAAACCCTCCAATTTACTACTTTACAACTTTTGTTTTGCAGGCAATCCTCTGCTGGTAGCTAAGGGAAATTCAGGAAATTCCGTTATTCCGAAGTCCAGAAGGAGCTATCTGACCTGTGGGGCTTCCCAGAGCTAATTTTTAACAAGCCTATGGATGTAGAGTTGTTCTGAACTTTTTTGGTAATTCCCAAAAGAGAAGTAGTTGTGGTTATCACAGCTGAATGAAAAAATCAGCTTATTTTGTATCTGATAAAAAAAGCAATAAGAATTTTCCATGCTCCAGAGATGTTACTAATTATTCTTCCTGCAAGGTTCCAAGGATTTGGCCATTAGGTGGGATAGCACTGGAGGCAAGTCCTGCTCTCTGCATGTGACATATTTTAGCAATGTATTAAACATGCTCAGTGACCACAGCATATTTTCCAAACTCAGAGCGGAATGAAGTACATTAGACCAGATGTTGAAGTGCAGAACAAAAGGATCTTTATAATGAAGGCAGTGTAAGTTGCAAACATCCCAGTACAGAGACTGTGCAGCTTCATCCTGTAATTTCTCATAATGCTGAGGAAAATTCAGATTTGTCACAGCCCCTGGGCTCAGTTTTCTGCAGTGGAGGTTCTGTGTTGGTGATTAGAAGTTGCTGGTGGCTGCCCTGAGGTTTGCAGGTGGCATTTACCCCGTGTTCCTCCCCAGAACAGCCTGGACCATGATTTCCTCGACTAAACAAGTCTCTTTTTTTGCAAAGTGAGAGAAATTCTGCTATTCTTGTGTTTCCTGTATATTTATCTTGCCTTTCCGCTGTTGCCACACAAAAACCTCAAAGTTGTCTCAGTGCCAGCCTGATTTCAAATGAGGCAACTGTTGAAATATGATCCTTAGAGAGTGAAGCTGAATCACAATTCTTGCAACACATGAATCTAAGGATAGACACAAACTGCTGCTGGAGAGTGAGGAGTAAAGCTTTTAAATGGCAAATGGGTGCAGGAGGCTTTGTTCTACAATCTCCTCTCCATTAGTTCTCCTGCTGAGCACAGTAAAACTAATTGCTTAATTGAAGGAACATTGTGAGTCCACGCACAGGGTCCTGCAGAACCTCGACGTGTCCCAGGCTGGAATAAATACATGGAATAGCACAGGACTGGACAAAAAGAGCTGCAGTCTGTGGACATGAATAAACCAAACTTTAAATGCATCTCAGTTAATATATTGATTTAATTTTTAACCAGTATTAGGACGTAAAATAGATCCTTGTTTGCAGTATTCCCGTTGGCCTCAGGTAGGATGAGCTGGGGGTGAGTTGAGCTGGTTGTTATGGGCAGCAAACTTTGGTATCTTAATTATTTCATTACAATAGTTAGCAGAAATGTATGATGTAAACCTTCCAGAACTTCTCACCGCTATTTTTGCTACTCTGTTTTCCTTGGCAAAATGTGTTTGTATGGTCTTGCACCTTTTTTTGTCTCCCACTTCCTTGACTCATTCTTTTTCCATAAGAAACTAAACTGCAGGAGCTCTCCTAGTTAGTGGCAAGTAACAGTCTTTTCCTCCTAAAATGTTTGACACCAGTTGTTCGGGCTGCTGGGGGCAGGGAGAAAATATAGGGGGGAGGAAAAAACCCTCTGAAATCCTTTTGGTTGAGGATCCAGACTTTATAATGCCTTATTCTGCATCAGTTGTATAGCTGGATTATTCTATTTTTAAGAAACTACATCATCTCCAATGATATTGGGTCAACTACCATTAGGGTAGGGCTTAAAGAAATATTTAGGCTATGATAATCCTTCAGGAAAAATCTCTCTCTACCAACTGTATATAATTTTTCAGCTGTTTGTGTATGTCCTTGTTGATTTTATCTCCAACGGGGAACTCTGCTTCTAAACTTGAGCAACGTAGGCTGAGATCACACACCAGGCACTGCGTTCCTGACCTGCTGTCTCCCATACATGAGCTGTTTTGGGAGTATCAAGTATTTAGAGTTAATTCTAGAAGTCAAATCCAAGGATTAGTGTGCTTCAAAAAAACATGTTTTGATGTTGCATATTTTCCCCCATGCTAGAAGATTATTGGCTATTAAGGAATTTCTTGAAGCTTGTTTGTCACAGAAATCATGTTGCGATCATCTGGAGTTGGGAGTTCAATTGGGGCTGGAGGTTTAATTTTGCAATAAAGATAATACTTGAGTTTAGAGTATAAAAAATTCAGAAACATTGTATTTCACCTCAAGTTTTTGCTGACAGAGCAGTTGCATGGAAGGCCACTGTATGTCCCCAAAGCCAGGGTGAGGAGCTCATCCTTGGGCTGTTGTAGAGTGGGAGTGGAGTTCCAAACTCCTGGGGCTGCGCTTGGACTCTGGCAAATTTATGTTGTTAACTGTTAATAAGTCAACTTTTATACTCTCTAGAGGTTGAAGTCAGTATTTCTTTGTCATCCTCGTTACCTCCTTTTCCACATAATAAGCCTTGTCAGGAGAGATCTGGGATTGCTGTGACAAGATACCAAGGGAGAGGAGGAGGGAGCAGCAGGGAGACTTACCCCTCGAACTGGATGAGAAGTTCTGGCTGTCTACTCATGCAATAACTGTCATAAACCTTTTGTGCAAATGTGAAAGGTGCTCCTTGCTGGGGTTTGTAATCCAAGGCCTCGATTCCTTGTGGAGCCCTTTGTGCTCCATGGGAAGACCCAAAGGTCACCCCCTGGCCAAGAGCTGCAGTGAATTGGCTTCAGTGGAAAGTCACACTGCGCATGTTTGAGTGGCTCTTGTTCGAGTTCATGTGACAGAAGACTCTTTAATTTCCTATAAGCAGTTTTAATTGTGACCTTGATTATATATTCACCTAAAATGAGGGATTTCAAGCATTAACCCAAGGGCCTTATCTTGAAGCTGCTGAATGATTCTTTAACTTTAGTCTTCTTTGGACTTCCTGCTTGGTTTTCGTCAGTGAGATGATGGAATCACTCTGGGCATCTGTCAGTCCCTATCTTATTAACTGCTGAGCCTGCTGATTAAATTCATGCAAATTTGACAGAGCTATTTAGACTTTTTGTTTACAGTGGTGTCTGAATAGGAGAGGTAAGGACAATTTACATGCAGTGTAGATCCATGGGAAATCAGGCTTCATTTTGCTCTTTTATAATCCATAGAATCATTGAATGGTTTGGTTTGGAGGAGATCTTAAAACTCTTCTCATTCCATCCCCTTGCCATGGGCAGAGGCACCTTCCACTATACCAGGATGCTCAGAGCCCCATCATTCATCTTACTTTTATTTATTCTTATGTTATATAAAGATTTGTGTACTGGGCAATATATTTTCCTTATTACACATTAGGAAATGACCAGGTTTCTGCTAATGTAAGGTTTGACAGTGAACACTTGATTTTGGGTCCTCTGAAACCTGTTTGATTTGGCTTCAGTGGGAGTTGGATGATAGTCCTGTTTATAATTAATTAGAATCAAGCTACTCTGAAAAATACAAATTCTAAGAATAGGATGCTGGTAAATTCTGCCATGCCAAGGAGTTTTACCTCACTGTAATGCAATCCACAGGCACATTCCTGATCTTGGATAATGAGAATGTAGTCATCAATATCTAATATGAGATTATAAACTCATATTTAATACAATTTGCCTTTTTCCACGGCTCTTCAAAAGCACAGGAGACAACACAGCATGTGCATTCCTAGAAGGACTCTCCTGTTTCCCAGTCCATGTCTGTGAAGTCCTGGCAGTGCCTGTTCTGGCACATGAGTTTTTAATGGAGATGAAATTAATGGCCATTACCTCAACAGCTCTGGAAGCAAAAGCATGACCTTCTGCTGCTAATGGAAACAACACAAGCAACTTAAGCTTTTAATTAAAATTGCATTAAATGGTGAAAACCAGTTTTCCCTCAGATCTTTAGGTAATGGCTTAATGCGGCCCCATCTTCTGAGACAGAGTGAAATGAGTTGTGAGAACTTTACCTCATGTACGTCACTGTGGAACTAATGCTTAAACCTGCATTTTTACTGAAAATCCTTCGTTAAAGGCAGGGGCTACAAGAGAAAATGTGAAATTTAAACTTGCTGAGGGCTAGAAAACATGTCATGCAGGACTCAAAAAAAAAAAGAAAAAAAGGTTGACTATTAACTGCTGATTCTTGTCTCCTGGCAAATTCCTGCTGCAACCTGATGGCAAATGGCTCAGTAGGGCTGGGCATTCCTGTGTCTGCNAAAAATGTTGACTATTAACTGCTGATTCTTGTCTCCTGGCAAATTCCTGCTGCAACCTGATGGCAAATGGCTCAGTAGGGCTGGGCATTCCTGTGTCTGCTGCCTGCACATGGAACAAGGGATGTGGGAAAGGCTCAGAAATGCTCAGCTGTTCCTTGCATCTTTAAAACTTAACACCCTGGAACATCTGGGAATGTCTGTTCTGAAACAGCCTGTTTTGCTGCCATGTTAAACAGGGTTGCAAGAAATTTAAAAAGAACTGGAAATAAATGGCTTGCTTATCGTATCTGGGCCCACATATCCCTTAAAGTAAATTGGACAAAAATTGCCACTTTAAGGGAGAAAATAGGAGTGATTCACATGTATTCCTAGAGAACCAGCATGTCCTTGCCCATTTTACAGACTGTCACCAGTGTACTAAGGACTAAATGGCAATTTTCTGGTGTATGTTGTGCTTAAGAAGATTTTATAGCCGGTTAGTTGTTAGCTGGTAAATGTTCTTTCCCTGATTTTATTCCTAAATCCCTCATTTTCCAAGGTACATTTTTCATTTCCATATACCTTTACATTTAGATGAATTCTTGCCTCCAAAAGCTGAGGGTAATAGGCTTAAAGTACAATAATTTTATCAATAGGTACCTGGAGTTTTTACAGGCATCTGCATATACAAGTTAAAAATGGTGTCATTCCTCACGGATTTTTGGGCCCAGACCTGAAAATTCATAAATATTTATAGTAAATCTTGGGTTTCTTACTTCACTTTTGATGTCAGCGTTAAAACTTGCACACTGGGGCTTTTCTGGGCAGACATGGGAAGCTGTAATTTTGGAAAGAATCAGTCTGCAGTATGGAAAAGATCCCAAATGTTGTAGGACTGGAGGTGACATCAGAGAAAGGGGTGATATTGGGAATAATCAATAATTCTGGTTCCTAGTAGGGCAGTAAGTCACAGGAGGAGGTTTTTTACCCTCAGCACTGCCATGACACATTGGTCATGAAAATGAGGGAGTGGGTGGGGAGGAAGGATGAGAGCATGACACAGAAAGAAAGTTGTTTACTTGCCAGCAGTTTCCTTTGCTTTCCCTTCTACTATGACAACAAATATTTCTTTACTCTGCTTCCCTTCCATCTAATTTGGAAGTGACCTTATTGAGTACATGACATTTCTGTGGAAGTGCTTATGAGTTCTCACGTTCAGTCTCTGGCACAAGGGAACAGATGGATTGAGGAGAAGAAACACGAATGTCATAATACTTGTGTTGGTGAGAGAGACCTTTTGCAAACGGGAACTCTGCCTCCAGGAGACTATTCCAGTGTGGAATCAGTAGGGAGGGAATTGGTGCTTTTTAAATCATGTTCTCCTGTGCTTTGGCTGCTGCCTGATGCCACCTTGATTCCCAGATCAGGAGATTTCAGCATTGGATTCTAGACTGCAGATTCCAGCTCGGAAGGAATCGATGCCTTGTGTCTTTCGCTGTGCAAGAGCTCCGGATTCTTGTGTTCTGGATCTGGCTTTGCATGTGAGTAACAAGGGTCTTATTTATGTATCCATCAAACTGGGGTAGCTCTTGGTTCTCATCAGGGCAGGCCATGGTTGGACATGTGAAAAACTCAGGTTTATGTCAGAATCATGGAATCACAGAATGGTTTGGGTTGGAAGGGACCTTAACGATCATCTCGTTCCAACCTCCCTGCCAAAATATGTGGGATTTTTCCTAATTTCTGGTCAGAAAGGTTCTTTGGATGCTCTTTGTTGACAGAAGCAAGTCCCTCCCCTTTTTTTTATTTAAATAGTTAGATGTTATTTCTTAAATTTTGTGTCATAGCTGCCCCATCCCTTGAAGTGTCCAAGGCCAGGCTGGACAGGGCTTGGAGCGACCTGGGATAGGGGAAGGTGTCCTTGACCATGGCAGAGGGTGGAATGAGAAGAGCTTTAAGGTCCCTTCCAACCCAAACCATTCCAGGATTCTGTGATTCTCTTCTACCAAAAAATAAAGCTGAAAACAGTCACAGCAGTGGGATTCTGTCCATTAATTCAGTTCTTTTGGGGTTGTTTTAAGAAAGTTGGATTCTTCTGTTTAATGCTGACTTAATGTAGCTTTTATAAACTGCATCTGTTGAAAAATTCCAGAGCAGAGCCCAATCCTGAGAGCTGGATGAAGAGACTGGACAGCTGTAGGTGGAAGGAAGGCATATGGAGTTGTTCATGGGTTGATTCCAAGGAGTAAGTTGAGAGTGAAATCTCATTTGGGGATGGCAGATAGTGGAAATTGGGAGAGGTTTGAGGGGTGACACTGTCCCAAACCCATGTGAGCAGCATCTCTTGTACTTCCCTTCAGCATTTGATGGAATTGTTGCTCTTATCCATATGGTAGATCTGTTGTTACTTTGTGCCACACAAGTAGAAGAGACAAATAGTCCACTTTGGCATCATTGAGGTGCTTTGAGTTTTCATTTCTAATCTCATTTTCTCTTGTTCTTTTATGCTGGAAAGTGACAGGCTGTAATTAATGCAAAGCAATGGTTTTGATTAAAGTCAGTTTTATTTCTCAGGTGCACAGAAATGCTGAGCTAAAAGGTTAATGTTTCATTTGCTTTCTGACTTCTTCTTTTATCTCCCTGGAAAAAAAAAAAAAAAACAAACAAAAAACCAAAACAACAAAAAAGGAGAGGACTTGCTGTGCTGCACAACTTCCCTGCCTGGAGTGGATGCATTTCATCAGTGCAGGGTGTGGGTGCTATTTTTAACAGTAACTCAGAGGGGCAGCCCTGCTAAAATTACATCATTAATACACACAGCTGAAGGGAAATGGCATAAAACACAACAGGGCCTTCAGAGTTTCTCTTTCTTGTGTTTTCCAGTTCTGTGGGTGAATTATTTCAGGTGTAACATGCCAGCAGAGATGCAGTTGACCCACCATATTTACATCAGACTTTGTTTACTTGTAAACAGGCCCGAGGAAAAGTGCAATAAGTGAGTTTGTCTGCAAAAACAGTGGGTATGAAATAGGTGTTAGTGGCTTGGGGAGCTCGAAGTTTGTGTTCCTTTCTGTCCCTGTTATTAAATAGTTCAGGGATTTGCCAGATATGCAAATACTGCTAAAATGAGTGGGGAACAAGAGCTTTAAACTCTAGTTTTTGCTGGAAGTGTGTTTGGTTTCATTCTGTAATCCCTGCTGAAGAAACTGTGGGGATTCAGAGCTTCAGGACTTGGAGCTTTTTAGTGGATGGGGTTTGGTTTTGTTCCTGTTCTTTTTACCTCAGTTTCTGGGCATTCTCACTGCCCTGGCAAATATTAATAAAATCTACTCTGTTGTTTCCCCTCTTGCATTTCCTTCATAGACGTGTTACAGAGACACTTGTCTAATAGTTGTGCAGTGTCTCAAAATCAGCTTAACTGCTGAGTTAAAACTTTTTTTCTGTCTCTTTGAATTACTGGTCAAATCTTGTCTGGGATCCAGGATGGAGGAACAATTATTTATACAGAAGTAGAAAAGGGAACACGAATATTAAAGCCTGAGAGCAGAGACTCGAAAATGTACAAGGACTTTCTTGCCACAAAAGAGGAACCTCACAGAAGTGGCTGTGCAGGGGATATTTGTCTCTCACTGAGCTGAGCACTTGAATGCATTTGTAGCTCTTGGCAAGACTGTCTGTACTCAAGGATTTTTCTATTCCAGATGAGTCTCTTAGTCTGGCGTTTTCACACAGCACGCTAACAGAATATTTTTTTGTTGTTAGCAAGGCTATAATTCCTTAGAAAATCAAAATTGAAGCTGCTATAAAATGCCTTTACCCTCGCTGCTCTTGCATTTTATTACAGCCTTAGTCATGAGTTTCATGATGCTGATACTGGTCTTAAAAATGCAGCAAACAGCACGTGCTTGTTGACACGAGCATTGAACTCTGCTGGCCTGGAGCAGCCCTTCCAAACCAGACAAGCTGCTTAGAGCTTGAAATGCACATTTCTGCTGCGTTTTTGCTTGGGACTTGGAATCTCTTCACTCCTTTGGGTAGCTGCAGGAATCCTACAGGCAGGGTTGGAGCTGCTGGCCATCTGATCCCAGGGCTCTGGTGTTTGAGCTCCAGGTTGTCCTTCAAGCCAGGGCACGTTGGCTGAGCAGCTGCTGCCTCGTCACGTCCCTCCAGGCTCCCGCCATGCCGATATATGGTTACATGCTGCAGCCACAGCCCATGTTTGCCTGTGCTGTCGGATACAAAACACCCATACGTTTATGTATATTTATATATGTAACTCTCAGGTCCTGACTTGGTGACTTTTAAGCTTAAACTGTGCTGGGCAAATCCTTATTGGATGCAGTTGGGATTGATTACAACTGTAATTGCTTTTATGCAGTGGGGACTGGGGCTTTTTAATAGAGTAACAGTGGGTTATGATTATCTAAGTGGTCTGAAATTAGCTTTATTCATTCATTAAATGACTCAGATCTTGTGTCATGAAGGAAAACTAATGGGTAGTAGCAGCCTTAAGTTACCTCCAAACAAGGTAGTTTGTAGTGAGTTCAAACTGCACCCAGAAGTGGTTTGGGGCATTGTTTCACTGCTGGGTTTGCTGTGGTGCTGTGAGACTTGATTTGTCCATCAGGATTTAGGACATTGCTCCAAACTTCAAAGCTCAGATTCCCAGCTGAGGGGACCACCTGCATGTGTCATGTTTTCCCTGGTCTGGTTCCTTTTCAGTGGCTTGAATCCTCTTTCTAAACTCAGGGAAAGCAGCTGTTCCGTGCAGACCTAAAGCTTCAAAGGCTCTGGCTGGAACTGGATTTGTTCCTCTGGTCATGTTTGGGATGTAGTGAAGCCTGGGTTGTCTGGGCTTTGGTGCACTTTAGCTTTGGTGCACTTAGGGAAAGTTTTCCATGGAAAACTGACTTTGCATGTGTAGTTTTGCAGGTGAATACAACATCTAGATTAGAACTAATCATCTGGCTCACCTTGGGTTTGCTCAGGGAATTATGTGCCAGAGAAAATCCTTTCTAAGAAAGCAGGAGCCTTCTCTAGGATGAGCAAACCTTCTCTTAAGAATGTGAAACAAAGCCAATATTTTCTTTAAAAGTGCTCTAAGAATAGTAAATAAAATAAGCACTTGATCAGATAAAACTAGACTAAATATACAAGTGCATCTTACTTACCCAGCAAGTAAAAGTATTTATATACAAAGTTGAACGTCTCTCTTGATTGCAGAGATATTTTTACCAGACAAATTGCACACAGGCTGCCTGCTTTTAATTGCCTGTACAAGGATGTGTGTTAGTGATTACTGAAGCTGCCCTTCACCCTGAGAGTTTGGGGTTTTGGTCACTTCTGCAGGAATATTTCTCCAAACGAGGCATCTGCTCCAGCTACTGGGAGAAGGAAGATGAGTCACTGGGCTGGATCTGTGAGCAAATGAAGTCCACAGCTGCATTCAAAACTTTCACGTGCTCTTCTCACTTGTTGCAAATATTCATTAGCTGCAGCTCCATGTGGAATTAGCCAGCTTGGGGAATTAGGCAGTAAATGTATTGTACAAATTAAATTCTGGAGTCCTTTAAAAATGCACCCCCCAGGCTACAAAATCTGAGCATGTGTTTAATCTCAGTGCCACTGATGTCTCTGAATTTATTGTAGGATACCTTTAAACCTTTGGTGTTTCATGTATTTACCTAAAATTGTGCTTGAAAAATGCCAAAAAATTCCATGGTGTTAAAATACATCAGGACTCCCTTTTGGCTGTGTTCTCCCTGATAGAGATACATCTTTGATTAGAGCTGCTTGAATTAAAGAATATGTTGCTGAGTTGTCTCTGATGTCAAACTCTCACAGCCTGTCTTGGCTCTGTATCATAATTCTTTCCACCAAGAAAGATTTCCACCCATTATTATACATTTCAGCAGCAGATCCTTGGGAAGTGAATGTTTCAAGGCCCAGCACCTGTTCAGTGACATGTGTTGGTGCTCAGATTTAGGAAGGGAGTGGAGCTGCTACACAAATATGTCCAATCCAGCAGCCCTTTGTGGATAATTTATTCTGTAAAAGCTTTTTCTGGCCTTAGAAATGAAAAAAGGCAACTTGTGAGGCAGTTGTTGTGCTCAGAGGCGATGGCAGGCGGGAGCAGGGATGCGAAGTGCTCTTGGCCTCAAGGATTTGGGAGGAAAACCCTTCAAAACAGTGTTTGAAGCTGTGTCTCCATTTTTTGAAAGCAGCTGATGATTCTTCAGGGTTTTACATTTTCCTGTCCAGATGGGAATTCTCTCCAGCCTCCAGCACAGGCAGCTTTTGGATTTAGTTAAGCTTTTGAATCCAGTGAAATTGTGAAACCCATCTTTAGGTTGATTGGCTTTGTGGTTGGCTGAAGTGGTGACAGTGTCATTCAAGATTACTCAAAAAATGCATGAATTCAATTAAAATCCCAAAAGCTGAGATATACAGGCTTTTTTTTTTTTTTTTTAATATCTGTCTGTTTTGGAGAAACAGAAGGTCACTTTGTTGGCAAGTTGAATAAGCCAAACTGAGGAAATAGCAGGGGCATGAAAACTACTCATTTGATTGGGGTGAGCGATACAATCCCAGCGTGTTATTGCTTCCTATGTGCTGCCAAAAGTAAGCTCATGTCCTTGATTTTTAAAAAAGCTGTGTAATTATTTCCTGTGGAATATTGCAGTTCATAGGCTCCAGCTTTGCTTTCAAATTAAAGCAGGATTGACTTGTCACTTCAGCTCATGTTGTAAGTATGTGTTGGTTTTGATCTTAAATATTCTCTGCATTGGAAGAACCCTCATTTCTTACATGGGAAAAATGACAGTTCTAAGGGCTTTTCTCTGCTAACAGGAATTTTTCATTATGTCCATGAAGCTTTAATTTCCAGAGTCTTCCTGTAATGGCAACAGCCAGCCAGACTTCCTTGCTAACTAGTAAAACTGTTCTGTTTGGTTACAAGTTTTTTCCTATAGCTGTAGCTTCCTTTCCCAGCAGACACCATGGAAAAGCTGTTGTCTGCTCATCCACTTCTAGTTTTAAGAGATACCAGCAGAAAACTGGATGGTGGATTCTGTTATGAGGCTGAACAGAGTCTGAATGAGTCCAGCATACCTTAAACTTGAGTTCTGTCTTCCTTTTTCTCCACAAAAAAAAAAGAGAGAGAGAGATGATGATCAACTTGGCAAACTGTCTTAAGAGAGCTAAAGGTCAAAAAGTGGGAATGGAGGGAGCAGCAAGTGCTCGGTGACTTCCAGCCCATGGTTCCTGGGGCATGTCCTGTGACAGACCCTGTTCCATCAGCTTCAGGCACAGGAGTGGGGGAGAATTGAGGCCCCTTTGTGTCCCCTGCTACATTTCCCCTCCTTTGTTTTTCTAAATGAGAGCTGTGATGGTGATTAGTCCTGTCTCCTGTGTCTGTGTCTGCCAGGCGGGATGAGTTCCTGCAGGAGTCTCAGCTTAAGGAATTCAGTAATCAGAAAATGACTCTCCATTTGGACTCTCCAGTGAATGTGTGCCTTCTTTTCAGGAGTGTTCCCAGGATTTTTGTCCTGCTGTGTTCATTGCTAAGTTTCATAAGTGTAGCAGTCCTTTGATTCCCTGGATGGGTCAGGATTTGTGGAGTATTTGAAGATACCTGATGTGGGAAGAATAACCAAATACCTTACTATGCTTTCATAGCAACCACCTTTCCCCCCTCTGTTGGAAGGGGGAGGTAAATGCATTATAACTTCAATATTTTTACATTTCAATATTTCTCTTTTTTTCAATTAAATATTCAATTGAAGTATTTCTTAGCAAGCAGCAGCTTTATATTTGCATAAAGGATTTGGGATCACTTAAATATCTTAATTATGCCTGTTCACACAATGTTTTCGCAATCCATAACCACTGTACTATGTGAAAACAGGTTACTATCTTAATAAATTACCCTGCTGTGTCTGGAGAGTTCTGAGATGTCACTTGTCCTCACTACTCATACAATAACTAAAGGTCATTCTTATATGACAGCTCAATGCACTGAACTGTAAAGAGAATTCCTTCATCCTTTCCTATACTTTACCTTTTTTAGAAGTAGTAAAATAAGATGAATTTCAAAAAGAAACACTTATTTCTTTACCTGTTTTCCCTCACTTTTAAGGGAATATTCAAAGCAGTTCTTGATGCTCTTAAGTGGGAGCATTTTCCCCTTTTAGTATCTCTGTACTTACAAGCTCATGGCTTGTAAGTAAAATTCAATTTGCCTCTGTTACCTTTTAATTGACACACTTAAATTTAAGAATGTATTTGATGTTCTCTTCTCTCCCCCCCCCCCCNNCCCCCCCCCCCCCCCCCCCCAGCAGTTTCAGTACCTACAAACATCCCACACCAGAGCACCTCCTGTTTTTCAACTTTTGGACTCTGGCCCATCGATATTTTGATGCAGATTAGATATCACTGAAAAGGGACTTGCTTGTGCAGGAGTTAATGTGTCATGAAACAAGCCAAAGTGTGTGTTTGTTGGTTATGGAACAGAGCAGAGTTCAAGTTGAATGGTTTTAGTGTCATCCTGTCGGAATTTGGTGATTCAGAACCTGCTGGGTCCGAGTCTGGAAGTTGGACGGGAGGCTTTGGGACAGTCAGTGAAATCTTTCTCTGAAATCATCTCAGGGACAGATCAACAGTGCCTTGGCTTTAATGACAAAAGTGTTACAAAATACTGTCATTCTGTGGTTTGTTGAAAGGAGTCTTAGTAAATAAACATGAGGCTGACTTGATTTGAGGTCCTGGGACATCATCCCTGGAGGTGTCCAAGGAACAACTGGATGTGGCACTCAGTGCTCTGGGCTGGGTGACAAGGTGGGGATCGGGAACAGTTGGGCTCCATGATCTTGGAGGTCTTTTCCAACCTCAGTGATGCTGTGATGGCACTAACACCAAGCTTTCGGCACCCTGAAAGATGCTGATCAATAGCTGAGTTATTTAGATCTCAGTTTTCACTAATCTGCTTATCTTACAGGCTAAAAACCTAATATTTGATTCAAGTTTTCTTCAAGCCTTGAGTATTCCAGTTAAATTTAAGTTTTGAGAAGTAGGGAAATGGAATTTAGTTGATGGCAAAACTTAGTCCTTGTGTGTTTGTGGCAGAAGAGGCTCCATGTGTGTGCTGGGAAGAAAAGAGTATCCTGGTTTTTTTCATTCCCCGTCATAGCCTGGATAAAAAGCTTTAGAAAGATTAGAAAAGTGAAAGCAGGAAGTTTTCTGCAAAACAGCCAAAAAACCCTCTTAAGCTGATACTTATAAGCAGTTAGAAAAACAACCAACTGAAAAACCACAAAAACCCTTTAATTTCTTGTGTTTTGTTGTCATGAATATGTTTTCCATGTAGCAAATCAACTGGTTTTTGTTTTCTGTCCCTTCTGCCTGTATGTATGGGAATATAAATACTGGTTCACTGAGAGACTTTGAGGGTTTTTTGTTCCCAATTTTTGGCATCACTTTTGTTGTCCAATGGACAACAGTAATTGGGTAATGCTGCTTTTGAAGCATTTCTTTAGCAAACCAAGAGGAGATGGCATTGAAAGTGTTGGTGCTGCATTTCTTACCACTTCTGTATAAACAAGGATGTGGAAAAGATTTTATTAGTTCCCTTTTGTTCGACCTTTTCAGCAAAAACTCAGTTACTGTATCTGTGTTTGGTGCCTGCTTGCATGAAGGCACAACTTCAGGAATGAAAACTTATAAATTAAAGCATCACTTATGATTATGGCTTCCTGTAGAATACAAAGTAAAGGATTTTACTCATGTTGTTTTCCAGATTAAAAATAAATTGCAGCATTTCTGCTGGTTTTAGTCAAGTATCATGAACTCAGATGTTCAACCCAGTCTCGGGACACTCAGATTTTACAATGCTGGAGGTTGGTATTTCTGTGCTCCATCCCACACAAACTAAACCTGCATCCAGGGAGTTAATTAAGGAAAACAACTAGCTGTGTATAGAGTGGTGTTTGTGCTGAAATATCGGATATTATGGAAAAGGACTGGGCTACAACAAACACTCCTGATCATCTTGCATTATTTTACTTTTTCAGGGGGAACACAAAATTCTCAGTGTGGATTGAGAGACTGATTCTATCTAATTCTTTTATTAGGATTGATCCAGAAATTGTAAAAAGGGGGTTATAAAAAACACAGCATCCAATGGGATATTAGGAAGGCTTCCAAAAATGTCTCCTCTGCTCTTGCCCACATCCAGTGCATATTCTACCTCACTGGCCAGGAGTACCAAACCCTAAAGGGTTTGAATCAGTCTTTTGCTTTATGTAACTGCTGACTCCTTTTGGGAAGAGGAGTAGATCTGTGGCACTGCTTTTTTTTGGAGGGAGAGGCAAGAAATCCAGAGGGTCATGAACAGAGGGAAGGAGTTGTGTGTCCTTTCACAGAAGCACTCAAGTGATTAGATGACAAATGCACTAGTATCACCCAAATGGGTGAAAATCCCAGGCTAGAATAGGAAAACAGAACTGAATAAAATGTCTTCAGATTCAGTGGATCTGTTTTCCCTGGATGCTTTGGAAGGGGGTGGGGGAGGCACTATTTGAAAAGCAGACAGGGTAACGTAGCTGCTCATGGCTGTGATTCCTGGCTGTGCCTCGGGCTGGAGTATTCCACATACAGGCTTCCACACTTGATACTGTACTATGTACAGTTAAAAACTGCATCAAAAATCCTTCTCTGGTGTTTAAAAGAGAGCAGCAAATAATAATAACAACAACAACCTTAAGGAATGATGCAGGACACTTGGAGCATGGGGTGTCACAGCCTCGCTGGAGCCTTTCCTACAGCACTGAGCTTCTACAACCCCCTTTGTATCCCTCTGCCCCTTTCCTAGGTGATCTCATCCAGCTGTTTCACTTACCTGCTGGAATTTCCCAGATATTTATGGAAAATCTCCATGGCAAAAAGTCTTGTGTGCCCCTATTCCAGTGCAGCTCAGGAAGTGAGGGAGTCACACTCACACACAGCCAAGCACTGCTCCTGGATTGTTTTCCGGGGAAGTTCTGGGAGAGAGGAGCAGACAGAAAGGTGGCTCAGGCTCTGAGATCTTGTGTCATGTCCAATACCCTGTCAGGCTGCTGGGATTGGATCCTGCTCCATGCACAACCATCCCTCACGTGGAGAGCCTGGCTGTGAGTTCCCATTGATTACTTCCAGACCTAAAGCTCAGATTTAAAGTAGCACAAATATACTTGTTCTGGGAATCTCCTGAATTAGGAACATCAAATTTTTTTTTTTTTTTTTTTATCCCCTGGATTGGGAAGTTTGAGTTTTGCTGAATTCAGCATCCTGAAAAGACAGAAGTATCAGGTGTCCCTAATTCTGTACAAAGGTTTTCTGCTCAGGGGCTCATTTATTGGGATACTGGACAGATACTTTGAGCAGTTTTCCATGCTTTTGAAAGTAAAAACAGTAAATAAAAATTCCTTTTTATTTTCTTGATAATATTTTAGACAGCAAGTTTAATATCCCCTCACTTGTGCTTGGTGGATGGCACCTTCTTCTTCTTCAAGAGTTTTGAGGATGGATTGCTCCGAATAAAGTTAAGCTTCATGATGAGGTTTATTATTCCAACAAAATCAACCAGAAGTTAAATAACACAAAGATTATGTGAGAGACCACATAACAAAAACCTACAACTTCAGAAATTAAACAAGAAGTCTAGATTTTGTTAAGCAGATGGTGTTTTTCACAGTATTAGCCAGCTGGGAGAAAATTCCTGGAGCATTTTGTATAATATTAGGAATTATCCGGTGCATTGTCCCTAAGGCTGTCGCTGTTTCTGCAGCACAGTGAACTCTGTTTCGTGCTCTAACACAGTCCTCATCTTACAAGATTCAGAATTATGCATCTAATGGTTCACTTTACTAATTACAATAATTTTCCATGGATAAATCTACTGCAGTAGATTTTATTAACTGGGCAATTTCAGGCCAGAAGTTGAGCATGAAAAGGTCATGTAACTGTAACACCACAAAATCCATGAGGTGATTTAAGGTTTGTTATTAACCCGCAGAGTAAAGCGGGAATAGCTTTATTTGATGTCCATGGCTAATCCAGTTTTGCTTGAATTACTGGAGAGATAAAAATGAATGACTGGAAGAGATGGGATTTGAATCCTGTAGAAATGTGAAATGATAAGAACAGTTGCAGGGAAGTGGTGCTGGATTTGCTATAAACAACAAATGTTGCATAACACTTGCTGTGTTTTTTCAAAACCAGATGTTGCATCAGTTGACACTGGGCTTTCTGCAAGTTATTTGCTCATCCTTCAGCTGTTTCACCAACGTTCCCCCTCTCAATACCCACTTTGCATGTTCTTTCTCATTATAATTCTGTATAATTTATAATTCCAAGCAGCATTCAATATATTTTAGCTGTGATTACAGTAAAGGGGGGTTGTGAATTCCCTTAAATAAGAGCACTGAGGTAGATTTTTCTTTAAATGAGCCTTATGGATGTTAAAATCTCCATGTTAAAGTCTTCATGGCACTACACGTTGTGTAGATGGCTCAGCAGTATGTGGTGTGCAGATTTACTCCTGCGGTGCTCAGCATGTGGTGTAAAATCATTTCAGAAGCGTGAGAGGAACCCACTGAAATGTTTAAGAGGAACAACTCTCTACAAAAAGCAGAATGTGCAGGAGAAAGTAGTAAGTAATGAAGTGCCATTATTCATAAGCTCAGGGATTTCTGTAATTGTAATTGGGAATTACATGGAGGAGGAACATTTGAGGTGATCAGAAGAGGAAAGTTAATTCTGGCAATGTAAAGACAGGCACGGACGTCTGTAGATTTGCTTAGAATTTGGAGGCTCTAAAAATTTTGACTGTGAATAAATAAGACTCAAGGAGATTTTTAAGCAGCCAAGACTCAGGCAGTAACATTTTTAAATGAACAGGACGTGCTCTGCTCAGGTGAGACCCCACCTGCTGTACTGCCTCCAGCTCTGCAGATTCCCAGCATAGAAAGGACATGGAGCTGCTGGAATGAGTCCAGAGGAGTCCATGGAGATGATCCAAGGGCTGGAGCCCCTCTGCTCTGGAGGCAGGCTGGGAGAGCTGGAGGTGTCCAGCCTGGAGAAGAGAAGGATCCAGGAAGACCTTAGAGCCCGTTCCAGTGCCTAAAGGGGCTCCAGGAGAGATGGAGAGGGACTTTGGACAAGGGCCTGGAGGGACAGGACAAGGGGGAATGGCTTCCCACTGCCAGAGGGCAGGGTTAGATGGGATATTGGGAAGAAGTTCTTCCCTCTGAAGGTGGGGCGGCACAGGTTGCCCAGAGAAGCTGTGGCTTCTCCTGGATCACTGGAAGCATCCAAGGCCAGGTTGGACAGAGCTTGAAGCAATGTGGGATACTGGAAGGTGTCCCTGCCCATGGAACTGGATGAACTTTGAGGTCCCTTCCAATCCAAACCACTCCATGATTCTCTGAGGACACAGTAAAACCTTCAGACCAGGACTGTGTGGAAGCAGAGGGAAATCAAGCACCAGATGGGCAAGAGGGTGGCTCTGGGTGGAGCCTCACTGGGGAACAGGAGATGGGAGGTGGATCAAGCAATTCCCTGTTGCAGTGTTGGCCCTGTGACTTTTGCACTGCAGGATTTTGTCATGTAGCTATGAGGAAGTTCCTTGGGATTAGTATCGCTTTGAGTCTTACAGGTAACTGAGAGTATAAATAGTCTTGAAAACAGGTAAACAGCTTGTAAACCAGGACAAAAGAAACAAAGTGACAGAGGTCTGAGCTTACCCAGCATGTGTCTCTTCAGGCACTGATTGCTCACAGGTAAAGTTCTGGTGACTTTGGTTTGGTGTAATTTTGCTTTTGTATTTTTTAAACGAATTCCAATTGGCTTTTTATAAGAGAAATTCCGTGTGTCTATCCCCAAATGTGGAGTAAAAAGGCAGGAGAAATTTATAAGAGAAACAGAAAGTTGGTGAAATAGTCTTTATAAAGTTTTTCACAGTGGAATTCTTGATCTGAGTGTCTTGGGAAGTGAGAGTCTCCAAGAATCCCATCTATCAGATATCTGGTGGATAAGATTGTCTTTAAAGGCTGTGTATCACATGACCTGTCCGTCCTTTCCACAGTCAGATCCCATTTTTTACATACAACTCACTCCAGTCGTGGTAGTTGAGGCAGAAGTTTTCCATGGAGCCGCAGGCAGGGAGGAGTCGGGATGTCAACACAGCAATAAAACCACACTGAACTTGCAAAACCAGGCCCTGAAAACATGGAGGCTTTTCCCTCATTTCCCTTGGAGGGATGTTGTTTGCTCCTGGATGTTCCCAAGATAATCCCGTGTGTGTGTGCAGTCTGTTATTACAGCGATGAGTGTTGTGATAATAAGGACATCAAGAACTTTGCATTGACTGTTTTATTTGGGTTGTAACTGGTTGAAATGAAGCTTTGCCGAGGCTGGAAGTGGAAGCAGCACGGAGTGGTTGGACCAACCTCCCTATCCAAGGGAGGAAACCGGAGCTGGGCGCCTGGAGCACCATCACAGGTCATCAGCTGCTCTCAAAGCAAGGCCTGGCACTGCCCAAGAGATATCACTCCTGCCTGCATCTGGGAATATCCTCCTCATTCTTCTTTTCTCTTTGTTTTTTTCATAGTGAGTGTTGAAAAAGTGGAATTAAAGGGACTGGCACACAAGAAGAATGAGAGAAATGTGGAATATTCCTTTGAGGTGAGTTTGGGTTTCTTTTCCTGTGAAAGAAGGGAGGATAATATTTAAGGAGGAGTTAAGGAAATTCTCAGATTTTATTGTTAGATCCCAGAAATTGCTCCTTTGGGAGTTTTTAATCCATTAGTTGAAAGTTATAAATGGCTGTTTATGAGCATTATGGATGATGCCAAGATTGGTTGGTGGGGACTGGCAAAAAAATATTCACTCTCATGCAGCAGGTTGTGGCAAAGGGTATATTTAGAGAGAAATATCACACTTACAGAATGATTATCCATATCCATTCTTCTGCTGGAATGCAGAGGTTAGAGAGAATTTAGGTCTTAATCTGGACAAAGGAGAATGTAGGCTCTCCAGGGCACGGTTGCACATATGGAAATAGGCAGGATGGGAGCCTTTGGCACAGGATTTGGGCCTTAGTGGTTCCAAAAGGGGTGCTGGAGAGTACAGAAAGGCTTTGGAAATTCTCCAGGGCTCGAGGAAAATGTTGTGTGGCAGGAGAGTTAAAGAACTTGACTGGAAGGTGACTTCCAGTATCACATAAAAGCGTTTTCAAAGGGAATAAAAATACTTTGCAGCAAAGGGGACGTTAATGCAGCACAAAAGGCATAACAGGAACTGTTGTCTGCAAACTGAAGCCAGACTAATTCCAAGTGGAAGTGAGAGCAGTGCCTGTGGAATGAGTGTGGTTCACCACACACCGTGAGCAGAAGTGGCTTCCCCCCAGTTTGACGCAGCTTTTGGAGGGTCTGTCACTGCTCCCAGTTCCGGTGCAGGGATGACTTCATCCCATGGAACCTTGTGGAAAGGGCAGGGATGGAGTCTGGGTGCTGTTTCCCCCATCCACTTGGAATTACATATTCCAAAATTCAGAGTGCACAGCCCAGAAAATGTCTTTGCTTTGTTTAATGACGCACCGGAGCCAAACGATGGGTGAGGAAAGGAGAACCTGGGAGGAACCAGGCAGGAAAACCTCAGTTATCCCCAACTTTCACCAAAAAGAACAAATTATTCTTTAAAACTCCCAACCAAGACAGAATATCAGCTCAGCATCTGTTGGGATGTTGGCAACATTAACCTCTGCAGGACTTGATTCATGGAGAATGTCCTGGATTTGCTGAATCCCACAATTGTTCCAAATGTCATCGATATTAGAAAGGCTTTTTCCAAGAGGTTTTCAAAAGCTCTGTGAAGTCTGCAGTTGTCTCCACTCCAGTTAGGATCTCGTGAAAGTTCTTTTCCTATTACAGATTTTTCTATAAATACCAGAAATTACTGTAACCAGTGTTTCAGTCCACAGCTGGTCACTGAAAGAACACCACAGGGTTCAGCTGAGCCAATAAATCACAGTTTGCTGGGTTAAAAACCCAACTATTAAATGTTTTGTTCTTGGGAATATGAGGTCAATGGATAGAGCAGTGTAGTGTTTGCACTGCTATTGTTCCCTGCATTTACAGTTCACATTATTGTTTTCTAAGTATTGAAAATTCAAGTTAGCAAAACATAAGTCATAAGAAGTGTTGGGTTATTACAAAATTAGCAAAAGAAAGAGAATTTTTCCATATTTCTGAAATGTCTCAAGGATTTGAAAAAAATACTAATTTAATAAAATTTAATAAAATTTAAAATACTTTAAGAAAACAAACAGCCCACAAACTTTGCAAAATCAGACAGTGCTCAAGTTTTCTTTCTTATTTTCTTTTTTTTTCTCCTTTTTTTTTTTTTCTGTAACAGCTCTGCCGAGAGGAAATTCCTCCCTTATGTAATATATTTTGAAATCCTCTCCTCTCACCAGTCGTTTTGGCAGCTTTTCTGATGGCTTGGAAAAACTTTGTGTATGTTTTCAGTTGTCATTGAAACTAATGTCATGTGAGAGGATGGTCTGTGATCCCGAAAGACTTACACCCAGCTCCTTCTCCTATGGAACTGCTGAGGATCCAGATGCCTCCAGTGGACATTTTGAGACTGAAGGAGCTTATCATTGGCCTGTCTCACACTGATGTTCTTCATGCCAAGAAATCCTGACTTTTGGCTCAGTTAAACTCCATCTCCCATGCAATAAATGCCTCTTTATCCAAGGATATCGTGACTTGTGTGTATGGGAAGAGATACTGAATATTCCCTTTCTCTAGGGCATGGACAAGATGGAGTATGGAGCAGGAGCTCCAGATTTCATTTCTAAGGTTTTGCCTTTTTTTGCAGGGATTTGCTGCCATTTCCAGCTTCCCATGGCATATGGAGTTGATTAATTAGGAATAAGCAGCGTTGTGCTGTGGGGAGTCGTTCCTGTTGCACAGCAGATTCTACAAACCAGCTGTTTTCTTTAACAATAATGAGGAAAAAAAATTCCATTACTTAGTGGTCTGTTGCTTAATGCTGCGTGTCTGCAGTGTGTAAGGGCTGAGTAAACTCTGAGGTGCTTTTTTTCTAAGCATTCACAGTAGTTGTGAAGTGTAACAACAGCCAGAGGGAGGGCTGATAAAAGTTCTTTGTGCACAAAAAAAGAATTTCCTTATTGATGTCACACCTTAAAAACTTCCTTTCAGACTCTGGGGGGTGTTTTATATCAATTATTGGTGTTTTGGAACCAAACTTAAATCAATTACTAAACCAAGTCCTTCTTGCTCCCCAAGGTCCTGTGGTCTGATTCTTCGGTGACGTTGGTAACCAAATCTTCTGCTGAAGTGACTGAATTTATTTCAAAGGTAAAGATGAGACAGAAAATACTTCAAAAATAGATGTTTTATCCCTGTATGGAATTTTGCTCAATGACATTTTTCACAATGTACTGAGATAATACAGATTGAATTTTATCAAATATTTGCTCTGCCTTGGATCTCACAGAAGTAACAAGTCTTCTTTTCACTTATGATTTTTAATATCCTCCATCTTTAGCTGTCTCAGCTGTATCCAGAAGAAAACTTGGAGAAATTCATTCCTTGCCTAGCTGGTCCAGATTCATTTTACCTGGAACGGAACCACATGGACCTGGAATCGGACCTGAGGTATGCTGGGATATTTATTGCTGAGGGGTTTTTATCTTGGCACTTGGCTTCTTTCACCAGAAAAACAGGAAATGGAAATATTATCTTCATATTCTGAATTGCTCTCAAGAAATTAGAGCCTGATTCTAAGCCTTATTTCTTGCTGTTAATTCCAGCACACCGCAATTTTTCAGGAATTCTTTCTTCAGAAGTACAGATGGTAATAATATTCTGTATTAAGTTTCCTGGAGAACTGATATTTCCTCATTCCTTGTTAAAAACAAATGGAGGATCATTTGCTTTGCAAAAAGTTTGGTTTGGACTCAAAAATAACCAGAATTGTTTAAAAAAAGACCCTCACAAAAATAAGGAAAAAAAATAATAAGCTGAATATTCATCCATCTGTGTTGAGGGATTGATTGTGGGGATTTTCCCCCCCTACCCTTTCACAGAGCTTTTTATTGTTTCAGTTGTTTTAGGTTGTCCTGTTTATTTTACTTCAATTTAAAAAAGGTGGATATGTATTTACATATTATAGTCATTAAATTTTTGGAAACCTTTCACAGTTTTTTCAAATCCTTGGCTTGTACCTTCTCAAATTATCACAAACCACCTGGCCATTATCTAATATAAACCAGTATTTTAAATATCATACTCTGTGACAGATCACATCAGTTCTCTTTCTAAATACTAAAATGAATATCTGGGAAAATTGGAGGGACTTAAATTATTTTTAGCTACTACTGAATGTACCTATGCAAAATGAGATTACTGTGATATTAATATTATTATAGTAATAAGTGATATTTTAAAATATTAATTAACTTTGTTAGAGCTTCTACTTAACACCTCTTTTCCCTAAGCCAAGGCAGACTGCTGGCAGTCCACAGTGGATATTGGTTTTCCATAGTCAGCAGCCAGCAGGTGCATGCCTGGATTATTTTTCATGGCAAACAGAGTTCCCATTTCCAACAGTCCTTGCTGTGCCCTGAGGATCAGAGCCTGCTGAGCGGAATTTGGGAGAGGGAATGTGTGTGGCTGCTGTTTAGGCAGCAACAGTCTCTACAAATCTGGGTTAATGGAGCAGCATCCTGCATTCCTGCAGCACAGGCTGCAGCTTTGGAGCAGGGAAAGAAGCTGCCCTGAAGTGCTGCTTGTTTGTACAATTCAGGAATGAACTGTGGTTTTTCAAGCTGGAAAGCACCTGTGGGTGTGTAGTTGCAAAGTTTTAGGAGATTGACATTTTTTCATGGAATCATGGACTGGTTTGGGTTGGAAGGGACCTCACAGCTCATCTAATTCCAACGCCCCTGCCATGGGCAGGGACACCTTCCACTAGACCAGTTTGCTCCAAGCTCTGTCCAGCCTGGCCTTGGACACTTCCAGGGATCCAGGGGCAGCCACAGGTTCTCTGGGCAACCTGTGCCAGGGCCTCCCCACCCTCACAGGGAAGAATGTCTTCCCAATATCCCATCTAACCCTGCCCTCTGGCAGTGGGAAGCCATTCCCCCTTTTCCTGTCCCTCCAGGCCATTGTCCAAAGTCCCTCTCCATCTCTCCTGGAGCCCCTTTAGGCACTGAAACACGGCCATAAGGTCTCTCTTCCCTCAAAAGAGGCCCAGCAATCCCTAAAAACATAAGTTTTTCCCTACACTGCCAGACTCTGCATCTGCTGTTTATCTCCAAGAGGAGAAAATTCAATAACAGATCCGTTTATATTTTATATTCTTCATGAATTTGAAAGGAAATTTTCAAGTTTATATATAAACATTTTCTGCCTTGAAAGTGTTCAGGGTTCCTAAACGAGGAAACACTAAACAGAGTGAAAGCAGCACAAGGATAATGTGGTTGGTATTAAGGATAAGAGCATCCATAAGTTCCCAGTCTGCTTTGACTTGGAGGTTCATGGGATGTTTTAACTTCTAAATTTAAAATCCAGTTTTCAAAATGTCCTGTCCAGTGTGCAATCCTGGTGGATTTGTGAGGCAGCTGCCAGTCAGATCTCACAGAACAGGGGGTTTGTTTGCTTTGATGCCCACGCAGGTACTTGGCACCGTTCCCTTCCCATGTGGTGAAAAACGACCACGTCAGGAAGTTCTTCAGCACTTCATCTCCTTCCCAGCAACTCCAGAGCTCAAGTGAGTTTAAATAAAGTTTCAAAGTGAGTTTTTTGTACTGCTGTGCATTTCATGAACTGATGCCATTTGTAACTCTGGTCCTTGTTTCTAGATCCTGGCAACCCCTCCCTGTATAAAGTAGGAACTACGCTGGGAACATCTGGAAGGTGAAATATTTATCTTGTTTACACACTCATTCTCTCAAGAGGCAATTTTCATTTTCTCCAACAAAAATAAACCCCAAAACATTTTAATCCAGACCCCTCCACAGAGCCAATATTGTGGCTTCTTTTCACTTCCACATGGAAAAATTAAAAATTTCCACAGGACATTATTTGGGCTTCTTTACTTCTTTTTAATAATGCAAATCTGAACCACACCATTCTCTCTAAACATTTGTTAAATCACAGAGAGGTAGCAGAATATAAAATATCTGTGATTACTGAGGGAAAACTCTGCTGAAGCTGAAGGTCAGCTTTACTCTGCCAGAACGGCCCTGTTTTGAGTGTGGCATGGAACAGGGTGGGTGCAAACCTTGGATCCAAAGGGGCAATTTTTGCCAAAATCCCGGTGTCACAGATTATCCAAAGGGCTAAACCCAATCCTGTTCCCGTTTTTCAGACCTATCTGTGGAGTGGCTGGAATTCAGTCCTCGCAGAACCACGTCCAGCACTCGGCCGCTGCTCCTGTTGCTCTGCCCCACTGCTCCCACTCCGGAGGCGCCGGCTCCTCGCTGGCCTATCGCTCTCAGATGGACACCTCCTCCTCATCCATGCTGATGTCTTCCAGCCCACAGACTCCCCAGACACAGGAGCAAAACGGGATCCTAGACTGGCTCAGGAAGCTGCGCTTGCACAAGTATTATCCTGTCTTCAAACAGCTCACCATGGAGAAGGTAGGGCAGGAAATCAGGGAAAGGCAGCCAGCTTTTAAATTATCCTGAGCTTCCCTAGGCTGGAAACATCTGCATTGAGAATCACTCAAGTTTTTGGCACGTGCTGGGAAGGTTTTCTCTCTCTTAGAGCAATTGATGAAAACCTTCTTTCTGTTTTCACTGTGTTGTATCTGGGCTGGGGTTGTCCAAGAGCTGCCGTCTGTTCCAGGATCCCTCACTGAATGCTTAGAGATCCAGCTTGGATGCTGCCTTAGGAGCTCTTGAGGCTCCCTCCTTGGTCATCCCTTTGATGTGCAGGAGACAGCTAAACTTGTTGATTTTTTTAATTTCTGCTTCTTGATTGATTTTTCTCTCAAAATATTTGGTTATCCTTAATTTAAGAAAAGAGGTTCACTCAGACTTGTGGTGTGAACATGTGTGTGCGTGTGTGTGTGAGTGTTTGCTGCAGAAATTCTTGTGGAAAAATCATCTCTTCTGCATTTGCATTGTAGGAGTCACAAATAATATTTGTGTGTGCTGGGTTTTATCTAAACAGAATATTTCACAGCATTTCCTCAGCTCCATTGGGGAAATTCCTTGTCCTCTGTTTTTTGGCCTCGAACGCCCTCCAGTGGAGTGAGGGCTTGGCTTGAGCCAGGGATGGCTTTGTGCTGGTTATAGGCTATTTAATTCTAAGCCCTTCACAGGGTCTTCTGATTTGATTTTCTTCATTATATGAAGGGGAATATATAGGAGTTTTTCCTTTAATAAAGTAGCAAAACTGCATATTCTGGTATGTTTTTAAAAAGTAATTATTATTATTATCCATACTTTCCTATCTTTTGTTTTAATTACATTATAAATATCTATATTTTGCATTTGTATTCTACCTCTATATTTTATTATAAAATTTACTGGAGTATTATAAATTATAAAATTTATTGGAGTAAATTTTCCAATTAGACTGATGGGACAACTGTACTTTGTGGTAAGTGACACCACTAGGAAAACTGGAGTGATTTTCTAAGAGAAACAGATGCTTAAACTCATTGATAGCATGAAAGTCTATTTTAATTTAATCCTATTTTAATACATACACAAGTTACTTCATCTTTATTGTGACTGGTTCATAGGAGCATACACCTGATTACATTTAATCTACAGATGTTCTTTCTTTCATGCCAGTCCCCCAGACTTTTATTTTACACTGATTATATAATTGAAAAGCGGAGTAGAGGGTTGCTTTGAGTTAACAATGTTTAAAAGTGGCTTTAAAGTTGCCTTTTGGAATTGCTCCTTGTTGAAAATACAAATATCTCCAGCTGTAAAACTAAGCACATATTTTTTCTTTCCAAGTTTCTGAGTCTTACTGAGGAAGATCTGAATAAGTTTGAGTCCCTCACCATGGGAGCAAAGAAGAAGCTCAAGACCCAGCTGGAGTTGGAGAAGTAAGTGAGGGCTGGAGGAACCCTCTTTTTAAGGTCATAAAATACTGAATGCAAGTTTTACTGTTTTAAAGACCACAAACCCACCAGCATCCCCACATCTTGATATGGATGCTTCTTATCTCCCTTCCTCTGCAGTTACTTTGAAAAACCCTTGAAAAGGGAACTTACCAGATAATATTTAATTTTACTGCTGCCTCTTCAGGGTTGTGATAAGGATAACCAATTATTTTGGTAATCTACAAAAGATACATAGTGTTGGTCAGGGTTTTTAAACTTGTACCATAGATATTGCAAAGGCCACGTAGACTTTGGGCTTCCCATCTACCTGAGACTGATGGGAGCTGTGGGATTTGCAATCCCAGGAGATGCACAGTCAACGTCAGGGCGCCCAGCAGGACTTTTTCCTCGTAGGAACTGACAATTTTTTGGCTCTCAGTCCATGTGGATGGAGCACAGCCACTTTGGGAGCTGCCTCAGTGTCCCACAGTGACCCCAGGCAGCTGTGACAGCCCTTTGGGGAAACTGATGCAACAGCTTGTCCTGGCTCTTACAACTCCTCTTAGAGGAAGTGTTTATTCTGAAGCTACCACAGTTACTTAAAAAGCAATTACAAGTCCAAATCCAGGCCTGTTTATCAAAGCTCTGTGACAGCATTTTTCAGCAGTCTTGGTTTTTCCAGAGTGTGTTTGGAAAACGAAAACTTGGGACTTTGTTTGGCTTCTCTTTGGGTTTGGTGTGCACGGCTGGGTTTGGGATGTGCTGACGTAACATGTGATGGAATTTTAGAATTTAGTCACCCTTTGGTGATGTTTTGCCCTGTACAAAGAAGAGCATTATTGTTGTAATCAGATGGCAGATAGTCCAAACCTCACTGCTGGCAGTTATGGTGAGGACTGATGTGATTTCCAAATGTTTCCATTCGAAATGAGCATAACATTCAGTGGATTGTTTAATGGGCTCTGTGCTTCAGTTTCATTCAGAAATGAATTTATTTGTGGTTGTGCTTTAGGCAGTTTCTCTTTCTTCATACTTTTCTCCATCTCCCTGTAGAGAAAAATCCGAGAAACGGTGCCTAAACCCCTCAACACCTTCGTCAGTGACCAGCAGTGGGGTGGCAAGGGTTCCCCCCACTTCCCATGTGGGGCCTATCCAGAGTATCCGGGGCAACCACGCTGCAGGTAAGAGGAGCAGAGGACACTGCTGTGCTCTCGGGGCTCAGCTGTCCATGCACAAGATCAAGCTCTTCCACCAAGCTTTACCTTCCAAAATGCCTTCAGCTTAATAGGGAGCAAGCAAAAAGTCCAATTTCTGTGAATATGGAGGGCAATGAAAACTAATTCCCCCTCCATGGTGCTCATGGGAATGGCCAATGCTCTGGTCAAACTGTTCCTCCTCCGTGTGTGTCCCTGTAAATCCTGAGCATCCCTATGTGTTGGTGTCCTGGGACCATTGTCACGAGGTGCAGGTGGGTGTTACCCCTCGTGTTCCCACTCCCTTTCCCTGCAGAGCTGCGAGTGGATGTGGACCAGCCAGCCCACCCCCTACCCCGGGAGGGCAGCTCCTCCGAGTACTCCAGCTCCTCCTCCAGCCCCATGGGGATCCAGACACGGGAGGAGAGCTCGGACAGCGCCGAGGAGAACGAGAGACGTAAGCAGAGCCCCCCAGCGCGGTGCCCGTGCCCTGCCCAGGGCTGCTCTCACAGCTCTTGTGTCCCCAGGGCTGGAGATCCACCTGGACGGCTCCGAGAAGGAGAAGCCAGTGATGCTGCTGAACCATTTCCCCTCGAGCTCCGCCCGCCCCACGGCCCAGGTCCTGCCCGTGCAGAACGACGCCGGCTCCAGCCCGTCCAGCCACCACGCCCTGCCCATGCAGATGATGGCAGCGGCCCCCACACACATCCCGCCCATCCGAATGCTCAGCTCCGTGCACAAATCCGACCGTGGCAGCGCAGACATGAAGCTGCTCTCGTCATCTGTGCACTCGCTTCTGTCTTTGGAAGAAAGGAATAAAGTTTCTTCTGGATCGAGGGGCAGCATAAAGATGGAGAAGAGCTTTGGGAATACAGTGGTTGATGTCATGTCTGCGTCTTCTCCCCACCAGCCCCTGCAGGTGCTGTCGGGGGCCACTGAGAGCAGCTCACCCACCTCCACCATGAACTTTGGGCCTCGAACCAAAGTCGTCCACGCTTCCAGTCTGGACAGAGTGATCAAACCAGCTCAGCAGCCAGGACTCATAGTGGAAACGAGCACTGCTGCCACGGTAACATCCAGCACGGTCTTCCATGTGGCTCGTCCACCCATCAAACTCCTGGTGTCTTCGTCTCTTCCTACCGACTCTGCCATGGCCGGACAGACTTCCTGCTCCAGTAATATGCAAATCACGGTGTCCCCTGCAATAATCAACCCCCGGACTGCTCTGTACACAGCCAACACCAAAGTTGCCTTTTCTGCCATGAGCAGCGTACCCGTGGCGCCCATGCAGGGCAGCTTCTGCGCCAACAGCAACGCGGCCTCCTCCAGCAGCCACCCGTCCCCGTCCTTCGCCACCATGGCCAACCTGCCCAGCTGCCCCGCACCCAGCTCCAGCCCCACGCTCTCCTCCGTCGCCGACAACAACTTCTACAGCAGCAGCAGCAGCAGCAGTAGCAGCAGCAGCAGCAGCAGCGGATCCGCAGGGAGCATCCCGGTCCCCAACCAGAACCACCACCACCACCACCACCAGCAGCCGCCGCCGCAGCCGCCCGGGTGCATGGTGTGCAGCTCCTGCGGCTGCAGCGGCAACTGTGGCTCCAGCGGCATGACCGTCAGCTACGCCAACTACTTCCAGCACCCCTTTTCAGGACCTTCCATGTTTACTTTCCCCTTCCTGCCCTTCAACCCCCTGTGTAGCAACGGCTACATCAACACGCAGCAGTACAACAGCAGCACCACGTTCCCCGTGGTGCACACGGCCTACAACAGCGGCCTGGCCCCCGACTCCGTCATGGCCGGACAGTCCACCTTCGCCGTGCCCCCCATGCAGAACTTTATGGCGGGGACGGCCGGGGTTTACCAGGCACAGGGAATGATGGGCAACGGCAATGGTTCGAGCCACAAAAAAAATGGGAACCTCTCCTGTTACAACTGCGGGGCCAGCGGGCACAGAGCTCAGGACTGCAAACAGCCGCCCATGGATTTCAACAGGCAAGGTAAAAGGCAGGGTGTGGGTCTTTGGCCGCAGGAACGGGGTCTGGTGGCTTCGTGGAATTTCTGACTCGTGTACAAAAATCTTGTTCTTGAAAGCTGATGATCTGAGCTGTACTTGCTAAAGTTGTGACTGAATTTTGGGTAGACCCGTCAGGACTTGTTACGACTCCGGGTACTCTGGGGGGGTTCCTCCCATTTTTGGGAAGGGGAGAGGCACCCAGGGAGGGGGAGGGAGGGAGCTGCTGTGGACACGTTGCAGCAGAATTGTTGCTGCTGTCATCCAGGTCAGCTCTGGTTATAATTGCAAGTTCCCCTGGAATTTTACAAACTGAAACCTCTGTTCCTTTTCCCTTCTTCCCCAAAATAACAACTTATCTGAACAATTACTGTTCAAATACTCCTGAAGGTCCTGTTTGCTGCTATAATTATTTTACAGCACATGTTGCTTCCACAGTTACCACACAGGCTTTCCCAGGAGAGAGCTGAATCCTTAATTCCGGGTGGGAAACAACTGAAACAGAGATGCTGCTTTGCCAAGAGCATTTTAGTCCCATTTTTCTTTTTGATTTTGATTGTCATACCATGTTGAGATAATTTGCAAGTGATGTGGGCTTAAAAAATGAAATAGGAACTTTGAGGGGAGTGAACAGCACTGAGGTTCCATTTGAAATCATGTCTTGTCTGTCGCCTTTGCCTGGATTCATTTTTAGATGGTCTCAAGCATTTGAACACTATAAATTAACTGAAGTGTTAGGTGTTGGGGCAGCAATTTACAGCAGCACTAAAAGGTAAATAATGAGTGGAATTCCTCTGGTGAATGTTTTGATAGTGGCCAGGGGGAAGCAGCGCTGCTGCCTTGTCAGTCCTGACTGGGACAACTCCAGAAATGCAGTGGACTCTGATGTCTTTTTAAGCTGGATTTAATTTCATTAATTAAATTTCCATTTAAACTTTCCCTAACTTTTCACAAGGGGAGGGACAGGACAAAGGGGAATGGCTTCCCACTGCCAGAGGGCAGGGTTAGGTGGCATATTGGGAGGAAATCCTTCCCTGTGAGGGGGGTGAGGCCCTGGCACAGGTTGCCCAGAGAAACTGTGGCTGCTCCATCCCTGGAAGTGTCCAAGGCCAGGTTGGATGGGGCTTAGAGAAACCTGGGATAGTGGAAGGTGTCCATGCCTGTGGAACTGTTAATCTTTAAGGTCCCTTCATCCCAAACCATCCTGTGATTCTGTGTTTCCATGAAGCAAATTTGTGCCAGCCATAGAACTCCATCCAAGCTGTGTTCTGCTCCAGTGCCACATTCCATGCCTAATAAGCAGCAGGTTGGTTTGGGAAGTTCTGAGAGGTAACAGATGTGGAAGGCTGATGTTTAATTCCTCTGTTCTTCTCCCCAGGTACGTTCAGGCTGAAATATGCTCCTCCCTCCGAAAGTCTGGACTCCACAGACTGATGTTTTCCCACCTGGCATGAAGATGCCAAAAGCCATGGAGAGCGATGGAGATTGAACTGCAAAACTGAGACGTCCAGTTGCTTAAGCTTAATGTATTTTTTAATCCAAAGGTGCTTTACTTTATTAGACTAGGTAGAAAATCTAGCTTAGGGGTGCATCCAACCCAGTTTTGATTGCCAAAATTGAGCTTGAATCTCGTTGGAACTCCTGACTACGTGTCCTCGGACTGATGTGTTCCAGACGGATGGACGGGTGGATGGATGGTGGAGCTGTCCAGCTGCATTTCTGCTGCAAGTACAACATCCAGTGTACATTTTTTAGCTGGAGAATGTTGCCATATGTGGACTTTCTGAGGTGAAACTTTTCCAGGGCAGCTCCATTCGGAGGTGGAAGCTGGAGGCGGAAGGTAGGAGTGGCCAGAAGGACTTTGGCACCCCTGGGCTAGGTAAAATGTCTACTTTTTTTCAAAAGTGATCAGGCACTAATCTCTGGGATTTTTAAGGATTGCACTACAGAAGAATGTAAAACTCTTCAAGCTTTCTGCACTTTTAGCAGACAGTGTCACTCTGAGACCAGTGCAAGAGGCAAAGAAGTTCCAACCTTTACAAATTGGCACCAGCAGGCTTATGGGACTTAATTCCACAATAAAAATCCTAAAAAGTCTCTCCTTTCCCTTCCAAAAGAACACACACGACAGTTTCGGTTCCTTCTGGAAACAAACTTGTGCTTCATTGTCTCACCTATTACCATCTAGTGCTGGGTTCCCAGCACTGGAATAAACTTAGTTTCCAAGGGTCCAAGTCCCAGAGACTCCAGAGTCATAAAGGCTTCAAGGATATTTTCCTGTAATACACAAAACCTTTACGTCCTGTTACTGTATATAGGTCTCTTTCACAGAAACCTTATTATTCTGCTTTTGTAAATGAATTTTAAACCATCCTAAAACAAACAAACAAACCAAGAACTCTGGCAGCAGAGTTTATAAGCTTTTGCTTTACTTTATATAAAAATACCCTTTGACTCCTACCCCAGGATTCAGGAGTGGTGGGAGTCAAACATGTAAAAGGTAGTAAAACTTCATTATTATCAAGACTTGGAAGGATTTCTTGTCGGCCTCCTTCGTTGCAGTAGGTTGTAGATGAGTAGCTTTGGTGTTAAACTACTTAGTCCATCATTTGTGGGTGACAAATCTAAATTAGGACTTGAGAGGAAGCCAAACCCATCTTGAACTGCTAATTTGAAACACTTTGGTCCTGTCTGGTTGAAAGAAGATCCTAATCCTCATGGCTCCCGCCGGGAATTTGATGGCATTAAATGGGTGAGGCCTTCTCTTTAAAAATGCCTGACAGAGATATTTGCATCCTGTAATTTGGGAGACACCTTTAAAGTCTGAAGCCTTGTTTACACTTGGAGGTATTCCTTACACTCTTCTAAACCACAGCAGGATGAATCCATAGGATTTGTAGTGGTGCAGTGACTCTCACTCGGGAAGTCCTCTCACAGCAGGAGGGTTTGGAGCGGTGCAGAGACTGGGCCATGTGAGGGGGATGAGAGTTCAGACCTCCCTGGGCCATGGTCATAGGAAAGGAATGTTCTGGGCCATCCTTGTGTCCCGCTCTCTCCGAGGGCAGTCTCAGCCTTGCCGGGAAGGCAGGTGGGATCATGAGCATCGGGAGAGGCACGGGAACGTGGGGTGGGCAGAACCCCCACTCAGCCCAGAGAGGGACCTGCAGCTCACAGCTTTGGGGAACCCAAAACCTAAATTTGCAGAACAGTTGGTTTAAACAAAACAAAACAAAAAGTTAATTGTTATTGCTATGCAATGAGAACCCCCTGATTTGTGTATTCCCAGCCCAGCTCACGCTCCCTGTTGGCTCTGCCTGCGTTCGAGGACGTTCCCTGTGTTCCCCTGAACAACCTTCAGACCTACAACACTAAAGGGATGAAAAGTGACAATGCAATTTACTTTGCCTTAATGAGCTCGAGACAATGGTAGGAACAGTCTGTCCCACTGCATCACACCCAAGGAAATGTGCAGTTCCATGTTTACGATGTGCAGCTTTGAGGGTCTCTCCAGTGGCCTGGAACATGTGCTGAAAGCCAAACTTAATGTTGTTGTTATTTTTTTTTTTTTTTTTCACTTTTTTTAAACAGTATTTTAAAATTGTATTTAAAGAAACTGTATTTCAACACACATGTGAGTGTTAAAAACCCTCTTGAAACAGCAAAAAAAACAACAGCAAAAAAAAAAAAAAAGTCATTTCTGTACCGGTTGTGTTTTGTTTTACTGCCAAAGGCTGGGCACAGTCGCGTCTGAGATTCATCACAGAGTTGAAATCATATCAAAAGGACTGTAGAACTGAACTTCTGTCCAGCAAACTGTTTCATTCCTTTCTCCAGAGCTTTCTTTAGGATCATTTCCTTTGTGTAGAGTTAAGGCTGATGTTTCCAGCAAACTGTTTCATTCCTTCCTTTGGGATTGTTTCCTTTGTGTAAAGCTAAGGCTGACGTTTCTTCAAGTGGCTCATGGGTGTGTTTGGGTAACACTTTGGAACGGTTGGGTCTGGTTTTAAAGTAAGTTCAAATCCAGAGGTACCTGGAGGCAACACGAGTGTCAGAGGGAAAAGTTTGGTGAGCCATCAGCAACCTCAGAGCCTTCCCTAAATCCCATCGAGTTGTGGCTTCAGACCTGCCAGAGAACACCCTCCACTTTGTACCCAGAGCAACCAAAGTTGGTAAGTCTGAACAGAGCACCTTCGTTCTGTAAAATAATCCTTAATCCATTTTTAAAAGGCACAAATTCATCTTTTTTACCCTTAAAAGCAAGGCAGTTTGGTTTGGAATAGTAGTTCCAGCTGCCCTGCCTGAAGGAGCCAGTTCTTAAACCCTATTTTTGTACATTGAAAGATGGCGATTTCAAAGAATGTTACTTAGTTTTATCTTTGACCTACATATATAAAATGAATTAGTTCTCCAAATGAATTTCACTGTGGAATAGGAATGATTTTTTAATGTGAGAGGGAAAGGAATCCCCAGTCATCTCCCTGCAGGGAGGTGAGAAGTCAGCAAGGAGCCTTTCCCAAGGGAGAGAGCAGCGTGCAGTGCAGTTTCAGCTGCATTTTCCATTTGCTGATGGAAGGACTTGAAATAGGATGGAATTTCCAGCAAACTCCTCCCCACCCTGCAAACGAAGCAGTGATGAATATGCCAGGCTCTGCCCCAGCAGCAGGAGAGGAAGGAGGGAACTGAGGTATCGGTCAGAGGGTTCCACCCTTTTTTTATTTAAAATTACATTTAAACTGTTACTGAAGTTTCTAAGTTTATCCGAACCGGTTTCATTCAAACCAGCTCTGTCACACTCAGCTTTTTGTGAAACCTTTTCATACCACGGTCATTAAATCTTGGCAAATGAAGCGCCAGACTTCCGAAAATATCAGTCCAGCACCAGACCTTGGCTATCCCCCCAGATTCCGATTCCTCGCTGGCCAGTTCCGGGTGGAGTTGCCCCGGGATGAACTGGGCTGTGGTACTGGCAGAGCAACGCTCCTCCCCCAAATCCAACTGCCCTCAGCTGTGCAAGCTCTGTGTGTGCTGGAGGGCCGGGGTAGTCTGGAACACCTGTTAAATGGGAGGAATGTGGGTAAATCTGGACAAAAATCCACGTAACGGAGCTTTTGTGAGAGTAGAAATCACTTTGGCTGGTTGAGGCCCCACAGCTCTTGTAATAAACCCTTGGAATTACCCATTTGCTCCCTTCAGTTTTCCTGTCGTACGCAAGAACCGTGTTGGTACTGAAGCAGAAAGCAAATCCCGTGTGTTTTCAAGTGCAGATTAACAGCTTCTCTTGGACATAACTTTCCATTAGGAATGAAGGAAATTCCTGCTCCATTTGAGCCATTTCTTTTACTTCGATCACTTCTAGTATTACAAAATTCTGCATGTAACTTTATAAATATTTTAAATAGTTTTGTAAATATTTAATATTCAGCTAATTTGATTTTGAATTGTAAATGTCCAGTATTCTGGTATTGGGATTTTTATGTTTTATTATACTTTGTTAAAAGTTAAATTGTACATTTTTAGAATGTTTTTATCTGAGTAAATTTAATGTATGGAAAATAAAGAGTTAAACAGAATCCCTTGGCATTGGTTTTCATTTAGAGGGGATTCAGCTGTATGGGGGCTTCTCCAGCTTGGCAATTAGGGAATTATTTTTCATTCCCTTTATTATTTTGCTGTCTCTGCATTTCAGAAAGTTCTAGGAATAACCACGCAAGCCATTATTAAGTTGGGATGTAATCCATCCATATCAGCACTGTATTAATTTTAAAAAAGCAACATTTGTACAGGAATATCAGTCGATCACGTCGTAATTACAAGTATGGTCAGTTATGAGTTAAACGAGTTCTTACACGAACAGAACTAAACAGAGAACAAGCTGCATCGAAAAGTTTACGTCGGAGTAAAAACACAAAGGACAATAAAAAATGGGCAGTAGGCCCTGGGAAGGAGATGCATGCAAAGAGGTGGAGTAGGTACAACGTGTAGTAGGTACAACGTGTACACTTGGTGAGTGCCAGACGCAGTAGTATTGCTTCTCTCCCCCGTTAGAGTACGTGAGCTCCCAGTGACACACGAGTTAGTGCACACACACCGGATACACCGGGAATCTCATCCCGCTACGCTTCACTTGACAACGACTAGAGGAAAACACAGGTTTGTCCTACGGGATAACTCTCCTCTGCACAGCCTGCTCCCTGCTCGAGGAACACCGGGAGCTTCCCAACCCCGTGTGAGCGGCAGGAGGCTCCAGCGATGCCCGAATTCATTTGTTCAGCTCTCGACAGTGATTCCCGGGCCTGAGCTGCTTCTCCCTGACCCCCAGGCAAGGGAATGGCAAACCTCCAGGCTAGGGGTGGGGGGGATGATCATATGGATCACTGGAAGCCAGCTCAGATGAACAGCGGTGGTTCACTGAACACACAGGGATTGGAAATTCTTAACAGACTGGAGTTTATTTCAAAGTTACCTGTCCAGGTGTGTATTTTACAATTAGACACTTCCTAAAACTACGATAAAGCTGTGGTGTTTGGTATGAGTATTCCAGAAACCGGCACCGCCCCAAGTGTGCGGTGCCCAAAAACCGGAGACACAAAGAGTTGTCCTCCCCCAGCTCACCCCAAGCACTTGCCTCAACTGCCTGCAGCACGAGTCTGATGGAGCTGCAGAAGACAAAGCTCCCCTTTGGAACATTAAAATGCATTTGCTCTCATGAGAAACCTTTCCATTTAAAAAAAAAAAAAATAAAAATTTAAGGAATCATAGGGAGATTTTGCAGCAAACTCCCAGGAAACACTTTTAGCTTCTCCCTGGTGCCTGTTTGCTTGTTAAAAGTCAATCGAGTGTCCCTTTCTCTGCAATTGTCACATGCACAATTGGGCTCCTTTCGGCAGGTCCGGAAATGGAAATGTGCCTGTGTGGAATATTATTAACAGCAGGTTTCAAAGCTGGAGGTGCTCGTCTGTACTGTTTAATAGTCACAAACAAGGCAAGGTGAGATGAGACACCTGCTAAAGCAAGACTATGCTAAAGGACTGAGAGCGTAGGTGACATCCGGTTCTTTCCCTGGGGGGGTGTGTGGGGAAGAGTGGGGGTGATGGCCAAGGGTCAACCAAAATCCTAGGCTAGCAGCCGCTCCTAGGCGTGTCCTAGGCGGAAGGTCGCGCTCCGAAGGTCTCCTGGGAGGCGTACACCATGTACAGGAACCCGTCCTCGTCCTTCTCGCTCTCGTACACCTCGGAGATGGGCGTGGAGACGCTCACCATGCTGTGTCCGTTCACCAGCAGGAAGAAGGCCTGGTTGGAGTTCAGCTGCAGGCGTCGCCTGGGAAAGGGGGATGAGGGGGAAGGAGTGGGACAGTGAGCATTTCCACTCGCCTTAACAAAGGACAAATGGCAAAGGACAGTCCTCCGACACTGACAGCGGCAAGATATATCATGGGAATCGTAGATTCAGGGAATGCTTTGGGTCGGAAGGACCTTAAAGCTCATCTGATGTTCTCACCCAGCCTTGGCCCTGCAGGAGGCGTTTGCTGCCCACCCCAAAGCTCCACTAAATTCATCCACTAAATCCAGTCAGGTGTATCCACTGACAGAGCCCTTACTCATGGGAAAAGTGATGTTCCAGAAGGACACTGAACTGGAGGGACAAGGAAAAGCCACCCCTGGCCCAGGTGATCCCAGTACAACCAGCAAACACAGGGCAGGACCTCTGGCTTGCAGCTCAACAGCATCTCACTGGGATGAAACCCAGAGATCTATGGGAAGATGGGGAGGGAGGATGGGCAAAGCTTCCTTGCAAAAACCTGGGAAACTTTTAAATTAACTCACTTTGCCACCAGCTCTGTAACAGCCTGAGTGTAACCCTGGAGCATCTTGCTCCCTCTTCTCCTCCCTCACAGGAGAAGGATCGTGGGAAGAGCAGAGAGCAACAGGCTGCACAGTCTGCCTGGCACAGTGAGCAGCTGATTTCTGGGTTTCCCTTGAATTGATCATTCCACCAGGGGAGAAATGGGTACTTCTGCTAAACTGCCCCCTGGAGAGCAGGTTTGCAGAGAGGGGCTCTCTCACCACTTCATTAACCAAGTGAGCAAGAGGAAATAGGGTATGTGGAGCTACAACCAAAGAAAGGAGGAAAGAACAGATCAGAAGAGCTTCCTGCTGCTTCCACTCGCTGCTGAGAGGCAGCAGCAGCTGGAAACAAGGATTTATTTAGCTTCCAGCCACAGCCCTGGACAGGGACTCTTCCAAAACCAGGCTCTAATCACTCCAGAGACAGCAAGCTGAGGAAAGGCAGCAGCTCTCCAAGGGCTGGGAAGGACAGGCTTTGCTGTGCACCACTGGAGCTGGCTGAGGCCCAAGTCTAGCTGGTACCAAGTTACCTATTAACAGTAAAGCCAAAGAAAAAAGGTGGGGAAATCCTTCAGCTTGCAGTTAACCTCTTTGCCCAGGGCCTTTCATGTTCCTGAGAAATTCTGGAAGACTTGAGCAACCTGGTTCCTACCTCCAAAACCCCATCTCCCTTTCTTACTAATGTTGGAGCTGGGATTTGCTTGTGACAGGTTTTTTTGGATACCCTAGGCAACTCCCAGTTTTCCCAACCTGTGGCCTGCACGAACCTGGTCCTGCTACACCATGACCAACATAAAAACTCTGGTTTGCTGCTCACTTCCCAGTTACCACTGGAGAACTCCTCCCGATCCAACAGTCCTGCTGAGCCAGCAGAAGTGCACTTTACCAGAACTTCTGACCACAATTCTGACCACACAACTTCCACACCGAGGCTGTTTCCCTTTGCCTTTCCTGTAAGCTGAGCTCAAGCCACTCTGTGCAAACTGCCAGGGCAGAAAGACTGGCCCGAGTGGGTGTTTCCCAGGCCTCAGCGCTGTTCCTGAGGGAAGCCTCTGTTCCCAAAGGATGCCAACAGCATCCCTAAGCTGCTCTGGCTACGAGCCCAAACTCCCCTTCCCAGTGGGTGGGAAGAGGCAGGGACTCCAGAGGGGGACTCCATGGCAGAGCACTGAGAAGGCATCCCAAAATAGCCAAGCAGGAAGTGCTGGAGCCCTGGGCCAGAAGGACCCATCTTAGACAGGGATTCACAGCCCCAGACTCCCTCCTACAGCTCTGGGAACCAGTTATTTCTCTTGGAAGCAGACTAACAGCTCAGCTCTTTTCAGAGCGTTTTTTTCCCAGCAAAGCTAAAGGAAAAGCACCTTCTGGATTTATCCTAGTGCTCAGTAGATGAATTTTCCATTTAGAGTTCCCAAGTGCATACACCTGGTGGGGAATTCACAGAGCATCCCAGTCCAAGCTTGGTTCAGTTCACACTGAAATCCCAGCACACTACCTGATAATTTTGATGAGCTCGCTCATGTTGACATGATCCGGCACCAGGAACTTGGTCTTATCCAAAACTGGAAGCTGCTTTTCTCCCTTGTACCTTTCAATGATCACCTAAGAGGAAACACAAAGAGAAAGGAGCAGATGTGAAAGGCAGGAACAGCGTGTCGTGCCCTCACCTCCCCCCTCCAAGCTCCATTTCCCTTCATTTGTGAATGTGGCCTCTCAAATCTGAAAAGGAACAATTAACAATTAAGACTCCATGATCTTAAAGGTCTCTTCTAATGTAAACAACTTATGTTTCTATGATAATTAAATTATCTTCACGTGCTCCTCTGTTCTGTTTGCATGGAGGGGTAGCACACAGGCATTTTACAGCACACTTCCAGAGCTTCAGTGCAGCTTTAGGACAGTTCCTTTCCTGCAATCATTTAATCCAGCACTGAATCACCCAGCAACAAGGAAATCCAAGCAAAGATCAAGCCCACTTCCCTCTTAACAAAATGCAGTGGCTGACCAGGGGAAATCTGCCAGCTGAAGCAGTTTTCCCCAGAATTTCTCCAGTTTCAGGCCCTGTCTGAGAACGACACCTCCAGATGACCCTGCTGTTCCATTCACCTTCCATAACTACTCTAATGCACGAGAAAAAGCTACTTTTGAAGGGTATAAACCCTCAAATCTCCAAATTAGGGAGAGAATTTCCTCAAGACAGCACGTTCAGGAACCAGTAATTCTGTCAGGATAGTTATGCAGTAACCACTCAATTCACAGAGAAACTGCAGATTTCCCAATTTAAGGAACACCCTGCCCAGCAACTGAATATAGTTCCTGCTTTTGAGAAATGATCTCAGGATTCGTGTGCTCCTGTTTCCACAGCCACATGGGGTTTGTTGGTTTTAAATCAACAGCAGCTACGTGACACCAGTCATTTGGACCCTTTCCATGCTCACGGGGTCTGGGCTGTGTTGATATTAAAAAGTTGCACAGGTGAAGAGACATTGGGCCAATTTAATTATATCAGAGAAAGATCCTTACATCAGTTTAAATAAATGCTGGCTCATTCTGGAAAACAAAACCACACTATTTTTAAGAAGTCAGACCATAACCAATAGATATTTCCAACAGCAGGATGAGGGATGTTGACAGCACAGGAGGGATTTACTATCTAGGGTGACATTGCCATCTTATCTTATCCAGAACTGCTAATGACAATAACGAGGCACTGACTGGCCCAGCAAGGCTCTAGGGATGCCAGCAGGCCCCTGGGATAGCTGGGAGTTTGCATCACCACATCTCCAGCAAGTTCCTCAGGTACCTGGAATTTTTGCTTGTAATCTGTGCATGGCTGAGTTAAAAATGAGAGTTTTCCCATAAATCAACAGCTTTCAATCTGTGGTCAGAGTTGGGGACTTTCGCCAAGAGGGCTGTGAAAGGTGAGTGAAAAAGCAATTTTGGTCAGGAAACAGATTTGTTAGGAAAGTGCCTTTTGGGAAAATGAAACATTCCAAAAAAGTCAGAAAATCTCTGCTATAAAGTACTACTTGTTCCCCTGCCCAAGTGCACAGCAAAGCAGCAGCGGCAGCTCCGAGGTGAAGGAGTTTGGAGCCAAAGGAAAGCTGGAAACCTTTCAGTTTCTGTTTCCACAACGGCTCCTGTCGGTGAACTTGCTCAGGGACCGTGGACAGTTTGCAGCAGTTGGTTCACAGGAGAATTTCCACGCACAGGGATCACCAGCTCTCACCACAGAGCCAAAGGCTGAGGGTCCAGTCTAGTTCTCTCTGCTGAACAACTCATCACTGACAGAACACCAACAATGCCTTTTGCTTCCTGGGATGCTTTGCATTTTTTACTTTGAGGATGCCATAAATAAAAGAAAATACAAATTCAGGGAGCATTTGGTGCTGACCAGCTAAAGAGTGACAAGGTGAGGGCTGATACCCAATGTGAGGAGAGCTGGAGGAGTTTGACAGCCCTAGCAGCATTCCTGGAGACCTCAAGCACAGCCCCATTTCCCAGAAGAGAAGCATTTCTGTCCTTCTCAGCACAAGCTGCTGACCAAATCCATATCTGCCTTGATATTTCTGTGTATTCTTCTTGATGAGTCCATGCAGACTCTTCTTTTGGAGAAGAAAACCACTGAGAGAGAAGAGCTGAGCACTCAGGAGGATCTCAGAGCTCAGCTGGGGTGTGGTTTTCTACAACACAAAACTGTAACACACCGGAAACCCCCTTCACCCCTCCCCAGGGAACACCTTGTTCCACCACACTGACTGCTGCTTACTCCTCTGAGAATATCCCTGAAACCCAGGCTTAACCACCCTGAACAGCCACATTTTCATTTGGTCTCCCCAGGACAGCCTTTTCTAACTGCTAAAAAGAACATGAGACTGGAAACTGAAGGGAAAAAGAGAAAGAATTGAACTTACCGGTATTTTAGTTGGATGCTGATCTCGAATCAGTCGTACATCTTCCACTCTTTGCTCTGCAAGAGATTAAAAAAAAAACCTGTTTAAGCATCCACTTAATGCTGTTATTCCCTATTTCCTCAGCACTGAAGAGAGGGACTGCATGTCGGGAAAACCCAGAAGAGGAAACTCAGGCAAAGCAGTTTCCAAATGGGACAGAACTGTCAGGAGTACAACCTCTCCTGTGACAGCTGATCCTCTGCTCTTTAAGCCAAGGTGACAAGTGTTGTGTGCACCTGCCTGGCACTCCTAGAAAGTGTTAAAAGAGGTCGTTTCCTCCCCAGTCCCCCCACTTTCTGCCCACTGAGGCAGACATTTCACCTCATAAATTTACAGCCTCAAATTACACCACCTAAGTTAATGCCTAAATACCCCGTGCTATTTCTGTGAGATCCCAGAAGAGGAAATGGTCAACAATTATCCGAGTCCCAGGACTGGCCGAAGCCTGGCTGGGTCAGCTTTCACTGTGCACTCTCGCGTTACTGAATTCCAGGTTTTATTTTGACTGTGCCACACCCATTGTTGCAGAAGCAGCTGAAGGTCCTGGGGTACCTGGTACATTTTGCCCCTCTCTGTGCCAGTCTGCAGGGTAAAGTTCACCTCTCCTCAGACAGAAATATTAATAGAACAGATATCACGAACCAGGCTAAAGTACACGAGGCAGAGTAAACAGGCCAGTCGCTTTCAGAGGCTGCTGTGTATCCCCTGCCTGCTTTCAGATTCAGTGAACTCAATTTTAACCCTTTTGGTTGTTTTCAGCAGGAAGGGGCTTTCCAGGCCATCTCCACGTTAGAAACAGCTCTCAAAGAGATGATTTAGTGTTGCATCACGGCTCTAACACACACCTGCCTAGGGAGAGGTGCTGCTCAGGGCAGAGAAGCACTTAGCCCAGCTCCCTGCTGGAATGCTAATGGTAGGACACTGCCCGTCCCGTCACTCAGCAACATCATCACTCAGTCTCCATTAGCCCATGTTTGTGTCCATGGAATACATCCGTGAGCCTTCTCACGAGGAAATGCAACTCACGTGAATCACGGTTTGAAGGTGGAGGTGAATCAAGCAGAACTAAGGCAAGGAGCATGCAAAGCCTTCACCTGAAAGCCATCCTGCCCCACATCCCACAGCCCAGCAGGAACAGTTCAAGGGCAGAGATTTCTACCTCATTAAAATACTTTTTAAGATTAACCAGAAACACAAAAGATACGGGGAGTGAGCGAGAACCAACCATCAGCCTGGCAAGCGCAGAGAGGTTGGACTAACTTCTCAGCTGAAACAGGTTTGTTCCTGGCAATGTTATTTAGCAGAACTCCCAGGAGGAGGAGGGCCATAAACCGGACAAATCATGGAGATTATTGTATGCGGCATGTTCAAAATCAGGCCTCAGTCAGCCACAGATAAACACTGTTCTCTGACGACATTAGTTGCAGTGGCAACTGCTTGGCTGCCATCCTAGCTGAACTTAATACCTGCCACAGAGGCTGCTGACAGGCGATGGGGTCAACAACAGTTTTGGAAAGCTCCAAAAAAGGGGGCAGCATAAACACAGACTCTGTTAGACCAAAATTCTCCCCGCTTCAATGCAGGGAATAGCACAGCATTTACAGCACAGCAAAGGGTGGGCACATCACAAAGCTCTCTTAAGCAGCTTGACTTTAACCCAAAGGCAGAAAGAAAGGAAAAGCTGGATCAATTACTTCCACCAATTCCATCTCACGTACGGGATTTCGTAGTTCATGCAGAAATAGGTTACGCTGCCAGTTCTTATTACCCTCGGAGCGCTCCAGCCTACCTTACTGACACACATGAGCAGTACCGAGCCCTCCGACTGCTCTGGGCCCATCCCGAGCACACACACAAGCCTTGGCACTGCTCTAATCAAGGCTGTTCCTTCTCAAAAGGGACTAATCTCATTTTCCCAGCCATCATTACACAGCTCTTTTCGATGTCTTGCTGGTTTTCAGTAACCACGCAGAGACAGGAGCTCCACGCCCCAGTTCCCTCGCAGCTCCCCGGGTACAGAATTTCTCACCCCGCTCCAGCACCGACAGCGAGCGGAGCTTTAATTCCGCTGCCACTGGCGCAGAGGCCGCCGGACACCGAGCAGACACCGGAGGGAAGGGCAGGCCCAGCTCCTGGCACACACACCAGGGATGTTTCCAGGCTCCTGGGAGTTTTGCAGTCGATAACGGATGATGTGCTGAGGAGCTCTCCCCACGCCAAACCCAGAGCTCACCCCTGGCACGGCACTGCCGCCACCGCACACCCGCTCAACCCCCGGCCCCCCGAACCCCCCCGGCCCCAACTGCCGGG
>VYXB01002420.1:823434-915362 GCA_013397135.1 Pachyramphus minor
AGCGCCGAGGGGCCGCCGACAGCGAGCCCGACACCGACACCGACCCCGAGGAGGCGGGCGGTGGAGGCGGCGTCACGGAGGACGAGGAGGTGGCGGAGCGCATTGAGGGCGGGCGGCCCCCGCCGCCTCCCGTCGAGGCTGGCCCTGCCGGGCGGGCCCCGCTGTCCCTGCTGGGGCTGCCCCCGGAGCTCCTGGTGCAGATCTTCGGCTCCCTGCCCGGTACTGACCTGCCCAGCCTGGCCCGCGTCTGCACCACCTTTCGCCGCATCCTCCGCACCGACACGATCTGGCGGCGGCGCTGCCGCGAAGGTACCGCCCGCCCCAGGGGGATGGACAGGCCCGGGGGTGCAGGGAGGGGATGGGGTCGGGAGTGCGAGGTCAGGGGCCTGCAGGATGCAGGAGGACACGGAGAGTGCAAGGAGGTGATGGAGTGTGGAGTGGGGTCCCCAAGGGATGCAGAAAGGTCTGGGGATGCGGGCTTTGGGGCCGTGACAGGGGCACGCAGGGCTCCCTGCGTGGAGGGTGGAGAAGAGGGCACAGCTGGGGTCCCGTGGGCACTGCCCCTTGGTGGTGGCACTTGCTGCAAAAGGGTGGCGTGTGGTGAAGGGCATCGGGTTGTGCCCCGGGGGCAGCTGGAGGGGAGGAATGGGAAGGGAGCTGGCCCTGGGAGATGATGCCTCCATGTGGGGTGTCCTTGGGTGAATCCTGAGGATGGGGTGTTGCAGGCAGCAAGGACAGGGAATGCTCGGTCCCTGCACTAGGGAAAAAAAGGGGCTCTTGGGATTCCTGGAGCCGTGGGAGCACAGCGGGAGCACCGGTGGGTGCACGGAGGAGGGCAGGTCTGGGAGAGGTCATCCATTTGGGAATTGTGGAGGGATCCCAAGTTAGTGTGTGCGTTTCCCGGGGAGTGCCTGGTGCAAGGATACTGTGCTGCAGTAACGTGAAGGCTTTGGGGGTGGTTTTCCCTCTGCCCTTCTCTGCAAGGCTGCAGATCTCACTCATTACTCCTCATCCTCACTCAGTGTGGCTCTCTGTCCCCTGTTTGTTAATCCAGTGCCTGTTCCACCCTCCAAGGCCTGCCTTGCAGTGGTCATCTCTCCAAACACTGTGATCCTGCCAGGTGCTTCTGCTGCCAACACATGAAGTCATGTGTATTTTCTTGTTGTTTGTTTTCTGTTTCCATCGGGATGGAGGATTTGTGTATGTCAGTGGCTGCCTGCAGTGGAATCTGTTGGAATCCATGAAGCCTTACAGGAATGAATTCATGCCTTATCAGCAGTATCCAAGAACCTTTGGACAAAACAAAGGCTGTACCTAGAAAATATAAACCGAAGCATTTTATTTCTTAGTTCAGCATTGCCCCGTAATTTAATATTGTTTTCAGGAGACAGGCTAATAAAATGGGGTTAATTCTTTCCTTGTACTCCTCTAGTGACATAGAGCCCTCATGGATGTTTGTGTATTTGGTGAATGGTTTGCAAAACTTCACTGATTAATTATGTTAATAAGTTATGGTCCTGGCAGAATGGTCATATAGCAATGCATATAACTTTTAAATATAAGCTAGGTTGACTTGTAAAGGAACCACTAAATTAGGCCTGATGGGAAAATGCATTTATTTATCAGGTCTTCTCCTTGGATTTTCTTGCCAGCATGTAATGCAGTGTTCAACAGCTCAGCTGAAATTTAAGGAAATAGTGGGCTTTGTATGGCTAAAACTAAACTGGGTAGGAACGGAAGGTATTGAGAGTATACTTTTGTCTGAAGGCCCTTAGCTAACAACCAGGTGAGAGGTGCATAAACCAGTTTTTGATCCCTTTTTGCACACTATTTCTCGTGTTTCCCAACGCACCCATTCCGAGCAGTGTCAGGGATGCTGTGGGGCTGCTGCTGGGACTGAGGAAGATCGTGTACCAAAGGTGCCCAAGCTGTGCTGAGCAGATGAGGGGCAGGTTCCTGGGCAGAAAACTTCCTTCATGCGTGAGACTGATACTGCAGTCTTTCAACCAGTCCTGGTTTTCCAAGCAGTTCCTCATCTGGACTTCTCAGGCTGTTTGTAGTGCTTTGCCTCGCTCTGCACAGCAGTGAAGGTAATTGCTGTTGTGTTAGGACTGTCATGTTGAGTAGATGTACATGAGTATCAAAATGGGCATTATTTTATAGGTATGTATCAGGTGTTAGTATATAAGTACACATACAACGTTTAGAAAACCCTGTGCTGTGTTCCTGTACAGCCATACACTGGTGCTGTGTGATAGTCAAACATAAAATGTAATCACTTTTTGTAATCTTTCGCAAAAAAAAGCCACTTCCCAGCTGAGTGTGTGTTTGTATCTTCCCGAGTCTTGTTGTGAGGCTGCATGTTCTGAAAACAGGGTGAGAGCACTTGTGCCCCTCCAAGAATTCCCCTTGTATTGATGCCTTATTCACTCTGCTGATGAGCATGGAATCCTAGAATATCCTGACTTGGAAGGGATCCACAAGGATCATCGAAGTCCACCATGATGTTCCCGAAGTAACTGGAACTTGGTGTCAGTTGTATGTGCAAAACTACATGTGTTTTCACAAATGCACAGCAGTGAAGGGGCAGGGAAGACAATCCTAAAATTAAAGAGAGCAGAGAGGAGCTTCTCTGAGAGAAGCTGGTGGTTGCAGGGCTTTGTTTTGGCCGTTTTTTACCTTTGTCTCGGACAGGAGCAGCGCTGGATGTAAGGTACAGCCTGGCTGTGTCCCAAGTTAGATGGGGCCCTCAATCCATGGAGTGTTGGTGTGTTGTTCTTGCCCTGCTGTGGGCCAACTCAGCTGTAGATTAGTCCTGAAAACATGTTGTGATTATTCCAAGTGTCTGCCTGAAAATGGAGTGGCTTTTGCTGCTCCTTGTGAAGTGGGAGAGCTCTGGGAGTAACCAGGACTTGTGTAACACTGACACGGGTGTTTGGGCCATTGTCCTTTTATCATTGCAACTGTTTGGGGTAAACAATGTCTCTGAATTGCTTCCTTGGCAAGAAGAGGGTTGCAGTCACTTCCATGTTTTCTATAAATAGGAGATTGCTGATCTCTGCAGCGGGAGCAGAATTAAAGCCCATTTCACCCTGGCTGGTGGCCTGACCTACCTTGATTAACACCTGATCATCCATTTTACATGGTAACTGCCTTCATCTTAAACCAAATCAAGGCAAGTGCAGCAGAACATCTGGGAGCAGACCAGTAATGCAGAACAAACAGCTCTAGTGCCTGAACGAAAAGGCTTTTGTTTGTGAAAACAACTTCCAACGGCTTTTGGACCTGCTGGAAAATGTCAGCCAAGGTGTTAAAGTTTCTGGCCCTCATGTTGTATGGAAAGAGTTGCCTGTGGAGAAGAATGGTATGTGGTTTATACATTCTGAGGGTGCTGTTCAGCTCTCACAAGACTCCCTGGCATCCACTCAGGAGTGGCAAATACAAGCCTTTCACTGGGAGAAGTGTCTGGGAGAGGACTTGGTCTGTCTTAATCTGATGGTTCGACTTTGGAAACCAGAAGCTGGTTCCAAACTTGTGTGCCTGGTATTTCAGAGGTGCTAACCTGAGAACCTTCCATTCCAGTGGTCACTGGAATAATCCAGTGAGTTCCTGTGCTCTCTGTTTCATGTCCAGCCTTGTGAACGTGCATTTATCCAGGAATAATTGGAGGACTTGATTAGACGGGACACAGTGGAAGTTCAGCAGTGGTAAAGGCTATCAAGCTCTGCCAGACATCCCAATTTCCTCTGAATTGCGGATGTCCACACACAGATGGCAGCTGCTCCCTGGCATTGCCATGCTGAGAAAGGTGGGGGGGAAAAAAAGCAGAAATTTGGTCTCTGATATTAGCACACAGGTTCTTCCCAGCCTGGGATGGAAGAGCCTTGTTTGTTTTTTAGACTTCAGCACGACACGGCTTCTCCTGTGGAGGAGGAGGGAATGTGAGGCTTGGAAGTGTTGGGAGCAGGGCAGGGTAAATGACACTTCCAAAGCATTAGTGCAGGTCATAATAAATGGAGGCTGCTTTTCCAAGTCCTTTAAATTCCAGTGCATGTGACCCTGGAAACAGCACCGTGTCCCTGTGTTTGGTAAATCAGTCAAGCACTCCTCACAATCCCACTCCAACAGGCTTTCCAGCTGGTCAACTGAGAACTTGAAAACCAATTTCCATCCTTGCTTTTGAAGCAGGATTAAGTAGCCATTTTCTAATGTGTGAGTTTTGGTGACTGTTAACTCCTTAAAATACTTTACTCAGTGAGCTGCTGCACTGAGATACATTTCCTTAAAATAGATTTAATTGCACTGAAGTGGAATTTTCCAGGAAGCTCGAGCCCTTCAGAGCTTTCTTGGAAAAGGATTTCTATTCTCTCTAAAGAAAATCTTACCAGTTTTATTTTTCTGTAGCTGTTTTGAAGCTCTACTTACTGTTAATTTATGTCCCTCCTCTGGGTTAAAAAGAGACAGCCAGCTTTTTTGCTTATGATATTTGGAGGGTTTTTTTAGGCACTGTGAGCCAAAGGACTGATTTTTCCTCATCAAATGGTCTGAACAGCTCCTGGGTCAGAAGAGCTGGAGTGATGCACTTATGGAGCTCAGCCATCACTGTGGCATTTTCACTCTCTGTAGTTGTTTGCTGACCAAAACAAGATAAGAACTAGTTATAAAATGAGTCTTAAAGCACACTGAAATAAGATTGTTTTTTTCAGGATAATACTTCCTTGTAAGCCTCGGATATCTAATGTCAAATAGTGTGTAGCAATATAGAAATCCTAAATTTTTGTATTATTGTTTTAAAGGACTTTGGTATTACGTGGAAGAAATTTGAATCTTTCCAGGAAAGATTTGAATTACAACCACTTTAATCCTGGTTTGGCTTTCATAAAATTGCACCGCAGGTTATCAGTGGCATGTGGGTGTAACTGGGATAGAGGTTGGATAACAAATCACTTCCCACCCCACCCTGTTGTTTGGAGATACCTGCTGGCATGGCACTGCACTGAGCCTGTGCTTGGAGGTGATTTACAGGTCTGGGGAAAATACTCTGGGGTAAATGAGCACTTTCTGGAGGAAGAGGGGATGTCAGTGTGCTTGCAGTGCTGTTAGAGGTGCAGTTTGGGCAAGATGCTCCATCTGTCTCCTCCCTTTCCAGTGCAGTACAAACACCTTCAGTGACTGCCTTCAATCTGTCTGCCATGCAGAGGGCACATCTTACCTGTCATGGGGCCAGGGCAGCGTTTGTTTACATGGAAAGATTTGCCTGTTTCCAGGCTCTGACCGCAGTGTTCCCATCCTCTTCCAAACACCTCTCACTTTCCGATCAGCTGAGGACACATTCTGTTCCCTCCATCCCTTGGATGTTGTACCCACGTGTGTGCACGTGCAGAGCAGCTGTGGAAAACCTGGATGACTCTGGCAGGAGGGATGGGCACATAGGAAGGGTCTGGATTCCCAGGCTCCCATGGAGCTCAGGTTTCCCAGGAGTCTCTGTTGGCTCAGCTGGCGGAGGCCCAGCACTGAATGTTGTTTGTGCTGGGCTGTTCTTTCCTGTGAGCTCTCTGGGCTCTCAGGCTAATTGTGCTTCCTCCTCTCGCCTTGTGTCTGGCAACACTCAGACCTTCCTCTGGCTTTGGCCACGGAAGTCAGCAGGAATTCTGCCACTGACCTTTGCATCTTTTGATGAAGGGCAACATGTTCGTTGTGCCCTCTGCCCACTCTCACCTTTCCTGACCTTGTTGTGCAGTGTATTCCCCACAGGCAGGCTGGCGGGAAGCCTTGTGTGTGCTTTATCATCATGGAAGTGTATTTATAGGCAGGAGGAGGTTGAATTAATTCAGGGAAACTTCCGCTTTTCTTGTGTGTGAAAGCTGAGTTCTCGCTTGCAGCAGGTTTCCAGCTTTAGGTGGTGTTTGGCAGCCACAGTCGATTGTTAATTCAAGGACGCTTGACCCAGGAAAAGTTTCATATTTAATGGTTTGATGAGGGTCTCCACAGACACACTTATGTAGCAAATATCTGGCAGATGTTTGTGCTGCTGAGGAAAGCTGGTTTTGTGCTATAGATGTCTGTGGTGTCAAGGAGAGCAGTTTCCCATTCTGAGATCCCTCAGGGTCACTGCAGTAGGGTAGTTTTTGTTGCTGATGATTTTTTTTTGGGATCTCCCTTCTCTCATCTCCTCCCTCTGGTTTTCTGAGGATTTCTGGCACTGAGATGTTAGTACTTGCCTTTATTTTATTTGAAGTTTCTTAGAAGTTCGACATTGACTTCCTGAAAATGAAAGGGGAGAATCTCATTTTCTGCTTCAAAGCTGCTCCGAGGTCTCCGGCTCGCTTTGTTTTTGGGGCGTTCTGTAACAATCAAAGGCATTTCACTGTACAACAGCCCCTTCCCAATCTGATCTGCTTTCAAGTGTAAACGTATTTGTACATGCTGATGCCTGTTTTATGTCTCCATTTCATTCTTTTTCAAGTCTGTGACCTTTTCTTTAGGATCCTAATAAGCAGTTTTCCCTGTTGGGTACCTCAGTGGGAGTAGATAATTATTACGCACAGTCGTGATTTGATCTAAACAGGCATTCAGTCCCAGCTGGAATGAGGCTGTCTCCCACATTTCACACTCTTTCTGGTTGAGGTGTAAGCAGCTGTGACTTTGCTGTGTTTGTTTGTGCCTTATGGTGTGTTTGTTGCAGGCATTGCTTGTGAAATGTGTTGGATTCCACAGTGGAATTACGTTTAGTTTCTGTTTTTAAGGCTGAAATAAGATTTTGGTCTACTTTGGCAGCTTCAAGAAAGCACCTAATCAGATCCCAGTTATGCTCAAGCTGTGGGTATCAAGACCCTGGGTACGAGCCCCTTTGTGCCAGAGTTGACACTTTTATCTGTGTTGTTGCAGAATATGGAGTCTGTGAAAACTTGAGGAAATTGGAGATCACAGGAGTGTCCTGTCGAGATGTTTACGCCAAACGTAAGTGATAAAGTTGATATAAATCTGCATGTCCTTGCTTATACCAGTTTTGAGAGCATATAAATGTTGAATATTTATTAAACTTTGATGGCTTAAGTTGCCAGACTTGCTACTGGCGGGGGTTTTGTCTGGGAAGTTGATGTGTTTGGAGGCTCATTTAATAGTAAGCAGATGCCAAGAGCTGGGATTTCTGTGCCTCCCAGTCCTTTGGTGGGAAGAGAATGTAATTTGACTTTATAATAAAGTGTATTGAGGGTTTTTCATCCCGTTTTGCCATTTTTGGGTCTTGCTAAGGAATTAATGGGTGTTTTTTTCTATGCCTTGATCTCAATAAAAGGACACAGTTATAGGAGAGTGGCAAAGTGCTGTAAGGAAAGGGATGAACATTCCTCTGGGCTGCTCCTGAAGGAGAAGAGCCTGGCAGGAGTTGTCACTGTGTTTTGGAAATGTCTGTGGGAGTGGGAATCCAACTCCTTAGCCCCACTGTGCCTTCTTGAGGTAGATGCACATCTTCTGTCTTACAGGAGGGAGGGATGGGGGCATCACTGGATAAGGGAAACCAGAGTGGGCTAAGGACTGGATGGAGGCCTGGATCCATGGAGAGGCTGCCTCCCTGTCCCTTTGCAGGCAGAAGCTGAGCTGTGAGAGTCACCCAGGGAATGAGAAGAGGGCAAAGTCTATGTAACACTTTCCTAAATGCTCTCACTGTTTACAGGTTGAGGGATTTCCAGAGTCTAATCTGTTTGTTGATTTAATAACCTTCAGCAGATCTGTCTCACACGTGTTTTCAGTCTTCCTTTGCACCAGAGTAGTATCAGAGTCACATTTGATGTGTGAGAACCACCTCTGTGATGGTCTGCATAAGGTCTATGTCCATATCCATCCAGCAATCCCAGCTAGGGATTGTTACTCCAAAGTTGGAATGACTGGCAGTTGTTTCTGGCTTTTGGGAAAGCACTACCTCGGCGTTCCTGCTCAGATCCATCAGTTTCCCCACTGCCAGACACTCGGTGGAACAGTTTCCTGGTGGTGTCACCCCATTTTCTCTACTGTCCCATAAACCTTTTTAATTGCAGAGGGGTTAATTTGGGACTACTGGCAGGACTCACTGGCTTTTCCATCCACTGACTGTGCTTCTGTAAGTGGGAAATAGGGAACTGAGCCTAAGTGCTAGAAAACAGAACTAATCCAAGCTGTGGGCTACTCTCCATGGAGTTACCTGATTTTCTTGAGGCAGCAGTGCAGAGTTTGAGGACCTTGATTCCACTTGGAATTCACTAGATGCCATTTGTAAATATTGTGTGGGAATCTGGAACATGAAAGTTCTGTGTGAGAAATTCTGCTACCGGGTGTACCCGAGACTGGGGCTGATGGAAACAGCTGCAAGTGAAGAGAGAGTTGGTCTTTCCTGCGTGGTTGGTCCAGATCCATCAAATGGTTGGTGCTGGTTCCAGTGGAGCAGAGTTTGCTGGCACTCACCCTGCTCTGTCTGTTCAGGTATAAACCCACGGGTGAAGTCGGGGCGTTTTATGAAAATCCTTCCCGACTACGAGCACATGGAGTACAGAGATGTTTACACCTGCCGTACGTACCTCCTGCTGCCTGATGCTTCCTGCACTGAGCACGCACGACATGCTGCATGGAGTGTGGCGTGGCTTGGAGCAAGTGGCTTTGGGATGGACCTTGGGACAGCAGGGAGCTCCCATCAGTCACTTCTGTCTGTTGTGCTTTTAGGTTCTGACCCTTTGGGGTGACGGTGAGCAGGGCAGGCAGTGAGGTGTGTTGGTCTCCTTTTGAGGTGCTTTCAGTTAGAATGTTGTCCTGGCTGGGTCCTGGGTTAGAATATTGCCCTGACCAGGTGCTAAAAGGAGTGTCTCTGTTCCCAGAACAGGAGCACTCACTCTGCTGTGTGTGAATTGCCCCTTTCTTAGAGGAAAGTATTCACATACCCTGGTGAGGCCTCCCAAAAGCAAGTCTAAATAAGCTTTGAACTGGTAAAGAGCTTTGTCTTGATCCAGGTGAGCTGCAGACAGATCCACAGCCCTTCCCAGGGAAAAATGCTGAGCGTTCCCATAGTAATTCCCTCTCTGCACAGAAAATCCTTTAAGCACCATCTCTGTCTCTAGGAAACATCCTGCTGGTGTTTCAGAGATCGTGATTTGCCTTTCTAAGTCAAGAAGATGCTCTGGATTAACTGTTCTTTCCCTCCTAATATTGTGCTGGGGGAAGAGTAGTTAAACCCTTGGAGTTTAAGGCTCAGTGTTCAGCTGGAATTGAGGGGGAAGTCCTGATCAGTTTACATCAATTAAGGAGGCCAGTACTGTTTGGTATTTATTTGGAGGGGGGGTTGAGCTGTCTCTGATGCTCCTTTGGGTCTGCAGAGTTTTGCAGACTCCAGTTACTAATTCACTGGTGCTTGGGATGTAGTTTTCACACACATTCATGTGAGGAGTGGATGCTGCAGAGTTTCCTGTGCTGAAGAAAGCAGCTGAACATGGGCCATGCTGGGGGGATGGGGACTTTAACGTGAGTCAGGACAGAGAAACAGCAGTACTAGAGCAGGAATTGGTTCAGAGTTTTACGTTTGGCAGTCCTGCCTGTCAACACCAGCTGTGTTCCAGAGCTCAGTGGGAAGGAGAGACACATCCAAGCTGCAAGATGGATTCCTTTGGAGATTGGGTATTTGTTCCAAGTGTGTTGTTTGTGGTGTCTCAAATGACATTTAGTGCTGTTCCCTCAGTTGTTAATTCTTGAGCTGCCCCAAACTTCTGATATCTCGTGCCCCTTTTCTCTAGGGATCTTTTGTGTTACATGGGAAAAGCCTGGATGGTTGGATCGATGATCACAGAGGTCTTTTCCAACCTAGATGGTTCTGAGTCCATCTGGTTTAAGATGGGATTGCTCATTTCCCCTTTTTCCGCTCTGTGTTGCCAGGATTTACCATGGAAGTGTTCCCTAATTCCTATTCATTCCACTAGGTGAGCTCAGATCGCTTTCCCCAGGGATTTAAACTCACCTGGATGACACTGAGCTCTTTCCATGAGCAGGTCAGTTATCACCAACCTGGGCACAAGAACTGCTTACATTGTTCCAGCTCATTTTACTTATAGATACCTTGCTGCATCCTGGGAATCTGGGAGAGTTGCAGTGGATCAGTTTTTTCCTGGTCAAGACCCTCCCCTGCTTTTCCAAGCCCATTCCCAGCTGGATTCAAGCCACTTCTCCACCTGAAGAGCATGCAGGGCTGCTTGCAGAATGTGGGTAATACCCAGGCTGGATGAAGGCTGTGCTGAAACATCCAGTTGGATGTGGGTTTGCTCACTTTGGCAGGATGTGGAGTTAGAAATTTGGATAGACAAGAAACTTCTTCAGGATTTAGCACAGGCAGCGTGCACAGCAAAGGAAAACCTTGGAGGAAGACCCAAGTGCTGTTTTCTTTCAAGGAGCAGGAAGGGAAACAACTGTCAGTCCATCCTGTCTCCTGCCAGGAAGAGCCAGAGCTGGAATTCATCAGTTTTTCCCTGCGAAGAATACAGCTGCTGGGTCATTGGAGCCCGGAGACACCCCAGGCTTGAAAATGGGGCAGTGTTTTTTGCTTTGAGACTGGTTTGGGCCCTTGGCCAAGTACCAGCATTTTCCTCAGTAATTTCTGGAAGTGAATGGGGTTTCTTTGACCTCCTCCCTCCTTTGCTCCAGGTTTCAGGGTGGTTGGGGCAGATGGTGAAGGAGGTTGTGTCTGGGACTCAGCTGTGTTTCCTGAAATTGCTTCCAGCAGGAGCTGGGGTAGGAGGGACATCCTCAGCTCTCTTGGGCAGTTTAGTTTTCTGTCCTAAAAATAATAATAAATAAAAAAAGCTGGTTTTTATCAGCTCGGTGCCAGACAGGGTAGAAGGCAGACTGTGGTGGGTGGAGCAGCTCATGCACAAACCATTTATTAATGTGTAATTCTGAGCTGGGAATGTGGTTTGCCTGCTTGCCTCCGTGCTGTTTGTGCTACACTTGGTTCCCTGGGTGAAACCAGGCCATCAATCTGAAATTGTTTACTGCACAGGAAAAAGGCTTCTCCAGGCCAGTTGGCAGCATCTCTGGACATCACTCCCTGCTGTCCTAAACTTCTGTGGAAGTTCTCTGCTTTGGTGGAATAAAAACACTCCTTAGTTCTTACTGTCTGAAGTAGTTAATGGAACAAAGCTGGTGGAACAGCTGCACTGAAACACAAGTGTTCCTTTAAATGGATGCAAAGCAAAAACCATTTTTCAAGCCAGTCCTGGAGGCCAAAATGGGTTATTGTGGCCTTCTGAGTTGGCCATGAACATCACTGTAAGACAAATGCAGTATCTTCTTGCCATCTTTAGAGAAATAATCTGCATCCTGCTGTTCCTGCCCAAAATGCCAGACTGTATAATGTCTTCACGTGAAGGTTACTGGTCAGGGAATTATATGGACAAAAGGAATGGATAACTGTGTAAGCACTTGGAGGCAGGTTAAGTTTTCCTCACGAGAGGAGGTTTAAGATCATTCTGTAACAACCGTTTTCTCCCGCTTGCTGAAAACATTCCTGCTTGTCCTTCATTTAGGTGGGACTGAAGGGACACCTGGCTCTGGGATGAGAAACAGAGGAGCCTCCCCTGCTGCTGTAGGCTTTGAGAGGGATTGGAAGCAGCTTTTGGGCGCTGCTGAGGTGTAGCTGCTTATGTAGAATTTTTCAGGCCATGGCTGACCTGATCTCACCACCAGATCTCCTCAGCTGCTCTGGTCCCTGCGCTTTGCCCGTGCTCTCAGTGGCTGTTTTAAGGATGCTTAACTCTGGAGACAAGTTTGTCTACACAAGGCAGGGAAATGCTTTCAAAACATTCAAATTTCCCTGTGCTTTCCTGCCCTTCCTTATTTTCTGTTGCTTTGCATTCTGAAGCATCAAGTGTGTTTTTGGTAACTGGAGACAGCAGATATTTTGATTTGGTTTTAGCTCTGGGTATATCGTGTGATTTGCATTAGTGGGACCATGTTGCATAAGTTTTCTGGGAATTCCTGGTGAGGTAGGTGGTTCTGCCCCTCCACAGGCCCAGGAGCAGAGAACAACATAAATGTGTGTGAGCTTGTGGGAGGCCTCAGTTCCAGAACTGCCTGGCTGGGGTTGGACACAACCAGTTTTCCTTAGCAAAGGCAGTTGTGGGTGGTATTGGTCAGTGCTGTGTGCAGTCTGATTTTCATTCCCAAAATCCCGGTTCCTTAGCTTGATGTGCTCACTTGGGTGTGTCCCTGTTCCCTAGTGCTGCACCGGTACCGACACATCCTGGGATTGTGGCAACCGGACATTGGGCCCTACGGGGGACTGCTGAACGTGGTGGTGAGTGAGTACCTTATCCAGGGGCTGTGGTTTTGAGGATTGAGGAGCCTCTTTTTATGCTTTCCAGGCCTGGTGGCCATTTTCATGGCACTGAAAGTCTGAGCAGTCAGCCCTCAAGCAAGTGATTGGGACCCAGAGGTTGCTTCTGGGTTTGTTCTTGGTTTCTTTTAGGTTGGACATCAGGAGGAATTTCTTCACAGAAAGGGTTGTTAAACATTGGAAGGGGCTGCCCAGGGAGGTGGTGGAGTCCCCATCCCTGGAGGTGTCCAAGGAACGACTGGATGTGGCACTCAGTGCTCTGGTCTTGTTGACAGGGTGGGGATTGGTCACAGGTTGGACCCAATGATCTCTGAGGTCTTTTCCAGCCTAGATGATTCTGGGATTCTTTTCATCATCACCACCTTTCTCCGGAAAGTCCTTTTATTTTTCATCTCTACCTCAAACAGCCCCAGGAGCACATAGAAAACATGATCAATATTTAAGGGAAAAAACCTGATTTAGAGTTTAATGCTGATATTCCAGTGAGTGGCACAGGTTCAGCAGAGGTTTTAGCAGTGGCCCGTCACTTAGGGCATTATCTTTGCCTGCAGCTGAACATTTTGCAAAGGGTTTTGCCTTTGTGTTCTTACACCTCTCCTTCCTGTAATTCCCACACTTCACCAGCCATGTCTAAGACTTGTGCGTCAGATGTGGAGTGATACTGGTGCAAGACCTGTGGGGTCTGGCAGCACTGGTTGCTGCTGGGGAGAGCAGTTAATGAACAACATTTGGCTGGGGAGAGCTGAGCCAGGAGTTTGCCTGAAGCCCTTGTTCTTTGCACCAGAGTTCAATAACTGCCAGGTTGAAGTGGAACAAATCACGAGGCCTTTGGGTTTTGCAAGATTCTGTTCCATGAACTGGTATAAAAGTGCATCCAAGTGCATCAATACTTACATGATACTGTGACCTTATAAAGACAAGTGCCTCTGTGGCGCTGCTCTGGTCTCAGATCTCTCTGTTTAGAAAATATCCTGCCTCTGGAATTGCAGGGCCTGAGGGGCAGGATTCTGTTAGTGCAGGAAAGGGGCTGGCATTTGTGCCTCTCAGCAGAGGAGAGTGTTGCTTCCTGTGCTGCCTGTGAGTAATAGAGCCAAATAATTCCTCATCCAAAAGGCAGGGATAATCACAGGAAGCAGAATTCGTCTGTTGGAATATCTGCCAGCATGAGCTCTCAAACCAATTAGAGCTTGACTTGCTGTGTGGTCTCTCCCTCTGGGTCCTGCGCTCCAGGCATCCGTCACAAAGTCGTTTGCAGCAATAAAGCCCTGATCATTTTCCAGTGGTGCAGGAAGCCTTGTAAAGAAACCCTCTCCCTCCTCACCCAGGGTGTGCTGTGAGTGCATATGGTCTGCTTTAATTGCTGGAAAGCCATTTGGAAATGCAGCAGCTGTTTTGCAGCTCCTGCCCTGGGCCAGAACAGGCTCCAGAGTTTGCTGCAAACTCCTGAGAAACCGTGCAAGGCTCATCCCGTGGGCTTTGTGTCCTTTGTCTCTACAGGTAGATGGTTTGTTCATTATTGGATGGATGTACTTGCCACCTCACGACCCTCACGTTGATGATCCCATGAGATTCAAACCTCTCTTCAGGATTCACCTCATGGAGAGGAAATGTGCAACAGTGGAGTGTATGTATGGTCACAAGGGACCTCATAACGGCCACATCCAGGTGAGCTCCTCTGCCACTGCACCTATCCTGGGTGCAGTGTGTGTGCCCTTTGGCTCTGGATATGGATTCATCAAAAAACTGGTAGAATATGATTTTAGAGATGTGGGTTTCACCACCTTGTGAGTGTGGATGCCAGTTTTACACTCATTGTGTGTCTGACAAGTTGTGTGGGTTGTTCCCTGCTCTGAATTTGTTCCCTGGCAGTAGTACAGCGAGGCTGTTGTACTGTCTTCTGTTGGGCTGGGGCATTGTGGGAACATCAGGATGTACACAGGCTGGGGGAAGGGATGTGTAAAGTGGCCTTGGGCAGCTGGTGAATGTGTCCAGGCAGACACACAGACCTGTTTTACAGCTCTCTCCAAGGTGAGGCCTTGAGAAGGTGATGCAGCATCCCGTCAGCACATGGGATGCTTTGAAGAGCTTCCTGAGAGGTTGCTTGTTTTATTTTAAAAAAGGAAGTTGAAATAGAGAAGCAGCTTAAAACTATTATCCTTTAATAGAATGCTTTGGGGGTTTATTGCTTTTTAATTTCTCTATTCTGCAGCTGCTGCTCTTGGTACCACTTAATGATTTCTTTGTTGTAGCAGATTCAGTAACATTTGTTGTATAAAGCATTTACTGTAAACAGCCTTAGTTGCCTCATCTGAGGTATCTCTGGACAGGTCTGTAACCTGTTAAATTCTCCTCCATGATAACTACAGATTGTAAAGAAGGACGAATTCTCCACGAAATGCAACCAGACGGATCACCATCGGATGTCAGGGGGAAGGCAGGAGGTAAGACTGCTCTGCCAGGAGTCTGCACTGAGGCTGTTTGTGTGTCCCCTTTCTGAAGAAGAGCTGATGTTGGGGTAGGGGGTGGTCTCCTGCCTTCTAACTTCTGTGTGTTTGGACATATATGAAAACCCAGGCTGGGGGCTTTTGGCTGAATGACTGTTTCGGGCAGTTCTCTGTGCCAAAATACTCTTTGAGCCCCAGCACCCTCCTCCTTCCCCTGCTGTGACACCATTCCTGTTTGGTAGCAGACCTGTCCAAAGAGAGACAGCAGCACATACTGTACATCACACAGCACTCCAGGCACTGATCTCTGTGGTATTGCTGTCTGAGTAATTAAGATCTTTCAAAGGCCTGGGAGTGAGTACCAGCTGCATTTGAATACCTGCTGGTCAGTGGGGCACCTTCCCCGCTGCTTGTCTTGCTCGAGGGATTAAAGGCTTCATTTGGTTGTTTATCCTGTGTCTGTCAGCTCTACCCAGCAAAGCAGATTCCTGACTCAAGTGCCTGTGTTAAGGTGCAGGTATCAATGTCAGGATAAATACCTGTTCCAGGTACTTGGTGCCAGCTGCCAGCTGGTTCCACGTGACAGATCTGATACTTCAGGAATGCTGTAAAATGCCTGTCTGCTAATGGGAAACAGCTGGGTGAAAGGGTTAGTGAAGTGTTTTCTGGTGCTGTAGCAGATGAGAAATGCTTTAATACTTTCAAAGCGCCGTGTTAAGTGCGCGTGGCATTATGGTAATTGGAGGATCTGGCTTTGGGAGATAAAGCAGGAAGGTTTGGAATATCACTTGGTAGGCTGCTATCTCAGTGTAAGCTGTTATCACCCTAACTCATTGCAGGGTATTAACTTGTCAGAGCTGGAGCTGAGGTACTTCAGGAGATGGTTTCAAAGAACCCTTTGGATTTAGATGCATCAGTATTAAATGAGCAGGATTTAGCCTCCTAAACCTTCAGTGCCTTTCAGAAGCTTCCTGTTTTGTGTTTCACATGTCAGGACAGGGCACACGAGTCAGATGATGGGCACACAAATGAGTTAGTGCAAGATATGTCAGGACGTAAAGAAGTAGTGGATGAGCTACTTTGCAGTAACAGGTGATGTTTGTGGTTTTATTCTGAGGAGGTGTGTTGGTTCTACCTGTGATGTATTTGAAGGGGGGCATGTTTATTGTGTGGTGACTGATAGTTACCATTATCACTATTTGTTAAGCTTATTTCCAGGCCAGCTCTGTAGCAACACGTGCTTGTTCCCAAATCCAGCCTGATCCTCTGTCTTTGGCAGAGCACGTGCCCTGTCTGTGGCTCTGCCAGTGAAACATGCTGACAGGGACATCACTGAAAGGTCCTTATCTTGCCCCCTTCCTCTTTGTGCTGCAGGAATTCCGGACGTGGCTGAGGGAAGAGTGGGGTCGGACTCTGGAAGACATCTTCCATGAACACATGCAAGAGCTCATCTTGATGAAGTTCATCTACACCAGCCAGTATGAGTAAGGGCTCCAGCTCTTGGTTTTGAGGGCTGCTGCAATTTCACAAGCACATTGGAGCATTTGTCCTGAAGATGGGGGTTTTCTTTGGGCTCTCACAGCCCAGAGGAATGCTCTGTCTCTGCAGGCTCCATGCAGGGATACACAGTGCTTTCCAGAGGTGTAATTAAGCAGTGGGAATAAGGTTCCAAGTTCTGTGCAATAACTATGCACAGTAAGGTGCTTTTGAGTCATTTAACTGTGTTTAGTTTGAAGGCAGAGCAAATGCCTGTGGTCCCAAGGAGTGTCTGCTTATTATCCATATTAGTCAGCAATATGCTTTGTAGTGCAGAAATCGTACAGTCCCTGAGAAAATGGGGGGTTTTAACCATCCCTCCAAGCTTGTAATACCTCAGAATAGTTCAGAGTACAGCCACTTCACTGTAGGACATGTTTAAATATGCTTCACTCTTGGGTTGTCTGGAAATTCCGGGGAGTGAGGAGGTTTACTGTGACCTTGCTGGAGGAATTTCCTGGTGTGCTACGGGTGACTGGGAGAGAAGTGAAGGAAGGGAGGAAATGCTTGCAGAGGTGTAAAGCAAAATCCACTGAGCTTGTTGGCATTGCTGAAAAGACAGATCCCACCTCTCTTGGCGACATCCTAAAGCTGCTGGAGGAGCAGAATGCCAACACATTCCTCATGGTGAGGGATTCTCCTTTAACCTCTCTAATATGTTTTCGTTTTGCACAGCAACTGCTTGACCTACCGGCGCATCTACCTCCCCCCCAGCAGCCCCGACGACCTCATCAGGCCGGGGCTCTTCAAAGGCACCTACGGGAGCCACGGGCTGGAGATTGTCATGCTGAGCTTTCATGGGAAGAAAGCCAAGGGGACTAAAATCACTGTGAGTGCACTTCCCTTTCTCTCAGGTGCCTGTTGAAATATTCTCAGTGCCATGGATGAATAGGGAGGGATCTCTGGCTCAGAGACAGTCAGTTGTTGCCACCCTGTTCCCTGTGGGGATTGGTGGCATTGGGTGAATCTCAGCACATGCAGAGTAACTAGAACCTGACCTGCAAGGTTTCTCCTGACTTCACCTGGCTTCCCCTTCCCTTCCTCTCCCTTCCAGCTGCTTTCTGTGAGCAGCTGGTAGCAGGTCACCGGACATCCCTTGCATGTCTGAGGAGCAGGTACCAAACATTGGCAGCTCTCCACTGAAGTCAGGCAAGTGAGCTCCTTCCTCTCTGTAAGGAGGATTCTGACAAAATGCAGCTGCAGCTTTGACTTTCAAGTACAGCCTGGCTTGTAGCTTTTGATTTAAAAGTGTTTCTGGGAGGGAGGGGGAAGCAGAGATGTCAATTGACAGCTCAGTGAACAACAAGGTTCAAGTGGCCCTTTTTTTGTTGCCAACTCTTTGGTTGTAGAATCGGGTGAACTCTGCCGAAGTCAGGTGATGACGTGGGGAGGACACAGCTCTGACCTCTGTAGCTCTCTGCCTCTGCAGCCGTGCTGTTGCTTCCTGTCTCTAGGGAGATCCCAACATCCCAGCTGGACAGCAGACTGTGGAGATCGACCTGGCACACCCTCTGCAGCTGCCTGACATCGAGAACCTGCGCGACTTCAGCGAGCTGTCCCGCATTGTCCTGGAGGTGCAGGAGCAGGTGCGGCGCGAGGAGCAGGAGCAGGAGCAGCGGCAGGAGGAAGAGGAGCGTTCCCAGCAGGCTGCCTCCCAGCCTGCTGCCAGTCCCCTGGGAGAAGAAGGTGCCGAGGGGGAAGAGACTGCAGCTGGTGCAGAGGGAACCACCCAGAACAAGGCACCAGCTTCCCAGCCCTTTGTGCTGCCCATGGGAGTCATATCAAGGAATGAGGACTATCCCCGGACCTGCCGAATTTGGTAATGGGGACTGGTGGTGCCTGTTGTGCCAATCACTTGTTGAAAGGGAAGGGGGAGTCTTTGAGGTGTATCCTCTATTTGTGTGCCATTTACCTGCCTGCAGATTCCCAGCCCCTTGGGATCAGATTTCACAGAATCCCAGAATGGTTTGGGCGGGAAGGGACCTCAAAGCTCATCTTGCTTTACCCCCTGCCGTGGGCAGAACCTCTGCTGTGTTCCACACACCTCCTTTTTTTTGGTGTTTTGTTTCCCAGAGCTGCCCAGCTCATATATTTAGAACTCTGTTCAAGCTGCTTCCCGTTCCTGTATGTGTCATTTGTGTTCCTTGGCTCTGGGAACACGGTGCTCTCTCCCACCCTTCCCTGGCCTCTGGTGCCTTGGGGCCAGACCTTGAAGGTGCTGAACACTCCAAACAGTAGGTCCAGGCATGCAGAGAGCCTTGTTGAATGGGACCCAGAGTCAGTGAAGCATCACACTAAATTAAGTATAGAAAAAGATCCCAAAAGCTGAGGCTTAGGCAGGTGACCTTCAGCCACACATCTGTGCTCATGGAAAAACCTACCAATAGCTGGTTAATCCCAGGAGGCTTCTGTTGTCACAACTGAGTTGTGCTTGGATAAAACCCTGCTCCACCTGCTGCTTGCTCGGAGGTGGGGCTGACCTTTTTAACTCCTCAGATCATGGTAGATTTTTCTGCTTTTTAGATTTTTCTCTCCCTTCCCTTCAGTTTTGCACAAGGTTTGTCTCTCAGGTCACCCTCTCAACATGCCTTTCCTTTCCTGTGAGGATTGTCTGGGCCTCTCTTGATCCTTGAGTTGCAGAAGTAAATCTCAGATGGGTTTCTGGGTTTAACTACAGAATAATCAGGGTGTGCAGGTGCTAATTAGAATAACCCAAAGCAGCAGCCTGCAAATGGCAATGGAGAGTTTCTTATCTTAAAATAGCATCAACAGGTGTTTAAGAAAGGACTGGATGTGGCACTTAGTGCCATGGTCTAGTTGCCAAGGTGGTGTTGGGTCATAGGTTGGACTTGATGATCTCAGAGGTCTTTTCCAACCCCGTTGATTCCGTGTGTGGGCAGCGTTTCGTGTGAGAACTGAGTGTAAAACTTGCTGTTCTGTAGCGCCCAGCAGTGTGTTTGACGGTGCTTTCATCAGAGTTTTGTGCTGTTCATTTTTTTTTATTAAACACTGGGTGATCCTGGCTGTTCTCACCCCTCTTTTGTTCTCCTCTCCTGGCAGCTTTTACGGGACGGGGCTCATCGCCGGCCACGGCTTCACCAGCCCCGAGCGGACGCCGGGCGTGTTCGTGCTCTTCGACGACGATCGCTTTGGGTTCATCTGGCTGGAGCTGAAATCCTTCAGCCTCTACAGCAGGATCAAGGTCTCCTTCCAGAACGCAGAAGCGCCTTCCCGTGAGGCCTTTGATGAAATGCTCAAGAACATTCAGTCCCTGGCGACTTGACGGGTGGTTGGTGACGGGCAGGGCTCGGGGTTGCAAAGGCTGCTGCACTCCCCCAGCCAGGGCTGGGGGGGGGATTCCTTGCTCTCGGTACCTCTGGATAAAAGCATGCACTTTTAATAAAGCCTTTTTACCCCCAAAATGTACACACCCCAGTTAAAATATCCATGACTGCCCTTTCCTCCCTGCCACTCCACACTGCTTCCCAGCAGTCCTTGTTACCCAGTCTGTGGCATAGCTTTGTAGAGCTGAAGGGATCCTGCAGAGGAGGAAAAAGCCCTTTCTTACTGCAAAAAAAGAATGTATTGGGACAAAAATAATGCCAGATCAGAGGGACAGGCAGTGACAAAACATGTCCTCCTCTCCAGAGAAACCTTTCTCTGGGTGCAGCATTGCCAGGAGAGGCTGATGTGATACCTTCATCCTTGGCTTGGGAATTGGAGTGTGTGGTTACCTTTGGAGAAGTACCCTCAGTTTGGCAGCGAGGGGGGATCCTCACTGCAAATGAGAGTGTGTAGCATTATCCTGGCTTGTGGAGCTTGCTGGATGTGCTGTCCCTGGGGCTCCAGGTCTGTGTGTCTCCCTGAGCATAGAGGAGATGGTTCTTTTTTCTTACAGGAGCTGGGTGTGGAACTGGAAATGGGTGTAAACTGCAGAAGCTGATGTGTTCCAGCTGCTTTGTGCCTGAAAGATTCACCTCAGGTCTTGAAAAAGTGCATCTGAAAACATAAAGAAAGGAGCAAAAAGAAAACTAACTGTGAGATAAGGGCAGCTGGAGCCTGCTGGCTCTGGTCTGTGATGGGCAGCAGAAGGTGCCACGTGTCACTGTCACTGGTGTGACCCCAGCTGGGTGTCATTCCTGTATCAGGTTGCCCTTTGCAGTCCAAAGGAGCAATGAGGGATTCTCATGTTGCTGTGGTTCCTTCTGGTGCCTCTTGCAGTGGGTGCTGACAGGTGGGTGCTGCTGCTCCACTCACAGCACCCTTCTGTTCCCTTTCTAGTCGTACTTGTTTCATCCCTGCTGATTGTTGCTTCCACAGAAAGTGTTTGAGCTTGATTTCTTTCCATGATACCTGCATTCTGTGGCAGATCTGAGCTCCACTGGGAATAGTGGGCTGCAGGCAAGGAAGTAGATTCCCTATAGACTGTCCTGTACAGGAAATCCTGGCCAGTGCTCATCTACAGACTCTAAGTTGTGCTATAAATCATCAGCATTAACGTGATCCTTTGTTGCAGTTTCTCTGGGGCTGACAAACTCCAGGTTCCTTCTCTTCTACCCAGATCAATGTCTAAAAAAACCCTCTGCCTTTACGTCTTCTGCAGGTTTAGGTTTGTAAATGTGTCTCTGCATGTGCTGGGAGGTTTCAGGCCCCTTCTGTGAGGAAGTTTCAGTCCCTGCCTGGTTCCACTATGAGCAGCTTTTATTCTCACTTTTACAAGGGCTTTTTGCCATTTCTGGCTGTCGTGTGTTCCCTCAAGCTATGTGAGAACCCAGGCTCCAGCAGAGACGTTGAGCAGCAGGTCATGTCACTCACAGGATTAATTCCTGTCTCTTTGGATAGAGTTTTACAAACGTCTGGGAACTTGAAGGTGATTTAGGGCACTTTTTTCTTTGTTTCCTACAGCTTTGTCAGGAGAGGAAAACCTGCCTCGGTGTTAGAGGTGCGGAGCTGAAGTGTTGTTGCTGTCCTGGTGAATAAGCTGTAGAAAGGAGGTTGGTTGTGATCAGCCTGTCAGAGGTGTTCCTGTGGGCACCAGCAGAAGGAAGAGTCAGTTTGGATCACACAGGGCTGGGAGAGAGGGAGGTGGCAGTTCCTGTGCCTTGGTGAGTGGGCAGAGAGGTGACCTGGAGCTAAAATCAGCCTTTTGCTGCAGCTGCTGAGCTCTGTGCAGACCATGTGCCTAATGTTGCAGACAGAGGTTTGATGCAGGCTTCTTGGACACCTAAAGATGTTCATTGCTGGGTTAATGGTTGGACTCAATGATCTCAGAGGTCTTTTCCAACCTAAATGATTCTATAATTAGGACTCTGGTGTCTGGGTGACCAGTTTATCTTGGAGTTTGCTGTTTTAGGCTGGTGCAGTCAGGCTGGCTGCCTTGTTTTCTCCCAACAGCCTTAAGATGGGAGATGTCCCCTTGGGAAGTTGTTTCCTTTGCTTGTCCCAAAAACCAGCTTTTCTTCAGCTGGATCCATAGCTCTGATTGCAGATTCTTCCCAGCTTCAGTATCCCTACAAAAACCAAAAATCATAAGAGTTTTACACAACCTACTTGATAGTTTTTTTGCTTTCGGTTTTTAAATTAAGATTAAAAGATTTAAAATTAATATCAAAATTTTTTAAATTGATATTTTAAAGCCCAGACTGCTTTGAATGCCCTGCAAGGACTTGCCTGAGGCCTGAGTCACTCCCCGAAGTACTGACCTGACTCTGTATCCTCTCTCCCCCTTGCAGCCTGTTACAGTAGCTTGGCTGTGTGTAAAGGTGATGTGGGCATGTTCCACTGCTGTCATCAAAGTTGTTACCTGCAGCTTCCCAGGATTCTGCTGGGGAGTGCAAACCCATGGATACCAGTTGTCAGGCGGGTTTTGTTCCATGCTGAGTCTGGGTCTGCTTTGTCTCCTGGGCAAGGACTTGTTGGTTGGTGTTGGCACAGGTTGTAGCTTGTCCCTTCTGAACCTTCCCAGTGTCAGGATCAAGGGTCTCCTGAAGGCAAGACCTGCTTGGCTGGCTGGAGAGAAGGGCTTTGTGGAGTCTTGATGCCTTGTGGGAATTTTTCACGGCTCAGCTTTGCCCCTGTAGTGGCATCTTTTTATTTATAACTCACCTGGTTGGCCTCAAAATGTCAGGATGTGCCTGATTAAAGGCAAAACTGCTGGTACCCCTTGGCTTTGTTCTGTCTAGAGCAAAGGCAATAGCAAGTTTGATATTAATATTCGTCCTCTGACACCTTTTCTCACCTTCTGCTGCTCCAAGCCTGTCAGGTTTTTCAGGTTTTTTTGTGGCATTTCGGAACAAAATTCCCTCTGATTTGGCTGGGGGTGAGGAAAACTGTGAAGATGGTGAATTTGGAGACTGGCAGAAATACTGGGGGTGCTCCTGTGCCTGTTCCTCTGTGGCTGTGTCGTTGCTTTCAGAGCAAAGCAGGATAACATGGTGGGGAGTTACAACTCTGAACTCTGAAATCTCTGGGAAAGGGGAACAAGCAAGGGGAGTGGGGACAGATTTAGGAGCAGGCAGTTTGGATCTGAGGATCGCCCATGGCTGAGGGGGATGTGACCAGTGCCCTGATCCTGCCTTTCCTCGAGGGAAGCAGCGCTGACAGGACAGGCTTTGGCTGTGCTGGTTCATCTTCAGTACAGGCTGTACCACCCCCTGCACAGCATGTCTTCACTGCATACCCTGCTTCTTTCCCAAAACCTAGTCTTCCAGCATGTTGGGATCTTTCTGTGAGCTGTTGACAGGGATAATGTGTGGTGGGGCCTTGCAGATGGCGATAAATTCCTGGTGCTGACGTCTCCTCGTCCTGTTGGCTCTGTGGAAAATCTTGGGGACAATTGGCTTGATTTCTTGATCCCAGATGGGTGGAAAGCGCTGGCGGAGATGGAAAACAACTTGTCAGGGGTAGGAATACTCTTGGCAGAAGCCTTTTGGATTAAACAAAACCATTTGCAATGAGGCTGCAGAGCCCCAGTGGCCACAGCAAGACATGGGGCTGAATTCTGGCTCAGGAACAACAAGTGAGTGGTTTATGTGCTCAGGCTGTGTTGTGCTCCTCAGTCCTGCTCTCTGTGTTGTCAAAACACATGGATTTGGCCAGCTGGAAAGCAGGAGCATCAAAGCTCCTCATGCAGCCAGTTTGTTTGCCTTGGGCCTGATTTCAGAGCTGTGAATGTGCTGTGCTTGGGTGTTGTGGTTGTAGGAGACTCTCTGCAGTCCACGGGGATTTGCCAGGCTGGTTTTTACTGAGGAGGAAATAAAACGATGGAATTAATTGTAAGTTTGGGTGTCAGCTTCATTCTGGAGTGAACAGGAATGCTGCCATAGGGATCTGGGATGGGACAGCAGCAGTCAGAGGGCAGTTCGTGTGGAAACATGGGGAGAAAGGGAATTCCTGTGCAAATGTGCTTGAAGGTGTCAGCTACCAGGAAAAACCCAAACTGCAGCTGGCTCAGTGTTTACTTTTAAACAAATAACTTTTTATTACTTCTTATTAATTTAAAACTAGTGGAACTTAATGGGAGTGTTGGGTGTTGTGTGGAAATGGATTGTCTAATCTCAATTTGCTAGTTTAGGGAATGATAATGGATTAACTCTCTTGTAGCTGGTTGCTCACGTGGCCAATAACCCTCTGTTGTGTTCAGCTGCCAAAGGATTGTGCTGCCCTCAGACAGCATCACTTACCAGTGGGACAGTGAAATATTTGAGATGTGAAGTGGAAGATAAGGTACCAAACTGTGAGTGCCACTGACCTTTGGGGTTTTTGTGTGCTGAATTAAAATGTATGATTCTGGTTTCTGTTTGGATTGCAATCTTTTTAATTTTTGAGGCAAAGAGCACTCAGATCAGCTGTGTTCATTATCTTAATTAAAGCATTCTGCACTTTTTTTTCATTGATTAATACTCCTCCTTCCCTGTTTCTGTGTGTATTTTGCACTCACCACTTTAACATGACACTGATGGATTAATCTGGGCATCTCCTGTAGGCCTTGACTGTCAATAAGTCTCTATAAAGTACCCCGTGGTACTTGTTAAAAATGAAGGTGAAACACCAGATCCCTGTTTTGTACAGAGGGCAGTGGGAGGACAAAGGTGAGATTTTCATTCCAAAATACCATCTGACATCCAACACCTTGGTTTCATGCCACAAATATCCATGTGGAACATGGTAACTTGTAGTTTAAACACCTCACCTGCCCAATCTGCTGCCCTGTTCAAGGGAGGGGGTTTTGCCTGTCCTTTGCTTGGTGGGTTTGAGAGGAATGGGATGTATAAACCCAACACTTGGCCTACTCCATCCCGGGTTTTGGAAAGCTGAGAGAGACGCGTGTGTTACTTTTACACCTGATCATTGTTACCCAAGAAGCCTTTTCCAATTTCAAATAATAAAAAGCAATGTTTTGTGAACTTAACTTCTGTTTGCTTCTTTCTTTTGTTTCGTCCCAAAGGAAGGAGTTGGGTGGGTTCCACCCTTCTGACGTGCAGCTGCCTGTCTTCCAGTGCGTGATAGGAATTAATTTTCCCTCCTTTTGGTACTTGGTGAACAGTTAGGATTTCCTGAAAATGTCAGGCACCCCCACACACACCTCATGCTGTGAAATCCTGCTTCTTCCTTTATCCCTGCTTCCTGTTCTTTCCTGCTGCATGTTCCCTGTGGTGCCCGACCCCCTCCTGCAGCAGAGACTGGGGGGACAGAACTAAGGACCTAAGCCTTCACTGCCCTCCCAGCCACAGCTTCCCCTTGCTGAAAGGCAGCATGAGGTAATGGTGAACTATTTTTTTCCATTCTTCCTTTCACTTGGTCTGAAAGGGATCAGCTGGCACAAAACCAGTGCGAGGGATGAGGAGGGGGATCGTGTCAGCCCCCTGCTTCGTGGCATCAGACTTACGAGTCGTCTGTATTTCTTACACTTCAAGTTCACACCCACTTCAACTCTGAACTGCTTTTCCAAGTGAGGGATTATGTTGAAATGGGAGAACTTGTGGCATGAGCTCAGCTGCCACCACGGAGCCGTTCGTGCTCCTGTGCCAGGACATGAGTTGGAGCCCCCAGTTCCCTGTATCCTGCCTTTCCTGGAGAGGATGTTGTGCTCTGAGTTTTGCAGCCCATTCTGTGAGTAAGTTACTTGCCAGATGATTATTTCTGAGAGCAAACCTTGTCTGTGGAGGACTAAACTACCCAAGTTTGGCATGAACTCCTAATTTGGAAATGGCTCTGCCTTAGTGCTCGTGGTTAATCCAGGCTGGAGTGCGCTGTTAGAGCTCCCCAGTGCCTCTGTGAACATGTGGCCTCTTCCGTTTCCCCTTTTTTATATATTTTTTTACCACCAATGCCTTCCCCTAATCCCATGCCTTAATTTTCTGGTGTTACAGGCCCATCTGACCCCACTCCTTTAGGCTGAGTGTTATATGTATGATCACACAGTCATTCAAGCCTTAGCAAGGGAAGAGTAAAACACACCCACAAAGTGTGCAGTAACTCCTACCATATGTTTGGCCTTGGAGGAGCACAAATGGAGTTTCTCAAGTGGCAGCATTGCTGAATACCAACCACATGCACCTCCCAAATGCTGGCTTGGAACCCTCCCTCTCCTTCCAAAGGAGCTGGGAGGTGTGAGGGATCAATGCTGGGCACTTCTGCTTGGGAGGGTGGGAATTTTTCACTGTTCTCTGCTTCTCAGCCATGTGTTTTACCCTGAGCTCCTTCCCTGCTTGAGAGGGGAGCATCACCTGCCTTCCCTCCTAGTGCAGGAGGGGTTGGAGTGGGACAGAGCCTGGAAGTTCCTGTGTGGAATCTGGGGACCAGGGGAAGAGGGAGAAACCTTACCCACCTTGCTCAATGAACCGAGGGCTGGCATTTCCCAGTTTCCAAGCCTTTGGAAGGCATCTAAATGGGGGAATGTTTGTCCGTCCACACTGGGTTCTGCCCTTCCCTCTCTGCATCATCCCAGTGCATCACCTGGAGAAGGATGAGCAAGTTGGTGCGTGTTCTTCCCAGCAGGCCTTTGTTTCCTCCTCTTCCCAGTGCAAAAGGTTAATTAGCGGCTAATTAAAGACTCCTGAGCTCCTTCTGCGGTACCTTGGAGCCGCCTCCCCTTGCTTTGCCCGCTGCGACATTCCTGCCGTCATTAACCTCCGTGGGTGATGGGCTCCGCTCCTGGCTCCCCACGCGTGCGGCTCTGCCCGTGGCACTGGGGTTTAGTGTCACATCGTCCCTTCAGAGCCCCCCGTGGGTGTCACCCCCGCTGGAATCACCCCGAGGGTCCCGGGGCCGCGGAGGGCGCTGCGGGGCCGCGCCGTGTCCGCCAGAGGGCGCCGGGAGACCGGACACGGACACTCGTGGGAGCGGGATCCACATGGACACGGACAGGGACGGGAGTGGGAGTGGGATCCACATGGACACAGACAGGGACACGTGTGGGACCAGTATCCTCACAGACATGGACACTCATGAGACTGGGATCCACACAGAAATGGACACAAACATGGACACAGACACTTGTGGAACCCGGATCCACATGGACACACACATGTGTGGGACCGGGATCCACAAAAACATGGACACTCATGGGACTGGGATGCACACAGACATGGGCACTCATGGGACTGGGATCCACATGGGATTGGGTTCCACACAGACATGCATGAGACCACACACATCCACATGGAGACATTGTACCCCGGCACCCTTAGATTCTTGGGACTGGGCACCCACAGCACTTGAGATCCCTAAGGCATCCCCTGGATGAGACATGTGAGGGCACCCACAGGACTTGGGACCCTCCTTCCCTGCTTCTGTCCCTGTCACCCTGTGCTGGCTCTCACTGTCAGCCCAGGTCACTCTATCACTTGGTCTGTCAGTCCAGGATGTTGGTGTCCCCAGTGTCCCCCCAGTGTGGGCGGGATGCCAGCTGGAGGGAGCTGGGGGGGCAAAATCATTCCTGATGGGGCTCCCAAGGGAAACATGGGGTTGGGCTGGATGAAACACAAGCTGGAGCATCTTTCCTGCTCAACCCCTGTGCTGTCACACCACCCACCCCTTCCCACCCAGTCCCAAGAGAACCAGTTCCCATCATCCTGTCTCAGTCTGTCACTCCAGTACCTGGGGCACAACCCAGAATTCCCTCCCCTCCCTCTCTCCCTTTCAGCCTCAGAGAGTCTCACCTCTCTTGGAAGCATTTTTCCCAGTAGCTGGCTTCTCCCTGGGGCTTTCTCTTACCCCTTCATACCTTGCCTCACCCCCAGGAACACAAATTAATCACAACCTGGGACACATCCCCCCACCCACCCCGTGTCCACAGTCACAGCTCTTCCCGCAGTCTTATTTGACTCCGTGCCCCTCAATCCTCATTTCCATAACACCCGAGCTCCCAGAGCAAGTGTCCTTTTGGAAGTGACCTTGTTACCTGCTCCAGTGTGTTTATCCCACCCCTGCTCCCAGCCTATTTGTGGGGTGATTTGCAACCAGCTGCCTGATGTCCCGTGATCCCGGCTGGAGCAGCCGAGCTCCGTTACCTGCCTGGCTCAGCCCCTGCTTGTTGCTGCTAATTAAAAACAAATGAGGAGGGGATGGCTGGCGAGCGATGAGCTGGGTGGCTGTGACGGATCTGCTCCATTTAGGAGTTCTCCGAGTTGCTTGGATAAATAATGCGGAAATTTAATTTTCTGCCGCTCTGGAAAAGAGAGGTCTTGGATATTCCTTGGGAACCTTTCAAAGCATCTTGCTCGCTGTAAAAGCGAAACCCGCCCTCACTTGGGACCCTTCCCAAGGGCTCCCACATGGATAAGGTGCTTGTACATCCATGACCACATTTTGGCTGGTGCTGGTTCGTGAGGGAGAAGGTGCCAAATTGGCCCTGTACCACACGGTGCCTGACATGGGGGCAGCTGGGGGGGAGCCTTTTCATCTCCAAAACAAGTGGATACGGCAGCGCTGAGTTAAAACACGGCTTGGAGCCAGGAAGCAGGAGCTGTACCCTGGTCCCTGCTGGGCTGGACGTACAATTCCCCTCTCCCTCTTTGTTTTCTCTAATTGCTCAGCGAGGCCTCCCAGGCACAGCCTGTTTCTTACCCTGTGCTGGTACAAAGCTCTGTGGGTTGGGGCTGGGACGTGCTGACCCGGGAACAGGGAATACGACCTTGGGAGAGGGATCTAACCGGTTTGGGCTTTCCCCGGGGAGCGATGCTCGGCCGCTCAGTGAGCCGTGATGGTAACTCCCCTCTCCTGTGCTTTGCCCTGGGGGATGTAAGTGCTGATCCCAGGGTTGCTGCCCAGATGGATCCCCCCACCCCGGCTGCCCCAGCTGGGGCATTCCCAAGACCCCTGGGATGGATGGAGGGGCTGGGGCAGTGCCACAAACAGCCAGAGCAGGGTCCCCGCTGGGGTCTCAGCAGATTTAACACTTTCCTTTAAGCCCCCAGGGTGGGATATCAGCTTCTCCTGCTGGGCACGAGTCCCCTGCAATCTCCTTTCTCAACCGCTTCCTTGCCTGCGGTTGGGTTGTTTCCCACTGGAGAGGGCTCAGGGAGGCAAGGTGGAATTACAGCATTACAGACAAAGCCTTAATATAATCTTCCCTGCATGAACAGCGTTGCAGGGGGAAGACACGGGGAATGTTCTGCGGAGCGGGCTCCAAATGAGGCACGCAGGATGTAGGCGGAATTACTCCATCACCGCTCCTAATGGCTTAACCAACAAAATCCATATTCATAAATCAAGCCAGGAGCGGGAGCGACCTCTGTTCAGCTCTGCTGCCGAGCCGTGGTGCAGCCAGAAATAAAGGCAGATTATATATTGCAGGCAGCAGCTCTGCAGAGATCTGCTGCAGCTGCCACGACTTGGCCTTGGCGTTCAGTGAGCCCAAGGAGAGACGACACAATCAAATCTGTCTGTCGGCGGCTGAAGGATTAGCTGAGTCAACCAGGAAAAAGCTGAGCTAATTTATTGTGCTATTTTCAGTGCTGAAATGCACCCTGGATGGAATTTTACCCTCAATTAGAGATCTTGCAGTTCTACAGAAAGTGATCATCAAAACTGTGCTTTTTCAATGTGTTGACGGTTTGGATTTGGGCACTGCGGCGCTTGGTGGAAACTCTGTGGCTGAGGTGAGCTGATTAGATCTGGGAAGTAGAGCCATTGGAGAGATGAATTGGATGGATCTCCTCTCTGGCCAAGGGAATTGTGCAGGGAGGAGAGTGTCACAGATGTGTTGGCAGAAGGACTTGGCGGTGCCTTACCCACCATGCGGGGCTGTCACCAGTACTGGCTCTGATCAGCTGTGGTTTTTTCCGTCCCCCCCAAGGACACAGAATCCACATTTTCCATCCTGAACCCCCTGAAGTGTCACTGGAAAGTCCAGCACAAAGTCTGGCTCTGCCCTTTTGCAGCTGCCCTTCACATATCTTAAAATCCCAGAACAGTTTGGGTTGGAAGGGACCCTAAAAACCATCCAGTTCCACCCCCTGTCATGGGTAGGGACACTTCACCAGACCACATTGCTGCAAGCCCCATCCAACCTGGCCTTGAACACTTCCAGGGATGGAGCAGCCACAGGTTCTCTGGGCAACCTGTGCCAGGGCCTCACGCCCCTCATAGAGAAGGATTTCTTCCCAATATCCCACCTAACCCTGCCCTGAAGTGTGAAGCCATTCCCCCTCATCCTGTCCCTCCAGGCCCTTGTCTAGAGTCCCTCTCCATCTCTCTTGGAGCCCCTTTAGGCACTGGGAGGGTCTCTCAGGTCTCCCTGGAGCCTTCTTTTCTGCAGGCTGGATCGTACCGCTGAGCCAGGAGAGCATCCCCTGGGATGCCAACGAGATCTCCCAGAAGTGATGCCATTTCAAGGGCAAAAGTACAAATGAAAAAAACCAATCAAACCAAGGTGAACTGAAGTTTTAATCAAAACCGTTTTACCCAAAACTGAGCTTTTGCCAGTGAGTTTGGCGGGGGCGTGGAGGGTGGGAAGGGACTCTGCAGGGATCCCAGGGGATGCAGGGCTGGCTGCTCTCCCAGCCCAGAGCGGGTACAGGCAGCAGCTCCCTGTGACGGAGGGGCCAAAAATAGAAACTTTCCCGCGAGCGGGGAGGAATAATACTTTTCCTGACACTGTTCAATAGCCTTGAGGCTGCAAACGTGGTGATAAGCAGCTGTTTGCCTGTGCTCTGGAACAAGCCTGGTTTATCTCTTCCTTGTTCCAGCCCTGGAGGAAAAAAAACCCAGCGATTTTGCTGCCGTGGGACCCCCAGGTCTGTATTTTATTATTTCTGTATTCCAGCAGCACCTGGAGATTTGACTTGAATTACCAACCCTGACATGGCCCCGCCGTGCTCTTGGATTAAAAGCCAGAAGCAGGAGGTGCAGGGGAGCTCTGCAGGTTTGGGGAGGGGGGGTGATCTGGGCAGATCTGATTCCTGAATTAGCGGTGTTTTGGGGATTTGGGAAGTCTGGGATGTGGGTGCCCATCCGGGCTGCTCCCCCCGGAGCTTTTCGTGGCGCCAGGAGGAGGAAATGTTTGCAGCTGCCTGTGCAAACAAGAGGCCCCGAGGAGGAAACACAGCAAGTCATGCTGGGGAAAATCCCAACCTCCTTGTGCAAAGCTCAGGGCTCCAGTAGGGGATTAAATCCCAGATAAAACTGGGGTTTCCCCCCCTCCCTCTCCTGTCCTGCCCCAAAACTTGTGCTTTCAGGTGAGGCAACTCCGCTGTCTCATGCAGGACATGGCAACGCTGGGTTTAGTGGTGCAGAGTTTGGTGGTCAGGAGAAAACCTTCCTGATACCCTTCATAAAAGATTTATATTCAATATGAAGCTGATTTTAGGAATTTTATTAGTCAGCAGCTCTGGGTGATGATGTCTATAACACTTTAGTGGCCACAGCCTCTTGCAGCACCAGCACGGCGCAGGTTTAGCTGAGTTTTTCCCTCTATAAAACTCCTCAAATTCCCTCCTTTGCTTCCCATCTTCCCTGATGCATGGCCGATACGACCAGAGGCTCTTCCCAGCTTCAGCCCATCTCTGGGAAGCTGGATGACATTAAATTCAAAACAAATTACTTTGTGCATTCGAGTGAGGCTGCTCAAATGCATTTTCTTTCCCTAATGACGGAGGCAGTGGGAATTGCAGCACCATTAATTCCTGCTTTTGCCTCCTGCGAGTTGTCAGGGACTCTCCCCCTCGCCTGGTAAATACTTCATTCGTTGTGTCAGATACTCTGCTGTGTCCCTGGAATCTTTTGTACAACCTCAGTGCTGCAAAATACCCCCCAGCAGGCTGGGAATGCTATGGGGTGAATCCCGGCGCTGTGGGATGCAGCAGGGATGCAGGGTTTACAGTGAGCTCCGGAAGAGATGGCCCAATCCCAGCATCCCACAGCGTTTCCTTCTGTTTTGTGCCTTTTGAACCCTTTGGGGTTCCTGGCTGTCAGTGCAGGGTGAGGAGATGGGGCAGCTGCCAGGCTCCAAAGAGTTTCCAGCCTGGAGGAAGAGCAGCCGTGCTGCCGGCTCTTGGAATGGGAAACTGCCGCTCAGAGGACAATAAAGGTTATTAAATGTCAGGGAGAAATAAAACTGCCTTTTTTTCCCACTTTTTTCTCCTGTTTTTTCCCCCTGGCTGCTCTGGTTTGCAGGCACTTTGTGCCACAGTCAGAGCATTGGGAGATGGGGATTGGAAGCAGCTGCCTTGGGGCATCCCGTCGACTCTGGATTTGGGATAGGGGGTTACTCCTCAAGCATTTGGGTGTTCCAGCCACAGGCCAGGGGCCTCCAGACAGATTAAATTGTTGTATTTCCACCGTGGGCACAGCCTCACAGGTGGTTAAATAGGTTTGGACTCACTCTCTGGGATGTGGGATGCATCCAGCTGGCTGCTAATATGTCTCCAACCCTTTGCCAAGCACAGGGTGTCAGTGACGGCACAAGGGGTGGTGACACCAGCTTTGCTGGCCTCTGCCACACCAAAAAGGAGGGCCCTGTGTCCTCGTGGCTCTGGCAGCAGGAGCACCAACAGGTCTTTCCAGTCCTGCCCGTGGCTGTGTTTTAGCACACGGTCCCTCCGGGAGCTCCCATCGGCACATCGGCAGCGGGACGGCACCCGGGGAGAGGGAAAAGCACCAGGTGCATCACGGCCTCACCTTGTTTGGCCTTTCCTTTGTCAGCTGTAGCTTTAATTAATCATTGGGCACCGGTAAATGGTGGTGGAACTGTCCCTGTCACGCCAGGCTGTGTCCGCCCGGGACACTTTGGGAAGGAGCAGCTCCAGGAGGTACCACCCAGGGACTGAAGGTAAAGGGCATTTTGGGGCTTGGGGGCAAACTGGGGAGTGGGTTGGGGCTGGAGAGATCCCTTGGGGCACCTGGAGGGTGGATGTCACCCTGCGTCACAGCTGGTCCCACTTGGCAAAGCTGCTGGAGTCTGCTGGGAGGAAATATTGGGTGCTGACCTGCACCCCCCATGGCAAGGAGGAGGTGTAAAAAGGAGGAATGGTAAAAGTTGGCACATTTGGTGGGGTTTGGAAATAGAGCATTTTTTCGGGTGGTGAGGAGGGTGACCCCAGGGGTCAGTGATCAAAGCGCAGCTCCCATGAGACCCCACACTGTGGAATCTCCCCTGCTCCCCCTCCCAGGCTCATCCTCAGCACCGCTGTGACGTATCCATTCCCTGGATTTGTCCCTCCACTGCTGCCTGGTCCTGGTTTAACAGATGGCTGGAGTGACAATTACTGCCTCCAAAGACGACATTTATAAATTCCTTGTTGGGCTGTTATCCGGCATCTGATGGAGCTTTACACAAACACAGAGCTGGGAGTCACTGCTGGAGCTGGGAAGGAAATAACAGTGCACAAGGCACTTCCAGAGAGTGTGGGGCATTGTACTGGAGAAGCAGCTTTGGAGGCTGCAAGTAAAATCACTGAATCATGGAACAGTTTGGGTTGGAAGGGACCTTAAAGATCAACTTGCTCCAAACCCAATTCAAAATGAGTTTGGTTGAGGTAGATTTGGTGTGTGTTAAGAAATATCACTTAGGAGTGACTGGCTGGGTGGCATCTCATCCCATTCCATCCCAACCTGTCCTATCCCATCTGATCCCCTTGGGAGGAGCATGCTGCATCACAGAGAGCTGCAGGACTGTGAGGTGAAGTTGCCTCTCATGGCTCCTGTAGTCAATTTAATTGCTTTTATCCTCTTCTTGGTTATGTTGCTCATGAATTTGGAAGCTCTTGATGCAAAACAATTAGGGATGGAGTTCCCTGGGGGCAGAGTGATTCCCTGTCTGGAAATGCAATGGTTCTTTTGTCCTCCCTGCCCCTGCCCCTTGCTGCTGACCAGGACTGTCGATGGCAATGCCGACGCTCCGGATGCAAGGTGGGGACTGCAGAGGTGCTGGTGATGCTGGGAAGGAGAGAGGGAAGAGCAGGGAGGTCACACCTGAACAGGATGCTCAGAAGAGGATGGGTGAGGTGGCCTGCTCAGGAATCCTGGTCATTGTCAGGATTTGGAAATAAAAGCAAGAACATAGCATTGAGTCCTCTGCCAGCGTGTCATGCCTTTAACATCTGCATTCCTGGGCTCCAGTCATCTGTCCCCTTGAGCCGGTGACATTCCCTTTGGTGCTGTGGCCTCTGCATCTCCTGAGCACACCCTGCACTCGTCCTGTTCTCATGCCCAAATGCTCTGGGGATCCTGGGGCTCCCCCCACCTCCTCTCCTGTGTGTGGGGCAGTGGTGAGAGACTACGCTCTGCCTGGGACAGACGGTGAGGTTGGAGCTGATGCTTATCCATGGCTTCTAGTAACTGAGCTGGGAAAGGGAGAGGGGACATGGGACACAAGAGCTGTGCTGGGCAAGCGCTGAAGTGTCAAAAGCACTGCAGGTGTCACCAACAGCTTGTTTTGGGGAGGCTGGTGGAGGCACAGTGGGGTTTTGCCCAGTGCTGAGCTGCAGTTCCAGGCTGCCTTTCCCCATGAATCCCATTGCTTTGCACAAACCAAAGGATATCCTGCTGTGCCAAGGCTCCTTCCATGATTCTCTGGGAGCCATCACGTGATGCTGGTGAGGTCCCCAGCCCTGTGACACTGGGACAGCAGAACACTGAGCTGCAACCTTTGCCCTCCCAGCAGCCCCACGCCTGCTCCTCACCCATCCCGCTGCCTGGCACGGGCAGGAGGGATCAAAACCAACCTCCTTCCTCTCAGCTCTGCCACGTGTGGTTTTCTGTGCTCCCAAGGATTGGTTTACCGGGAATTGAATTCCCCTGGAGCTCTTTCCCAGGGCCATGTGGACTTGCAGGAAGTGATGGTGGCTACAAACGCCTGCGCAGGCCCTGGATATTCCTGTACTGAGAGTTTGGTGGAGCCAAACATGATCTGGGTGTGTCTGGAGGGGAAGCAGAGGGAGAGGAGCCCCCCAGTCCTGCTGCTCAAGCCTGTGTGAGCTCAGCCATCTGTGTCTCCCATTATAAATAGGCTCAGCTTTCCTTTTAGGAAAGAAAAAATAGGTTTCTTTTTCTGTGGCATAACTTTTTGGTGCTCTGCAGATTCCAGGGAGGCTGAGGGTAATTATAACACTTTCATCCTCACTCTCCTGCCTTGCTGAGCTCCTCTAGCACACGTGCTGTGACAGATGTTTGCTCACTGAGAGGACCCCGGGGAGACACGGGAAGGGTTTTTCCTCCCTGAAGGAATTAGCATCATGGAGGCGTGTGGCTTTGACAGCCTGTGGCAAGCTCTGCTCTGCTCAGTGGAGGGGTAAGTCGTGTCCCCCTGACATGGGATCCAGCTGTGGGATGGCCTCAGGGAGGGCAGAGCATCCCCAACACCGATCCATGTGCTCTGGCATCTTCTGTGTGAGCAACACACCAAATTGCCGTGGTCTGGGGCTTGGTTTGTAACCTGGATCCCAGCTGGGATTTAGAGAGAAGCTGGAAGTCAGCACAGGGCTTGTCCCCTCCAGGTCTGTTCCCTGTGTCTGGATAAGGTGGAGAAAATGCTTTAAAACCACACAAATCCCAGCAAAAGAGAATTGGCTGTGTCTGGCTCTTTCACACCAGCACAGAGGGAGGTTTTCCAGTGGTGTGACACACAGGTGATGTGCCAGTGGGATGTGAAGCTGGGAGTGCAGGTGTATCCCTGTCCTTAGCCACTTCCACACATGAGGAGAAGGAAGCTCTGGTGACTGCTGCATTGGAGAATCAACCAGGAATAAGGAAACAGAAGGATTTTCCCAACTGCTGTGCAAACAGGGGCGTTCAGTACGGGAGGGTCCAACTTAATGCCATAAACCAGATTGGATTAGGAGGGATTTGCAGAGGGCCAGTCTGGAAGAGCAGCTTATTTAGGTTTTTAGCAGCCGTGTCACAACCATATGTGGTGTGGCAACACTCTGTTGCTCTGTGCTGGTGTTGGGGTGTTGGGTTTGAGCGCTCGGGGAGTGGCCTGGAGCTCTTGGGTTGGGCAGGGGAGTCTGGGCTGGGAGAGGGCTCTGGAGGACAGGTCAGCACCAGGAACCTGACATCTTCCTTGTCTTGGGAGTCTGAACCAAATCTTTTAGCTCATGAGCTCGAGGAGGGTGAGTATCCCTTGGGGCTTGGATGGTTTCATGTTGTGGGTCTTTTTAATGCAAATTGATTTATCCTTGTGCAAGAGACTTGGTGATGTTGAAGTATCTTGTCACCCCTGTCCCTCTCCATGTGCTTTGGCTCAGGTGTGCTGGTGGCACAGCTCTACCCAGAGGAGTTGCCCCTCTTTTGGGGGACTCAGCCCTCACCATGGGGCCAGGCTGGCCACTGGTGTTACAGGATCTCGGCTTTGGGGCTTTTATCAGGGCTTTTATTTTGTTTCTCTCTGTTCTTGCTCTGCCCCCATTCCTTACAGTGGGATTTTGCATCATGAGGGGCAGTGGAGGGGCAGCACAAACCTCTTCTCTCTGGTGACCAGTGACAGGACCTGAGAGAATGACATGCAGTTGTGTTAGGGGAGGTTTAGGTTGCATATCAGGAAAAGGTTCCTCATCCAGAGGGTGGTTGGTCACTGAACAGGCTCCCCAGGGCAGTGGTCACAGCCCTAAGGCTGATGGAGCTCACGGAGTGTTTGGACAATGCTCTGAGGGACAGAGTAAGATTGTTGGGCCTGTGCAGGGCCAGGATTTGGGCTGGATAGTCCTTGTGAGTCCCTTCCAACCCAGGATACTCTATTATTCTATGGTCTTTCTGCCATCCAAACCCCGGCTCTGTCCCAGAGCTGCTGCTCTTCCCCTGGCCCTTGTGCCCAGCCCCACTGTGCAAGGGCATGAAGCAAAAAATTGCCCAATCCCTCATTAACTTCCACAAAAGAGCTGCTTCCTGTTGAAGCTGCCGAGTAGGGTGGGGGTGTCACCCTCTGCTCAGCACCCACCCTCCTCTCTGCCTCCCTCCCGGTGCTGGAGATCCATCCCTGGCAGACGCGAGCTCGGCTGTGCCCCTGCTGCTGCTGCTGGAGTCGTGCCGTGTTGTGATGGGGAAGGGAAAATAGGGCACTTATCGTGTGTGCGACAGACACAGCCACCCCCAGAGCCTTTGTGTGCAGAAAGGGAAGGGAGTGATGAACACCCACGTCAGAGGTAGCTCTCCCTGTGCCAGCGCTGCAGCTGCAGCCCCGGTGGGGCCGTGGGTGCCCGTGGGCTCCCTGGAGTGCCCTGAGGAAGGAGGTGGGATGTGGTTGGCAAACAGGGAGGCTGTGGGGGATAATTCTGGGCTGAGGAGGGAGCTTGGAGAGCGTGTTTGTGGGGGAAACACCACGGAGAGGTTTCCACAAGCTGCTCGAAAAATCGTGGACATCTCATATGGGTGCAGATAACCCAACATGACCCTTGGTGGAAACGGGCTGCCCTGGTCCTTGGCTACTTCCAGTCATGGCAGAGTAACGGGGTAGATGATCTCCCAGCACATTGTTAAGAGGCATAATTCCTGGGGAGGGCTGTGAGTTGAGATGGAAGAGGTGGAGGTGAAACAGGTGGAGGAAGTGCAAAACTTACTAGAATCTCAGAATGGTTTGAGTTGAAAGGGACCTTGAAGGTCACGCCATTCCAACCCCCTGCCACAGGCAAGGACACATTCCACTAGACCAGGTTGCTCCAAGCCCTGTCCAACCTGGCCTTGAACACTTTGGGGTTTCCGCAGCATGTGTGCTGGTGCACTGCTGGGGTTTCCATCTCCCATGCTCCAAACCCTGGGTCAACAGCAGGATCAACCCATAAAAATAAATAAATAAAGATCAGGCATCCACGTGAAAACCCAACCAGCAAGAGCCGGCAAGGGGGAGACACTGAAACCCTCCCCTTGTGTTATATAAAAATTTGGGATCTGGGAGGTGTTTTCACATGTCACTTGCACTTTCTGAAGTCTGGATTAATTATAATAATCACCCCCGGCAGACAGTCGATTAGTGATGCTCTCGGATTTCTGCTGAGCTAAAACACTGTGTCACAAGTGCCTTGTTTCCTCCGTGGGCTGATGTGATGATGATGGGGGGGGGTGGCAGCATCCCCTCCGTGTGGGGTCGAAGAGGGCAATGAACAGTTTCACACTAATTGGCACCATCTGAGCTCTCCTGACGAGGATGATCCATGGCAGGAGTGACTCACTCGTCTCCCTCACTCCTGCCTGGCTCCAGAGGACTGAAAAGTCCACGGAGGACTTCGACTCTCTTCCAAGGGTGCCCTTATGTGGCAGCACCTGGGTTTGGCCAGGCTTTGCCAGGGATGCTGCAGTCCTCATCCCAGCAATATTTCCCTGGGTTCATACAGTTTGCTGCCCATGGGCCATCCCCCCCATGGCATCTCCAGAGGGAGAAGATGATGTTCTTTCAGTCAAGCCTGGTTTTTGCTCCCCAAGGGGATTAGAGTAGGACTGGCTACTGCTGCCAGTCTTTCAGGGTGTGCTGGGTCAGCAATCAATGTTTCCCTACCCGCGGGGGATGCTCTGATCCATGGAAAAGCACTCTGCTCAGGATTGGGGTGATGCTGGAGCAGGGAGGATAAGCAGGACCAAGGATACCGGGCTGACGTGGGGGGGTGGGGTTTCCAGCCTCCCCTCGCTGTCAGGGAATGCCTTCCACTGCCTGGAGGGGGCTGCTGCTCCACTAAGCCCTCAGAGAGACCTACTGGGCTAATGCAGGCATTGCCTGGGTCCTTCTGGGAGGGATGAGATTCCCTGGCACAGGCACTGGCAAGGGCAGAAGTGGAGGGGTTGGTGGCCTCCTCTACACGGTTGTTTAATTCTCTTTGTATTAGAGACTCCTCGTCATTGAGAGCACCCCAAAATTGCCACTCAGGCTTGTAAAACACCCTATGGGACATCCCTCCCAGGGTTCTCACCCTTTCTCTCTCTGCCATCTTTTGCCACAAAAACCTTAGAAGCTTTTCCCCCGGAGGGTCAGGAAAGAAGCAGGACCCCAGTGGTGCTGCCCTCTGAGCAGGCAGCAATTCCTCTGAGCACTGCCCCTGTCTCTTTGCTGCACCACCCAGTTCCTCCTCCCCACTGGGTCTTTCCCCCCTCTGATCTCATTTGGCATTTTTTTTCCCCAGTCTCACCTGGGAGGATCAAAGTAGGTAACTCACGGTCCTCAGGGGTCTGAGTGATGGGGAGGCTTAAAAACCAGTTAAAGGTGATGGAAAGGGCTGGAGAATCCCCCTTTGATGGGGACGCCACCCAATTTTGGTTAATATTTCAGGTGTCATTATGCACAGGGGCTTGCACAGGCTGTTTGGAGTGATAGAATTCCCCTTTGATGGGGACCCACCTGATTTTGGTTAATATTTTGAATATCTGCATGTGCAGGTGCTTGGGCAGCTGTTTTGGTCTGGAGAACTCTTTGAGGGGGACCCCACCTAATTTTGGTTACTATGTCGAATACCTGAGTGCACAGGCTGTTTTGAGCTGGGGATCTCCTCTTTGATGGGGACACCACCTGATTTTGGTTATTTGGGATGTCTGAGCTCACAGGGCATTGCACAGGTCGTTTTTTGGCGGGGGTGTTGGCCTCGGTGTGGGAATCCCCCCCGGGGGGCACTGCTCTCTCGGGGGCTGCGCCCTGGCCCGGTGCCGCAGGAAAAGAGAGAGACATCGGCGCTCGGCCGGCCGTGAAAGCCGTGGCCGAATTACACAATGAGGTTTTTTTCCCCTTGCCTTTCCCGGGAGCCGCCAGCCGGGCTGTGCGCGCAGCCGTGCGTGCTGCGTGGGCACCCGCGATGCGCCGGGGCTCCGGAGGGAGGGATCGCATCGTCCCTGCCCCGCATCCACCGCCGGCGCCCACGCCGGACACAGCCCTGCCGGATGCTGCTGACCCACCGGCGAGCCGAGGCGCTCCGAGGCTCCTGGGTGCAGGTAAAAGCGAAGGGAAGGAGGGAGGGAGGGAGGACGGGGGACACCAGCTCCGCTGTGATGACCCCGCGCGAGGACAGGCCTCGGCATGGCTGGGGTTTAATCCGTCCTCTTTCCCCATCTCACGCCGGGGGGTGATAACCCGCTTTTCCGTCAGCACCCACCTCCCGTTAAACTGAGCGCATCGGTTGGGTGCATCCATCCGTCCTCCCTGGGAAGGATGGAGGGGTCCCCATGTGCTCCGAGGGTCCCCAGGCTCCACCAGCAAAAGGCTTCAGCTGTGCTGCCGGGGCGGCTGCATCCTCAACCCATCCACAGAGGCCGGAGGCAGCTTCTCCCGTGGGAGTGGGGGGCCCGAGTGTGTTCAGGGCAGGGAAGAACCACCTGGGCCTTTTGGGGAGCTCATTTCTAAAATACAGCCTGCCCCCCCCCGCCCCGGATGAAATTTTGCTGGTGAAAATGGAAATTGCAGAATAAGTAGCTGCATTTCGGGGCTCCTGGGGGTGTGTGTGTGTGTAGCGGGGGGTGTAAGGGCTGTGCTGCTGCAAGTGTGAAAGGATAAGCCGCCGCTGGGCACAAAAGCCCGGCTTACGTAGCGCAGGTCCATTCAAGAGACATTTAATTCCCCTCTGAAGTCCAGGCGAATGGGGAGCTGCCATCTGGTGTCTGATGGCAGCGGGGGGAAAGGGCTCTCTGGGAAGCGGGGCAAGCTGGGAGCTGGGAAGGATCCTGCCTGTGCTGCCCACGCGGCAGCAGTGCCCTGACACTGGGGTCAGGAGAGGAGATGCCGCTGGGGAAAAGATCCAGTCAGCCAACACACATCACGTGCCAAAAATCCTCCTGCATCAGGGACAGGGACCCCCGTGCAGGCTCAGGGCAGAGCTGGGTGCTGTCCCTGACACGCACTGAGTGTGTGGTCTCTGCTGCTCCTGTGCCAGGGCAGCCGAGCGCCAGTCACAGCTCAGAGACCCCCTGGCATTCGGGGAATTATTTTTATGAAGTGGCAGAGCAGTAATTCCTGGGCAGTGCTGCAGCACGGCTGCGCCTCTGCGAGGGCACAGCTTGAGCCCTGACAAACAGGGAGCGTGTCCCTGCTGCCAGCGCCGGGAGCAGAGCGGATCCGCAGCGGGGACAGGCAGACCCAGCGTGGGGGAGTTCCAGCTTTCCAAAGTCCCAGTGCTTGAACAAGGAGGTTTGTGTGTCTGAATGCCCGTGGGGTGCTTTGGGAGGGGGTAGTTGTGGTACCTTTGGATTTAGGGTGGTTTGATGGGTCACACTCAATGGGTCTGCATCCCTCAACCATGACCCTGCTGCCGCAGTGTTCTCCCTGTGGGAGAGACACAGGGGAACAAGACTGACCAGTTCCCTGGGGGGAAACAGGCTGTTCCCTTATGGCACAGGGAGTTTTCCTTGGCAGGCACACAGCTTTGCCCACAGTGCCTTTGCAGAGCCCTGACGGGCTGGCTCAGTGCCCGCCGTGGCACGTGCTTGGCTGGGACAGACCCGTGGGTGCAGTGAGGTGGATGGTTGTGTGGTGTCCCCAGCAGGAGCAAGTGGCATTCCTGTGTCAGACTCCACATCCCAGCTGCATGGTGGGCAACACAAGCCCCTGGGTCCTGTGTGTGTGTTATGCACAGGGTGATGGGGCACGTGTGGATCTCCCTGGTGGGCTGCAGCATGGAAAAGTGCCAGCACTGGGAAATGGCACTTTTCCCTGTCCCCCCAGCAGTGGTGACGCACTGTGTGTCCCTCTGCATCGAGGCTGCATCCTCTCCAGGGCAGCAGGACATGGGATGGGAGGAGACAGCAATGCTCTGACCCCCTTCCCGCAGACCAGGAAGGGCTTGTCCCATAACACAGCGGAGAAACAGAAACGTGGGATGTGTTTAAACAACCTCTGCTGCAGAGCAGCCTGAGCCCTGCCCTGGCCAGGGCAACATGCTGCCCATGTGCTGTGGGAGCATCCCTCACCCCCACTCAGCAGCGGGATGAACACAGCCCTTGGCATCCACGTCCCTTGGCAGGGCATGGATGCACTGCTGGAGATCTCTGCAGAGCTCGTGGCTGTGTCCGTGCACAGTGTCCCAGGGAGCAGAGCCATCCACCCTGGACTGCCAAGCCAAGTCCTGTGAGAATATTAATTGTGTTTTTCCCCCTCTCCTGGAGCTGAATGCCCCCAGGGGCTCTCAGAGCCCTTGAACTACATGTCCAGGTGCCATCCAGCACCCAGGGAGCAGAGGAACAGGAGAGATGGACTCCTGCAGCTATGAAAAGAGAGCCAGAGGTTTCTTCACTTTAATTACAGTTTTTAATCATCCTGACAGCTCCAGGCTGGAGCACGGTCTCTGTGAAGGATGCAGATGCGAGTGAGGGTTCGAGCACTGTCATTATGTGGGATGTCACCCACAGCCTGAGCTGATAACAGGGATTATCTGAGTTTGTCATCCAGCTCTGGGGACAGGATGGGAAGGAGCTCATTGGGATCCAAGACTTGTGGCTGGGAAGTAAGGAGAGCTGAGCTTCAGACTGGCCAAATTCTGCTCCCCTCTGGTATTTCCATCGCAGCAAACTGGGGTTGGATCCCGCTTTCTGAGTGTGGACTGTTGAGGTCCTGCACCAAACCTGAGCTCAGCATCCAGCAATGGAAAAAGCTCCAGAGGGAAACCATGCAGGGTTTAGGGGTGCTGGAATCCTTAAAGCTCATTTCATTCCAACCCCCTGCCATGGGCAGGGACACCTTCCACTAGACCAGGTTGTTCCAAGCCTTGTCCAACCTGGCCTTGAACACTTCCAGGTAAGGGACAGCCACAGCTTCTCTGGGCAACCTGTGCCAGGGCCTCCCCACCCTCACAGGGAAGAATTTCTTCCCAATATCCCATCCAAGCCTGCCCTGTCAGTGAGAAGCCATTCTCCCTTGTCCTGTCACTCCAGGCTGTTCTCCAAAGTCCCTCTCCAGCTTTCTTGGAGCCCCATTAGGCACCGGAAGGGTCTCTCTGGTCTCCCTGAAACCTTCTCTCCATCGGTGCCAAAAGGGTCTTTGCAGCTGCCTTGGGAGCGGGAAGGTGGGGGAGCAGAGGGATGGATGGATCCCAGCGAGCTCCCTGCAGCTGGAGGGGTGGTTGGAGGGGTCAGGTTGCTGGGAATGCCAAGCTGGGCTGCAGCTGGCTGCCTCCCCACGGGCACCCCGCCAGTCCCTGCTGTGCTGCAGCCTCTGGGCTGCTCCTCTCCCAAGAGAGGGAGAGGCCTTGACAGCTCCCTGAGTGCAGCAGTGTCCATGTGGCTCTCCCAGGACCCAGGTTTGGATGTGTGTGAGGAGAGAGTGTCTTCTGCAGGAGGGAAGGGGGGAGAACAGGGTGCCAATGGAGGGGGAGGTGATGGCTTGTGGTGAGTGCATGCAGGTGTCCAAGTTTCTGCCACCTGAGGTGACGTGACTTTCTGTCCCTGCCGTTTCTCAGCCCCAGGGACTGTGGGACAAGGGATTTTCCCAGCTGTCTGATCTTTGGGGAGGGTGCAGTGTTTTATTCCCCTGTTAATCTGTGGGTCTCAGCACCCCACTACCCCAAAGGGTCCCTGGGGTTGGGTAAGAGGAGGAGGAGGGTGCTCCTCCTGCACCCCAGGGGTTATTTTCCCAGGGACACTGTGCTCTGCTCAGTGAAACACATCAGATTTGGTTTTATTTTGAACTCTGTTTTGTCTGGTGAATTGGACATTTGTCCTTTGGGGTATGCTAATAAATCTGGGTACTTTTGCTCTGGGGCTGTTTGCCTGTGTCCTGGATTCAGTTCCCTGGAAGGCAGTGGGGCTGTGTCAGTGGTGCTGTCATGCTGGGTTTGTCACTGTTACCTGTCACCTGTGCTGCTGTCTCTGTTCCTCGGCCACCTTGTGCTGGCCCCATGCCCAGATGCTGCAGTGGGGCTACTTCTACTGGGATCCCTTCTCAGACACCACCATTTGCCATCTCCTGGGGCAGAAATGCTCTCAGAGAGGACGTGAGTGACTCTGTGATGAAGAAGCAGTTTCAGGGCAGCCCTTCCTTTGCCCTTTTTGCTGCACAGCAGCTGCTGTGGTGCTGTCTGGGACGGGCATGTGCTGGAGCATCGTGGTCCATTGCCAGCAGGTGCTCCTGGAGCAGAGCTGCCTTTGGCCTCTCCACCTCCTCTGCAGGACCTTTGCAATCTGGGTTGGATGCCAAAACTAATTATTTGCAGTTCAGAACCCTATGTTCTCATCCCATTACAGTTTCTGTTGTGTCCAGCACCCCCTTTCCATTCTCCATTTAAGTCAATGTGTGTTTAGCGCTGGGATGTTCCACCCTGGAGATGATCCCATTTCCAAATGGGGTCAGACAGACCCATGAGCAGAGAGGAGGGCAGGAGAGGGGAGGGTGCTTCTCCAGGGCTGCCCTGGAGAATCCCCAGTGTTTTGCCAGCTGCTGGCTCGTGCCAGCCCAGTTTTGCCTGTCAGGCCTCGTGTTGTCACATCCCAAATATGACATATGGAGCTCGGGCTCAAATTGTCTCTTTTCTGGGCTAAAGGAAGGAAAACCCTCTTGAACTGTGCTGGAAGCACACTAGCACTGCATGGGTTTGCTGATTCACGTGGCTGATGGAGAGCAGCCAGCTCTGTCTGCCTGGTGTGTCCCTCTGCTGCTGATCCTGGGGACATTATAGGTGGTGGCCTTGCCCAAGGTCCGTGGTGGTGGTTCTCTGGGGACCTGTCCTCACTCTCATCCTCTGTCTGTCTTTCAGATGTCCTGTGCTAACCCGTCCCCCCTCAGAAGGTCCTGCCTGCCTTAGCCCAGCATCCTGCCTGCGATGGCCTCGACACCTCAGTGAGGGGCAGAAGGACAAGGAACAAGTCCCCCCAGCACCACCACAACCCCCAGGAGAGCCATGGAGGCCCCTGTGGATGTGCCTGTGGGGAACCTCATTGACTTTGATGCCGAAACGCCTGCCTGTGACCCCTCAGAGCCCGCTCCCCCCACTGCCCCCAGCGACAACGGGCACCTGGGGGACGCAGGGGACGTGGCCGGGGAGGAGAGTGATGCCACCGAGTCTGCAGACAGCGAGAATGACATGGGTGACTCTCCCAGGCACTGGGGTGGCTACCGCCGCTCCTCATCCAACGAGTCCTTCTCCTCCAGCCAGAGCACGGAGTCGGCACGGGACGAGGTGATGGCCGAGCGCCGGGAGTTCATGCGGCACTATGTGGAGAAGATTTTCACTGGGGGGTAAGCAAGCAGGGCCAGCGAGTGCTGCTGAGCCTGCTGCCAGGGAACATCCCATGGGATGAGATCTGGCTGCTTTCCCACTCTGAGAACATCGGTTTGCGTCCTTCCCTGGGCTTGGCTGATGCAGCTTGTTGCTCCACAGCATTGGAGCTAAGGGTGCACGCAGGCTTTGGCCTGCACCCCTCTCCTGAGCACATCCCAGTGCATCTTCCACTTCCATCTTTCCTCCCCTCTTCTTTGTCCTCTTTCCCGTGCCAGGGGCTCCCCGTGCCGGGGGGCTCAGACCCCCCTGTGCCAGGGGTCTCCATCTCCTCTCCCCACTGTGCATCTCTGCTGATGCCCGTGCAAATGCCTCATGGCTCATACAGGCCCCAGGACCCCCAGGCAGCCCTTGGCTCTGCTCCCAGCCCTGCATCCCCCAGCTCCCATCCCTGTGGTGTCCGTAACGCGGTGTCTCGGCGTGTCAAGCAGGATTGAGCAGATGGAGCGTGATGAGCAGCAACAGGGGTTGTTTTCGCTCTGGGGCACCGCGCCTGTCTCTGGAGCTCAGTTTCTGCTCACACTGTCCTTGGCTCTTCCCTTCTCCCTCTGCCTTTGGTTTCCCCCCTGCCAGGGAGGAATAAAAGAGCAGCATGAGCCGAGGGATGACAAAATGGATGCTTCCATTCCGCTCTTCCTCTGCCTTCCTCCCTGCATCACAGCGCCAGGATGTTGCTGCTGAGGGATGATGTGGGGTAGGGCAGCTCTGCTGGCTGGATGGGGGACAATGGTCACATCCTCGGCTTTAATGGTGTTTTTAATATTTTTCCTCATTTCAGAGAGGATTTGGACCAAGAGGAGAAGGCCAGGTTCGGTGAGCTCTGCAGCAGCGAGAACGGGAAGGGCAGGGAGTGGTTTGCAAGATACGTGAGCGCCCAGGTAAGGGAGTGATGGGGAGGGAGCAGGGATTTTGCACTAGACTTTGGAACAGCCTGGGCAGGAGGGTCAGAATCACAGAATCACGCACAGAATGACAGAATATTCCGGGTTGGAAGGAACCCACAAGGATAATCAAGTCCATCTCTTAAGTGAATGACCCATACAGGGATCAAACCAGGCCAGGGGAATTTAACTGTACAGCAGAGCGGTATTTTGGCAGGGCAGAAACTTGAGGAAAGGGAGAAACCTCAGTACAGGGAGTACAGGAGTACATAAATGCATCTGGAGGCAATTGAATATGTACTTAGTGCAATGTGAGAAAGAATTCATTTGTTTTATTTTAAATTAAACCCCACCGGCACTTGGAAATGCCCTATTCCCTAAAAGAACAGTCCAGAGAGGCAGACCACTGTTTCTGAGGGGAAGCCAAGCTGTGGGCAGTTGTTGCCCATGTCCCATGGTGGAGGTCCCAGGGTGGGCTGGGGCCGTTCTTGCTGCTGTGCTGAACCCTGGGCTCTGTGTCTGCAGCGCTGCAACTCCAAGTGTGTCTCAGAGCAGACCTTCTACCGCCTGATGCAGTCGTTCGCCCTCGTGCTCTTTGAGTAAGTCATGGGGGGAGTTTGGGGCTTTGTTGCAACCACCAAAAGCCCCTGAGATCGGAGCCATGAGGCTGTTTGGGTTTCCATTACTGGGTGTCTTCACTAAATCCTCCCTCGATGCCAGGTGTCACCAGATGGATGATTTCAGCCCTGCCAAGAACCTCATGACCATGTGTTTCACCTACTACTACATAGGTAAGAGGCATCTGCGCCCTTGTGCAGGCTTTGCTGGTGCTGGGGACCTGTGTGATGTGAGCCCTGTCCATGGGAAGTGTGGTGGAGGGGCACCCCAGCTCAGCTTGTTCTGGGCGACACTGATATCAAATAGGAAAGAGCCTCCATGTCTGAGAACCTGTGGAAACCTGGCAGAGCCCCTTGCTGGGGCTTACACACCTCACTTGGTGTGTGGTGGTGTGTGGTGGCTACTCCTGCATGGGGGGCTGGATTTTCTATTCAAAACATGGACGAGGATAAAGACCTACAGGAACTGGGGCAGGGTGGGACCTTGGACGTTTCCATCTGGCTCCTGGTCTTTGTGGTGCATCTCGTAGCTGGCAGCAGGTCCTCCAGGAGCTGTCAGCACTCAGAACTGTGGAACTCACCAAGCTCCTGACATGTTTTCCCCAGGGAAGCCCCACGCTCTGCCCTTGGAGGCCAAGGAGAAGCCCACGGGCAGCATCGACTCGTACCTGAAGTCGGCGAACACGTGGCTGGCAGAGAAGAAGGACATCGCAGAGCGGCTGCTGAAAAACACATCAGCCAAGACAGAGAATGTCAAGGGCTTCTTTGGGGGCCTGGAGACCAAACTGAAGGGTCCTACCACCAAAAAGAGCGAGTGGGTACCGCTCCATTGGGTGGGCAGGGTGGGCTGGGGCTGTGACCAAGACAGAAACCTCCTGGGCTACCATGGCCGTGGGAAGGTGGCCTCTAGCCTGGTTCCATGCTTTGTGCATTCATTATTGTCACCTCATGGTCTGGGAGTCCTGTGTTCCTTGGGTGTGGAGTTATGTGATTCTAGGCTCGTGGTCTTCTGCATCATTTCTGTCCTGGGTCTGACTGGGATGGACACCACCATCTCCTAGTCGCCTTTGTGGCCCCAGGGACAGTGGCATGGGAGCAGGGGGTCTTTCAGATGAGGGTGCTCCCTTCACCAGGGGTGCCATGGGCTGTCAGGGGAGACAGGATTTTTGGGAGCTGACACTGTTTTCTGTGCCACAGTGAAGGTGACGACAAACCAAAGGAGAAGCTGAAGAAGACGGGTGAGTGGAGCCAGGATTGCTGAAGTGGGCATGGTCAAGGCATCTTGGGGGAAGGAGAAGGGGCTGGAAATGCTGGAGTTCCTTGTTTTAGAACAATCACAACTCTTGTCCTCCAAGGAGCTTGTCCTCAGTGTCACTGGCTGCAGAAGTTTGTGCATCCACTGCCCTGAACTTTTGTGGTGCATCAGTCTCCCCCAGTAGGTGTGTGTGCTGCCAAACCAGTGGTCCAGTCCCTTGAATGTTAGTGGGCCAATATCTGCCCACAAAAAGCAGCCAAAGCTCCTCTTCATGTTGCTGTGGATGTATTAAGGATGAGTGTTGGTTTGCAAACCATTACTGCTTCTCAGATGCCAAGCTGGGGGGGCAGGGGCACAAAATCTTTGCTTGGGTGGGAAGGTGGGAGTCATCCAGATGTTGCCATGTGTGTCCACCCCCCTGCCCCAGTTTCTGTGCAGAGCCCAGAGGAGGAGGAGAAGAAAGGAGAGAAGATCTACCTGTACATGCATCTCAAGCAGCAGCCGATCTGGTAAAGCCCCTGGGGCGAGCTGGTTCCTGCCTGGCATTGGCCACCATGGGGAGGGGGTTTGTCCTCCTGTCCCACAAGTTCTCCAGATGTTCATGAGTGCCTTTAAGCTGCTGCCTCTAACAGAGGTGACCTTGGGCTTTGGCACATCCTTTGTGCTAATGAGAGCGTGTTTGCAGCCACAAAAGAGCTGGTCCGAAAATGGATCAAATCTGCCAGACTTGTTTGGGCCATCCTTGAGTCACCTCCTGACCCCTGGGAAGTGGGTAAGCTTGGCCCTGGGAGGATTTGGGGACAGGCCTGGGGAATTATAAAATCGTAGGCTGGTTTGGCTTGGAAGGAACCTCAAAGCTTATCTCATTCCACTCCCCTGCCATGGGCAGGGACACCTTCCACTATCCCAGGTTGCTCCAAGCCCCGTTCAAACTGGCCTTGGACACTTCCAGAGATGGGGCAGCCACAGCTTCTTTGGGCCAGGGCCTCACCACCCTAATTTTAAAAAAACTTTCCTTCTATCTAATCTAAATCAGATACCAGGGATGGGAGGTGACATCCCCCAACATCTCCCTCCTTCCTGCAGGCACAACCTGAGGTTTTGGAACGCCGCCTTCTTTGATGCCGTGCACTGCGAGCGCAGGAAGCGATCCCCCACCACCAGGTAGGACATTCCCGGTGGGAAAAGGAGACTCTGTGTCCCCTCCAGGCCACCCAGGGTCTAAGGCCTAAGCATAACCAACCACGGGGAAACGCTCTGCTTTCCACCTCTGATTGCAAAGCTGCTGAGACCACCGGGTGGGGGGGGTGAGGGTGGGTGAGATCCACATCCTCATAGGGATTTGGGAGCGTGAAGGTTTTCTTGCTCATTTTTTTTGCACTGGTTTTAGAAGAACAAAGCCCTAGAGCTGTGCCCAGAAATCCCAGCCAGGGTTCAGGCTGTTGGTGCTGTTTGCCAGAAGATCTTGGGAGATGCTTGGTGCAGCCCTCCGGGAGGTGCAGTGGATGGCAGGGGATGTCCTGCGTCCCTGCTGTCCCCAGGAGGGCTGTGGTGACCAACCCTGGGTAAACAGCGAGGACAAGAGCAGGGGATGGCAGCAGGGCCAGCCCAGAGGGCTGGGAGAATTGAGACAAACCCTGCAAGGGGAAGGGGCTGCTCGTGTCACAGGGTGGCTGTGGCTGGGCATGGGGATCCCCCGGGGTGCAGGGGTGGGTGAGACACTCTCCAGGCTCAGGCCCATCTCTTGCTCCACCACGGGGCTGCTCTGAGGGCTCAGACAATTCCTTCCTCTCGACTGCAGTTTCCCTGCTCTGAAGCCAGACCCTCCCACTGTCTGTGAGTGACTCGAGGCTTTGAGCTCTCGGGGTGAGAGTCCTTGAGCTCACAGCATTTGAGCAGCCCCTTTTCTGAGCACTGGCAGCACTTCTTGAAGCAGCCAGTCTCCCTGTGTCCTCCCCAAATCCTGAGCAAAGCCACAGCAGCTCTGGCTCTCACCCCGGGATGCTCTGCCAGGCTCAGCGCACCGATCAATCCCTGTTTTCCTCTTTATTGCTCTTCCTTTTTATCCCTAGCAAGCACTGAAAGAGCCTATTGAACAGTAATGGAACCATAACTGCATTTGCTTTGATTAAGCCCCAAATTAGCAGCAGCAAATGTCTCACAAGGACATACGCCACCGGCAGCTGCTCTCTGCTCCGGGTGCCTTTCCCAATTAATCTGATGGCTGAGTCTGCCTCTGCTGCAGAAACAAGCCTGACTAACAAATGAGCTTTGGGAGCTGCAGCCTGGAGTACCCTGAGCATCTCAGAGGGGGTTGCAAGGTGGTGGTGACACCCTCTGTAGTCCTCTGCAGAGGATAACAGGAGCCACTGGGTGAACCAGGGTGCTGCTTGATGGACTGAAGATTGGAATCCCTGGCAGAAGGGGGTTGGTGAGGGCTGGGTTTGAAATTCCAGGTTGGTGCTTGGCCACAGCAGGTGTGTCCAGAGGGTCCATGGGGATGGGGTTGTTGCCATCTCTGTGGGGTGCCCAGGGCATCTCTGGGGTGGCCGGGTCGTGTCCTCCCAGGGCTGCAGTGAGACCTGGGGAGGATTTTTCTCCTCTGCGTGGGAAGGGCGGGGAGGGGGGAAAGGAATCAGAACTAAACTCCTCTTTTTCTCTCTCTTTCCTCTCTCTTTGCCTTCTAACAACCTTCTTCCATCTCTTCTTCTCTGCGTTCCCCTCCATCCCTCTGTCTTGCATGATCTTTTCACACACCACTTTTGTCGGCCCCGTTTCTGCTGCCGCTCCAGAGGGAACACTGGGGAGGAAGAGGAGAAGAGGTGTGTCTGTCCCTGTACTTCATTAGTGTCCAGAGGCTGATGCTCATTTCAGGTCCAAATCCTGCCCTGGGGAGGGGAGTAAAGTGTTGGGGGGGCGCTCTGAAAGGTCCTTTCTGCACTGGGGAGGAACGGCTGCCAAAGGTTTGACCATGAGCATCACCCTCTCCAAAGGGCCAGAGAGGTTTAAAGTGATTCCTCTTTAATGTGGTTTTTGAGAAGGAACGTGAATAGTTTTAAGCTGTGAGATTTTGCTGGGACTATCCCTCTGGGCAGGTTTTGGACATGAACTGAGTCTCTTTGTGGAGAAAGCATTCCCCTCTCCTGTCCTTCCTGCTTGTTCCTGGCTTCTGCTGCCAACAGAGATGCTGAGGATCGTTTGGCAGCTGGAAAAGCTGGTCCTTTTCGGGTTTTTTAATGCACTCTTGTGCTGCCATCCCTTTATAAAATTAAAAATGCAAATGGGGGCTGCATGTCATGATTGGGAGCATGTCCTTGGAGCCACATCCATCTGTGCCTCGAGCTGGTGTCGGGGCAGAGGACAATCATTGCTCCTTGCTGGAGCAGGGGATCTTGGAGCAAATCACTCCAGGTGGTGGCATTAGCAAGAGGATGAGGATTCTTTGAAGTCTGGCAGTAAATCTTCCGTGTGGCTAAGGAGTGTATTGGCAAATGGATAACTCAAATATTGCTCAGAGCAAGTACTGCTCAGGTTTGCTGTGAGGGGGGAAATGCTGCTGCTGGAAAAGGGGTGATGCTGAGCAGTTGATGAACAGTTCTCACCAGTTCCAGGCACTGCAAGGCTCTCCTGGATACCCCAAAATACAACCCTACAGCCCATGGGGTTGTTCACCCCTGAGCCTGCCCTGCTGGGCCAGTATGAAGATCAAAGGCTTTGAGTGGAGCCACATGTGGGTTTTCCCCCTTCCCAGGCGTGTTACTCCCCAGTAATAAGCCAGAAACACAGCCAGTTTTTCTTTGGAGTGGGGGGAGGGCACTTTGATAATGTTTTTTCTCCCTCCTTCCTCCCTCAAAAACATAAAAAGACAGGAAAAAAAAATGTTACAAACATGCTTCTTCTGTAAGCGAACCAGTGGGGCCTGTGAAGTTTTGCTTCCAGATTTCAAAGCCCCTTAATTTGATTCTTCTCCTCTCTTTTCAGCCTCCACATTTGGCTGTGGGTTTTATTTGCTATTGTAAGCTTTATCTGGGAGAAATTACACCTTTTTTTTTTTTTTTTTTAATAAATCCCTCTAAACATACTGTATGTGTTTCCAGAGCTCTATAAATATGAACTGGTAAATAAGGGCTCAGCTTAAAAGCCTCGCACACCCAGGTTGGGCTGAGGTAACGAGGACGGGCTCCCTTCATGGGGTCAGTCTGGTTGAACACTCATCCTCTTCCAGTTTCAGCCACACAAATGTGCACTGGGCTGAGCCAACCTCACTGAATTTAGGGTGAGACCCCCTTGTCCCAGCTGTACTTTCCAGCCAACACAATCCCACCCTCCTGCTTGGCATTCCTGCGAGCTACAAATTTGTGTTCTGCTCCTGGTGTTCTCCTCTTCCTTCTCCTCCATAGAGCTATTTTTCTTCTTCCTTTCCCTGTATTTCCTTGCTTTTCCTCCTCTTATCCTTGGCTGTAACCTCACCTGACTTCTTGGGAAGGGCCTGGCTTCACTGTGGAGCTGTAGTTTCCCCGGCATGCGTGCACTGAGCCCCCCTGCCACCACCCCAGTGACCTCCCTGTGGCACAGGCTTTATTCCTGGGATGGAGACTCCTGCCACTGCCTAGAGCTGGTTGCAAACATTTAGAGCTTAAAGCCCTCCATCCTTTAAGGCAATGCTGCAGTTGCAGGGAGCCGGAGTGGAGCTGGGGCATCCTCAGGGCACCAGTGGCATTTTGACACATCAGCCCCGGAGAGGGGCCGCGGGGAGGGGTGTGGGAACCCCCTGCGCTGTTGGAGGGGGAGGTATGTTTGGGGAGCAGCTTGCTCGGGGTTCAGGGAGTTGGAGCCCTGCTGCAGATGGGGGAAGAGGTGCCTGGTACCCGCCCTGGCACCCCTTCCAGTTTGGGGGGCTTCAGCAGAGCCCTGCTGGGATGGCCACCCCCCTGCTTCCTCCTCCTTCCCCTTGCTGAAGCAATGGCACCGAAGGTGAGCTCTGTGCTGGAGGGGTCAATGCCAGTTTTAGCTCTTAATCGGGGTGTTTCAGGGCAAACCCAAGGCTGAATAAGACCTTTTCCTGGGGCATCTCTTGCTTTGCCCCCCGGGCAGGAGATCTGAGCGTGGATGCAGGCTGGGAGCTCATCCAGCACAAGAGAAACCCTTGTCGCCCTCCTGTCCTCCAGCAACACGGCCCAGGGTGGGAGAAAGCAGGCAGGGGTTCCTGGGGTGATGGTGGTGCCAGATGGAATTGTGCCTTTCAGGGAGAAGTGGTGCCACATGACGCAGGAGGAGCGTGATGACAGCCTGCGCTTCAACGAGAACATCACCTTTGGGCAGCTGGGGTGAGCAGGGCGTGGGGACCGGCCCTCCTGGGGACCAGCTGTGGAGGGGGGACACCTGACAGATGTTCACCCACTGGGGACATCCCTTATGGTGCGGAGGGAGCTTGAAGCTTCCCTCTGGGACAGCTGCTCCTGTCCCGTATATTGAATATCCAGGTGCCAAAGGGCCTGGGAGTGGAGGGCCTGTGGAGAGGGAGAGGAATGTGGGGGGGAAGAAAGACCAGCTTGGCCTTTCCCTCAACAAGAGCATCCCTATTCTCCCTCAGCACCTTCATTCACAACATGCTGGCGTTCGGCCTCAACAAGAAGCTCTGCAGCGACTTCCTGAAGAAGCAGGCGACCATCGGCAATTTGGATGAAGGTAGGGGAGATCCCAAGGGATGTGCGCTCCCCTCACGAGGTCCTGGGGGGGATGAAGCATAGATGGGGTGGTTCAGCACCCTCCCAGAGCTCTTTTCTTTCTCCTCTCCAGAGCAATACAAGCTTCTCAGTGACCACATCGAGCAGATGGCCACCGAGTAGCCCTCCTGTGGCTGGCACGTGGCGATGGAGAGACGGCAGCCAGACAGGTGGGGAGGGGAGAGAAACCCACCTCTGGGGCTACCTGAGACTGAAGCTGGGCTACTTACAACAAAAATCACACACACAAGCTGCAATAAAACCTGCATGATCATCCACCAAACTTTAGAGCTGCACCAGGGCAGCCTGTAGACATAGGAGCCGAAGAGCCCCCCGCCCTCACCAGACCCTCCCGCCTCTATTTTCAGAGTAGACAGTCCCAAAAGTGTACTTTGTCCATTAAAAAGCAAAACAAATCACGAGGGAAAAGCAGAAAGAAAGTGACTGTGCAGCCCCCAGGCACTCAGTCTTCAGCCCCCACAGTGAAAGGCTGTTGTGGTCTCTGGTGTTTGCAGCTCGGTGCTTTTTCCAGAGCTGCCATGGTATGGTGGTAAATCCAGAGGTATCCAAGGCTGCTTTTCCCTGCTGGCATCCCCCTTGATGAGCACAGCAGATGCTGGAACTGTACTAGGGATGCATGAGGGCAGGGATAACATCCAGGTGCTGGGGTTGCATCCAGCCACTGAGGAAGCCTGTGCCGGGGGGAGCAGACAGCTCTGCCTCCAGTTTGATCCATCTCCCTCCGTAGTGAGGCACCAGGTGCTGGCAACATGTGGGTTTGTCCTGGCTGCTGAGGAGGGTGATGGGGTGCAGCAGCCAACGGGAGGCTCTGGGTCACTCATTCCTGTGCATCCAGGAATGTCACCACCCACTGGGGACACGGGCAGTGCGAGGGGTTGGTGGAGCAGAGATGGGGCTGGCAAAGTGCTGCTGCTGTGCTCAGCATACACCTCCTTGGGAGCTGGAGGGAAATCCTTCCCTTGGGAAACCTCTGCACTGCCTGTGTGGTTTTGTACCTCTGGGCAAAGAGGAAACACAGTTTGCTGCATAATCATTAGCCTGGATCAGTAGGAAAAAAGCCATGGCCTTGGGCGGGATTGTGGGAAGAGGAGGCAGAGAAGAACCTTTTGGCTTGGGAGGAGGCAGCAAAGCACATTATCCTGCTCCCTGCTGCCCTGTCAGTGTTGGGATGTCGCTGGATTGTGACATTTCCCAAAGCCTCTTGGCTTCCCACAGCGACCGTGGTAGCAGATTAATCTCTCTCCTTCCCCAGGCTGCTCCTCGCTGTCCCCTCCTTCCCCAGCCCCTCTGCTCCAGCTGATCATCCATCAAACCTGAAATAGCCCTGTCTTAAGGGCATCTCTTGTTCTTCCCAAGGGATGGCAGCTCCCACTGTACAGCATATCTGATTTTTCCCCATGGATCTTGGCGTGGTGTTTGCAGAGAGGCTGGGGACATGAGGACATCGTTGGGGACACGGGGACATCGCTGATCCCCTCTGCAAGGAACATCCCATAGGGTCAGAAACCCCCAGCCCTGCACAGCCAAAGGTCCAACACTCAGTCTCACCCCGAAAACATCATCTTGAAACACAAGTCTGTGTTTCAAGAGATTGTCAATCCATTTCCCCCCATGCTGCCAGCTGTATCCTGTAGGATAAATAGCATAAAATGGTATTTTTTTCCATGTAGCTCTTGGTTTCTGGTATCATTTCTGAGCATCAAAGTGATGCTTTTACCTAAGCTGGGCTTCCCTTGCTGCTGGGGATGGGACTTGGCTCCATGCTGGGTGTTGTAGGAAGGATGGATCCAGCACTAATTTTTCCTTGGCATTCCCAAACCTGCATAGAGTTACTGGAGAAGAGTTTTTGCCAGGGTGAGGGGCAGACGTTGGTCCCTCCAGCAGCCCCTCAGCTCCATGAACACCTTCCTGATGGACATGATGTGCTGGACCACGGGCAGCTCAGCATCCTGGAGCATCCCATCCCCATGGCATCCCTGTATCTGTCTCCACTCAGGTCTTCCCCAAATACTCCTTTGTTTCTCTGTTATTATTTTTTTTCCAACATGAAAAAAGAAGTTCAGCGCTGAAGTATATATTATTTGCATGTGTATTTTTCTATAAAAAATAATTAAAATAAAATAAAAAATATCCATAAACCCCTCTTAGCCAGGACTATGTGAAGGATGGGGTGAGAGAGAGAAAGATTGGAATAAATTACCTTGAAAATTAATTTTCTTTTGCTCAACTCTTGTTGTGTGTTTTAACCAATGGATCTTCTCAATGCGTCCTGCTTGGCCTTGATGTCCCTGGTGCCTTCCCAGTTCTGCCCTCACCATCTTCTCTCTTTTGATGACCTATTTTTTAATAGAGAAAAATTGATGCACCTTTTACTGAGGCTTTAGCATTTGCCCTGGAGCCAGAGAGGCACATGAAGAAGATTTAATTTTTATTTTCTTTTCCCTTGTGCTCTCAATCTCTTCCAGTCACCACTGAGTTGATGACGGAGCTGAGATCCTGCTCTGGCCTCGGGACATTTGATTTCAGTGTATTTAAAAATCAATTACTCACTATTATCCTATTAAAAAAAGATATTCCCTTAGGTTAATGGGCTGGGAGTGTCATCTTCCACCAAGGCTTCGGAGTCCATGTCCCCTTGGGTCTCCATACAGCCAAGCTGAGCTTGTTCCTTGCCCTGAAGGGCTAGTTTCTCTCTTGGTAGCCCAAAGGGAGGGTTTTGTGGCCACGTTTCTCTTAGGAAGGAGCTTGCCCTGCTCCTTTTTATTTTACTTATCCTCCACAGAAACCACCATCACGCTCAGAGACTTTACCTGTTGTTTCACCTGGATGTGGACTGCCCAGCTGTGGAAAACCAGCAGCCACATGCCCTGGGATCACTTTTATTCCCTCCATCTGCTGAATTCCTTGTCACCTTGCCTTGCCTGATAAGCTTTTGTGTATGAGAAAGGAGAGGCTTATTCCTGAGGTGTTTGTTCAGTGCCGGGTGCCCTTAGCAGTGGGTGCACCCTGGCACCTCCCTGTTCCTGGTTTTGCAGGCTGGGTGCTTGCAGAAGGATATTGGGAAATTATAGGGGCAGCAGGCATAGCAAGAGGGAAGGAGATATGTGGTCACTTAATCCCAAACTGCGAGGGAGTGAGATCCATGGTCAGTTAACCCGGAGCTGGGATTAACTCCTGGGAGTACTGTCCCTATCCTGCTCATTGTGTGGTGGTCATTAAGCCCATTTAATCACTAATGAATTAAAAGATGCTGCATTAAAAGCAGTGAGAGGCAGCTGAGGGGTGTCAGCCCACCCAGGAGGCTCATTGGTTGAGCTGAAATGACCCTCATTTTAAAATCCCTGGGGGTGGGTTAGACCAGGTGTGATGTGGGGAACTGCAGGAGGAGACCCTGGGAAAGGAAAGAGCAGGAAAGTTCTGGGCATTACAGCCACAGCCCATCTCCCCATTCTTCACTGTGGGGTATTAGCTACACCATGCAGCAGCTTTAGGAAAACTGATCCAGCTCTGGGATGATGCCACCCATCCATTAAGCCCAGGATCAGCGGTGGCCCAGTGGCTGCTCCAGCTCTGGTCCTTCAAGCCTGAGCACAGTGAGCAGCTTTCAGTCCCTCTCCCTCTCTCGGGAGGGATCAAAGGCCGTCTGCTTGCCGGGCTCTGGGGGTTTTATTGCGTCTCTATTAAAGCTGTTAAAAATCTTTCCATTGTAGTAGTGTCTGGGAGTGATAAGTATTCATAACGGAGGGGATTCAAGATGGGTTTGGTTGTAAAAACACCTCTAAGCTGGCTGGATTTATGGCTGTTAAATCATCCCTTCTCTCATCTGTCACAGCCTTTTCAGATGTTCATCACTGAACAACAGTGAAGTTGGGGCCATAATTTGTGCCACAGTGTGTGGAGCAGGAGGAGGGGAGTCCTTTCCATCAGTAACTAGCTCAAGATTTATGGAGACTTCTCTTATTCTTTTTTTTTTTCTCCCAAGTAGGAGAGGCTTTGACTCACTTTCTCTGCTGGCAGCTTGCTCGGCCAGCTGGAGCCAGGTAAGTCCTGGTGGATTTAGGGCCGTGCCAGAAGGTTTGACAGCAGTGTCCAGGGAATTTGGGGCTGGCCCGTGTCTGCAGTGGGATCTGCAGTGCGGGGCTGTGCTTGAGCTCTGCTTTGGGGATGGATCTCCTCATCCTCTCCTGGCTTTGGGATGAAACATGGGAAAATCCCACTAATGCAGCTGGCAAAGTATCCTAGAATGGTTTCAGTGAAGCTTCCAGCTTAGTCCAGGTGCTGACAACCCTCATTCCTCTGGAGGATTCAGGAGGCAAGTGAAGCACTGAGATGGCACCTGGACCAGCATCCCATGTGGGTGCTGGCAGTTGTCGCACTGCCAGCCTAGTACCCACAAAACAGGACCCCAAAACATCTGGCAGAGGCTGTTTTGCCCCCCCGTTTTTTCCAGCTGGGCCGGTATCTGGTTTCGTAGCCCCATCAAGTGTCTGCCAAGCGAACTGCACTGCTGGCTCCCAGGTCCGGCAGCACTTGGCCCAGGATCGCTCAGGGATGTTTGGCTCCTGGTGCCTGGAAAAACCTCCTGCCATATGTGGCCCCATCTGCTCTCCTGTCGAAAAAACCACAGGTGGGAAAGGGGGGTTCTGGGCAGTGCCATCGCCCTGTGGTGTCACTTGGTACCTGGTGGCACTCGGGGCGTGCGACAGCGGTGGATAAATAGCGAAGGTGAGTGTGAAAAAGGCTGTTTGGGTGGGGGTGATATGGAAAGAGAACCCCTTCCCAAAGTGGGGGAGCTGGGGGCTGTGTCTGGGTTCCACAGGAGACCCCAAGAACCAATGCACTGTGCTCAGTCCCCTCTTTAGATTTTCAGATGTCTCATACACGGTGGCTCAGCCTTGCCTTGATGCGTTGGGGCTTTCTCTGCCAAAAGCTGAATTTCCTACTGTTTGTGGGAAGGAAACCTGTTGAAATACCCTTATTCCCCCCTCCAGACATGGAACATCTCCAGGAGACATTTCTTCTTGCCCTGTGGTAAATGTCCAAGAAAACCCAGAGGACTCATTGCTGTCCTTCCACAGGGATTGGGAAGTTTAGGTTTTAAATGTAGAGAGACGGACCCCACCACTAAAGCATTAGATTTTATCCTTCTCTGAATGATTTAAAATCGAAATTGGAAGATTCTCATGGAGAAACATAACTTAGATTTGTTTTAATTTATTTTTTTTTCCCCTTGCAGGAGCCTGAACTTCCCAAATGTGTTTTATGGCAGCAGAAGGATACTGCTGGGAAGAGATGTGCCATGGCTCCTTTCGGAAGAGCCCAAAGGCAAGGCTGAGTCACTGAGACAGAGCTGCAGAGAGGGTCTGGACAGTAATAAAACACATCTGTCCTCTGTGGCCACATCCCAGATGTGAGTCACATCCCCTCCCTCTGTGCTTCCAACTCTAGGCCGCGTTTGGACAAGGTCACTGCAGCTCCTTGTCCAGCCGGGAGGCACATGGTGGTGTCTTGGCTGAGTTGGTTTTTTTCCTGCTGGTTTCCCCAAGGACTTTGAGCTCAGCTGTGAGCAGGCCTTGCCATGGGCTCACACAAATCTGCCCCTCTGCAAGCAAAGCGGGATGTGCAGCCCTGTAAAAGCTGGATAAGCTGGAAAATCCCAGAAAATCAGCATGCTTTCTCTCCTAACAGATCCCTCTGGAGCTGGTTGACTATGAAGCTCCTGGTGGTGAGGATGCAGGACCGATAGAGCTGAACCCACAAGGCAGTTCCCTTTTCTCCTGGTGCTATTTCTGACAGTGCTACAGAAGCTGTTTGCAGGTTTATTCCAGCCCTGGGGCTTTCCCATGTGTTGTGTCTTCCCACAAACCCCAAGGAGGATGAATGCACAGCCTGGCTGAGCTGGCTGGTTAAGGGGGGAGAGGGCTCTGGAGCTCCCATCAGCAAAAATCCCAGCCCTGATCCCAGGAAGCTCTTGCACAAGGTGAAAGCCTTGTGTGTGTCCTAGCTGGGAATGCAAGTGGAGACTGAAGGGTGATTTTCCTTTTACAACCAGGATGGAGGCAGCTGTGTTCTCCCTGCAGCACACTGCCTGTATCTGGCAGTCAGTGTGCTCAGCTGCATCCCCAAGCTTATGTTTTATGAGCCATTTCTGCACTTTCTCCATGGAACAGGACATTTTTGGCTGCAACCATGAGAGAGAAATCCTGTGGGGCCAGGTAGGATGCAGGGCCTCTTGTGCAACCTCTGTCCAAGGTCACCTTCTCCAGCTTTTAGCTGTTAATCAGTGAAAAACACCTTTCCTTCTCCTGGGGGACTGGGCATTCAGGGTGTGAGCAGCCCTATAAACAAGAAATCCAGGGATGTGGCACAGAAAAGAAGATTGAGGTCCCCAGGGGATTACTGTGGGGCTGGCAGCCAGCAAAGCTGCTTCCTTGCCGAAGGGAGGCAAAATTGAGCAGTTTTCCTTGGCTGGCCTCTCCTGCCACTGCATGTGCTGCCTCCAGGCAGGATGCTTGGGGGCAGGAGGGACAGGCAGGGCCACTGCTTGCTTTCCACAGGCTTTCAGCTTTGCTGTCACTCAGGCAGTGCTGGAAATGTGTTAGAAATGACCCTTCATCATTGCAACCCTGTGGCTTTTGGCATCCAGCCCCTCCTGACCCCTGTGGAGGGGATGGATGCTTGAGGAGAAGTCAGTCCCTGGAGCAGGCGAGGGAAAGGATGCTGGAGCATGCTTAGCTGGGAGGTCAGATTTCCCAAGATGGCACTGTGGTGGCTTTTTAGAAGCTGTCACTGTCAGCATAATGGGGAAAAAAACCCTTCCTGAATAATGTGTGTCTGGTGCAACTGCACAGGGCAAATATTTGATGTGCTGAATAAACGAGCAGGAGGCAGACGTCAGGGAGAGCGGGGAGCTCTGACTCATGTTCCCACAGCCAGCAGTGCTCCAGACACCTTCCCTGCAGGCAGCTGCCAAATGTCCCTGTCCCCGGAGTGTGACACACAGAAGCAAGCAAGCCCACACCTCTGCTCGCAGCTGGGAATCCTTGCAGCACTCCAGGGGTGCCATGGATGCCCCTGGGTAAGCTGGGACAGTCCCAGGAGTGATGGAGAGACAGCGGGAAGGGGGAGTTATCTGGGAAGAGGGTCCTGGGTTGTACACGCTGGTTTGGCCACTCCCTCCCCTCCATTTTTGGGGATGCTGAGTGCAATTCAGTCATCTCCCAGCCCTATTCCCATTTAGGATGCTAGTATTGAACAAATAGCCTGGAGATGCTGCAGCCATCTCACTATCAACATGATGGGCTTTGCCTCTTGGATCTGACACAGGTTCTGGGTGAAAATACCGGGCAATTTCTTCCCTCCCAACCTGCATTTTAAACGTGTGGTAGAGCAGCAACGTTTTTCTGGCCTTTTGTTCATCTGGAGAGCTGGTCGGTGGGAGCGTTTGAGCAGAGCTCTGTGGTTTTCCTGCCTGTCCGATTGCAGCTGCAGGGGAAAGGCGGAAGATCTCGGCTGAACTCTCATTTCCCATCAGGGCAGCGCTTGTGCGCGGCGGGGGAGGGACAACCTGCAATTCAGTCTCCAGCTCAGGGTACAATACAGCCTGTGTCCTGCTGCCATCCCGGCCGGCCGTGCAGGGACAGCCTGTCCCAGCCTCGTGCTCACGCTGGTGGCACTGCAGCCTGGAGGGACAGTTTGTGCCTCTGAGGACACGGAGTATTTTGTGATGTGCGTTGGCTTTGCTGCCGCGTCTGGGTGTGTGACTGAGAAACGTTCTTCCCCACCGACTGTGTCCTGAGGTTTGTGGATATGAAAGTCCACATGTCTCTTTCTTCTTTTTAATTGCTATAATTCGTCTGGCTCTTACCCAGGGTCAGGTCTTACTCGTGGCTTTGACTTCCCTCCGTGGATTTATTTTGGTTTCGATGCTGTGCAAGAAACAAACCACCCCAGCCCCTTGCGCTGTGCCCTGTGTGTGCATCCCGAGCGAGGGTAATTTTCCTCGCTGGAGTAATTTCCTCGCCCCCAGTGGGACTCCTCTTGTGAATAAAGCTATGTGGGATCAGAGTCTGAAAACCACAGCCCGGGAAATTTATGCAGAGGAGGGAAGGAGGGAGATTGTTCCTAGCAGGCGAGTGGTGGGGCTGATTGCTGTTCTCATGGCAGGCGGACGGGGCTGGTGCTCATTAGCAGGCAGTGGGATGGAAGGCAGGGTTCGAGAGCTCACAAATTGCCTCAGAGCAGAGGTTGGTGCCTCCTGCCCTCGATGCCATGGTGATGGGTGCCCAGGGGGATGGGGTTGGGCTGGCAGTGTTTCCCTGTGCTGGTGTCAGGAGTCGTGGTTCTGCCCCTGTTTTCCAGCATCCTGGAGTTTATAATCCTTTTTCCTCTCTTGGGAAGGAAGGGAGCCTGGATGTGCCACTGTTATGGGGCTCACTGGCAGCATGTTGATGCCTCTACATTTGCACTCTGTCCAGGGTGGGGTGAAGACAAGCGTTTGAAAGATCAGGAGAGAGAATGGTTAAGAAAAACAGTGTCTTTCAAGCAAAGAGAGGTGAAATTTGAAAGTATCAGGGGCAGGAAAAGGTAAAGGCTGATGCTTTTGCATGAGAGAGCACTAGGCACAGCCTGGGCTGAGCAGCACAGAGCAGGGGAAGGGGACATCTGTCATGGGACACATTGCTTGGTCCTTTTCCTGCAGACACAAGCAAAGCCCCCATCCCTGTGGGACTTCACAGGAGCTGCTCCCACAGCCAGGCTCATCCTGCACACTCTGTGGCAGCCCCATCCCTGTGGATCAGGCACCCCCAGCCCCTTGGCACAGGGGAGCAACATGATTCCCCTCAGAGCCTGCTGGGAGTGGGAGCCCCAGCAGAGCCGGCGAGCTGCGTGTCCCCACGCCAGCACTGCCACCCCAGGTGGCCTTGTTTTCCTCGGCAAAGGCGGATGGGAGCCACCATCTTCTGAGCAAAGAGCATTTTTAATCTCCTGCTCCCGCTCCGTGCAATTAACTTGATTCCCTCCCCTCGTTTCCTGCAGAGGTTTAATTAAAATGCATTGTTCGCCTCGCCAATTATTTGCTCTGTCCCCCGGATAACCTCTGTGCAGGGGCTTTTTTTTCTTCCTTTCTTTCTTTCTCTTTTTTTTCCCCCCCTTGTTGTTATTGAGGTTTCTCGCTGCTCCCCCCTCGGCATCTCCGGCAGCGTTTACCTGCCTGGGAGAGCGGGATGGGGGAGTTATGGAAGCACTGCAGCCCGGCACGCACAGGGACGAGCGGGGGGCCGCAGCATCCCTGTGGAGCCGGTGGGGGGAGGCACATGGAGCTCCGTGCCCCCGAGCAGCTGAAACAACAAGACCTTGTTGACTTGCCTTTGAGTTCCCGGCACTCGGCAGCTGCTGCTCCAGCAGGTGATAATTGAAACCGGGAACGAACCTGGATGGCGTCAGGGGTTGAGATGTAGTTCAGCCTTCACCCCCCCTCCCTCCTCTCCCTCCTGCCACAGTGGAACGGTGCTGCTGGCACAGGGGCTTTGTGCAGGGCTGGGGACTCTGGGGAAGGTGGGTGGGTGACCTCGTGTCCCCAAGGTGAGGAGTGGTTGGACAGGGAGCCGAGTGGACGCAGCTCCACAAGGTCATCTCCCGAGGAGCGGTTTTGGAGAAGGGGTGTTCAGCGCTTTCTAAAAATAACCCCGTTGCAGGACCAAAATAACAAGCTGCTCTCGAGCAGCGCTGTGCTTGAACCTGGGCCAAGGCAGCTGCTGCCGGGCCGGCGGCGGCCCCTCGGTGTGCGGTGCAGCTGGTCCTGCCGGGGGGGGCCCCCAGTAGTCCCCCCTGCCAGCAAGGGGTCGGCCATTGGATACAGGATGCCTTGGAGAGATGCTGATGCTCAGCCCTAAAATGCAACATGGGGAGGAAGGGCAGGCTCTGCTCTTGGGAAGTTCCCTTGGGAAGTAGGTGCTGATCCCCTTTGAGGAGCTGGGTGCTGGGAGGGGACACAGCCATGTGGTTTGCCCCTTTTCCTGTAGTTTGGAGAGAAGGACTCACATCTGGGTCTGTTGGGAGATGCTGGTTGTCTGCAGAGCGTTGGTGTCATCTACCACAAGTTCTCCCTAATGTGTCCCCAAAGCTTACTCTGCTCTTGCCTTGTGCAGATCCTGCTCCAGTTCTTGGCTTTCCTTGCAGGAGCTCTCGCAGATGTCATCTTCCTGGTGGCCCCACAAACTGGGATTTACTGGTTCATTGTTTTCAAGGTGCAGGTCTGGGCTCAGGGTTTGTTTCAGCAGGGTCTGTGAAGCTCCAGGCTGCAAACCAGGGGCTCCCTGCTCTGCCAACCAGGGGGGGAAATTATGGAGACCTGGAGGGATATTTATAGAGACTTTATGGCTTTCTACAACTACCTGAAAGGAGTTTGGGGCTGGGTGGGTGCTGGTCTCTCCTCCCAAGGAACAAGTGACAGGACAAGAGGAAATGGCCTCAAGTTGCTCCATGGGAGGTTTAGGTTAGGTATTAGGGAAAAATTTTTCACCAGAAGGGTTGTCTGGCAGATGCTCAGGGCATTGCTGAAGTCCCCATCCCTGGAGAGATTTAAAAGCCATATAGATGTGGCACCTGGGGACAGGATTAAGTCATGGCCTTGGCAGTGGGTTATTGGTTGAACTAGATGGTCCTAAAAATCTTTCCCAGCCTAAAAAATGTCATGATTCTATGACTCTTGTTAAGGTTGTTTCACGTGTGAAATCCTGGGGATGGCATGTGCTGTGTCCTGGTCTGTGCCAAGGTGCTGGGAGGTCCATCCATAACTGTGGGGTGGCATCCTCTTTGGTGAGGATGTGTGCTTCCCCCATGATTCCATCCCAGAATGCCCTGTCAGTCACCAGGCTGTATCCTCAGCTTCGAGAACACAGGTGCCAAGTATTCCCAAATGACGTGGGTGGGTGATCCCATCAGCTCCTGGGTGCTTTGGGAGACGCCCCAGCACACTAATGCCAAGCTCCTTTAAAGCCATGGACTTAGAGAAAGCAGGAAGCAGGATCACACCTCTGCTCAAGGTCGTGTCAGGGCTGCCGGAGCTAATTACTGCTCAGGGATGAGTCTCGACCCTGGGATATTTCTGGGAAATCAGCACTGCTTCGGTGCTTCATCCTGAGACGGGAGATTAACTCCAGCTCCGTGCTCTGCCGACAGCCGGTGCGGTGCCTGGGGACGGAGCAAATTGAGCACAGCGTGGCGTGTCCCCTTCCTCCAGCAGCGCTGGGACAACCCTCCTGAGTGCCAGTGACAGGGGCCAAATCTGGGCTTGCTAGAGAGACTGGACCTGCTGCTGTAGTGGCTCGTGGTCCTGCTGGTCCTGGGGGTGATGTGGAGCTGTGGCTGTCACAGTTATTCAGTAATGACCTCCATGGCAGGGGGTGGAACTAGAGGAGAAACCTGGAGCGGTTTTGGGGCCTGATGCTGCTCTTCCCACAGATGATGGGATTTATTGACATCTACAAGGGGTTAGTGGGGGGTGGGATTCAGCCATTCATGGACCTCTGCTCCTTAGGGTTCAACCCAGAAACCCAGCTGGATCTGGAAGAGCCACCTCTGAGAAATGTAGGTTGAATTTACTCTTACATGAGGATGAGCTGCTTTTTAGGCTGTAGAATGAGCAGACATCCCTCCCAGGGTGTTGTCTGGGTGCTTCACTCAAGCCCAGCAGTGCTGAGCTCCCCTCTTCTCCCACCCGCCTTTCCAAATCCGCTGATGAAACTTGGAGCACTTTCCAGTCTAATTGCAGCTTCAGAGTGGGAATCCCCAGCCCTGCAGGGAGGATAAATCCTCTTTTAACCCTCTGGAAGAGGGTACAGCGATAGTTTGGGGAATGCAGTCCCACTCCGTGCATCCTTTGAGGGAAGGGTCCAAACCTGTCCCACATTCCAGCTTAAAGCCTGGCCTCGAGTTCAGCTTTGGTGCCTTCCCAGCCAGATCTGCAGGGCTGATTTGTTGGGAGAGAAGGGCTAAACTCCATGTCACAAACTATTCACATTGAAGTCAGACCAAGCCTGTTCATGGTCTGACAGGGACATGGTGGTCCCTCTCCACCCAGCCAAGCAGCAGCTAATCTCTCCCAGGACAGAGTGTTCTGAGTGCCTCTCATTTTGGTTTTATTTATATTTTTATTTTTTTTTAGGCTTAAAATCCATACTCCTGGCTGTTCCTGCCTTTATATGCATGTGCTCTATAATTGAAAACTCTCAGTTGTGCACTCCTCCCATGCAAAGCCAAGGCTTCAAAGCAGCAGGTGGAAATTGAGCCGATATCTTGGCTGCTGAAGTGAAAATTTGAATGAAAATTTAATTTTTCCTCCTCAAAGCAGGGAACCAGGTTCCTAGGGCCGTGGCCAAAAGCTGGCCATGACATTGCTTTTTGGGGCAATGAGGGGAGCAAACCCCAGCTCTGCCCCAGAGATATGGGTGATGTGGTGAAGGAGAAGGCCTTTCTGGAGCATGGCTTGGCCAGATGGAATTTCAGCTGCTGTGTAACAGCAGTGTGATCTCCTGATGGTTTTATGGGGTTTATGGGCTGAGGAGAGGAAACTGAGCAACTTCTGTGCTTTGAGTATCACCAGTGAGGCTCAGACCCCATCCTGCAAGGACGCTCAGCAGCCTGAGCCCATTGATGACATTGAGTGGTGCTCCATGCTCAGTCAGGTCATGGTGCTTCCAGACTCCAGGTGTACTTAATCCAGGTGCTTTTCTGCAGCATCAAGCTGCCCTTGATCCTCTTTGGCACCCTGCTTTTCATCACAACCAACCAGGTGGCCCAGGACCTTGTGCTGGCTGCTGTTGTCACCTGCAGAAGGCACCTATGACGTTGGCATTGTGCCAGAGATAGAACATTGCCCTGAGCATCTGCTCCTGGGCTAGGGGCATCCAAAGGCTCCTGGGGGGTGCAAAGGGCTGGATGCACCATGGAGGGTTTGTGGACCAGGAGCTTCCCATCCCCATGCTCACACCCTGGGACCAAAGCATGGAGGGATGGCAGGCACGGAGGGAAGAGAGGAGAGGGAACCTGGCTGGAGAGGCGCTGTGGGAGCTGGAGCTGTGCCACTGCCGGCTCTGTGAGGGAGGAGTGTTCCCCCGGAGGGGCTGGGGGCTTTTGGGGGGCGTGTGGCCCCATGGGAGCATTTTCTCTCATCCCACGTGGATTTGATTTCTCGGCCCACGGATTCCTTTCCGCTGAAGAAAGCCCGCGGAGCCGCCTGTGCGAGGGAGACGCAGCAGGCGGATTCCTCTCGGATCTTGTTTTGTGTTTGTTTTTAATTGAAAGACAAAAGGCCGCGTGCTGGAGGCAGCCTGCCTTTCCCTTTGTCCTGCGTCCTCACGGGATGAGGAGAAGGATGTGAAGGGAGCACACGGCAATCCCTGGGCTGATCATCACCCATCCCTGGGGCCACTGTCCCCTGTTCCCATGGGACCACCAGACCCCTCCGAGCACCAGCTGCCCCTTTCCTGGGGGGAACAGGGAGCAGCTGCAGGGTGATGCCGCAGGCAGGTGTGCCATCACTCCTGCTCTCCTGAGCTTTAGTTCTTTCTTTCTTTTTTTTTTTCTTTTTTTTTTTTTTTCCTTTTCTCCTTTTAATCCCTGTAAACAAAGCAAAAGGGCAGCTGCACCCGGCAGCACATCCCACCGCAGCCGCCCCAACAGGGCTGGGACTTCACCCTCACGCTGGATCTTGGCCTCGCAGGTGATTCCTGCCTCGTGCCTTTGCCAAGGCAAATCCCCCTCACCGGCCACAGGGTTTCCAGGCAGGTCAGGGTGTTGGCTGGAGCAGGGATACTTTTGGGAGCAACTCAACCCGTTGTGTCCGGGGCCGCCCAGCAAAGGGGTGACTATTTATGGGCTGAAAAAGGAAAATTAACCAACTGCCGAAATTGGCAGTGAATCCCATGACTATAATAAACAACTTCCCGGCCAAGGTCCCTGGCTATTTTCTCTCTGTTTTGGCTTGGAGAGGAAGATTTATTTTGTTTACTGCTTGGAATTTTTTTCCCTTCTCTTTTTTTTCCCTCTTCCTTTGGGGTATTTAAAGCCAACAACCCTCCTGAGCCCAGGTTGGGGTCGCTGCTCTCCTGAATGTCTCTGGGTCCATGGAGGTGTCAGTGCCACCAGCTCCCATTGTGGCACTGGAAGTAGAACCTCTTGGAATGAATTTAAAGCCCATCCCCCACAGACCTGCAGGACATTTGTATCATCCAGATGAGCCTTGATATTAAAAAAATTAAATCATAAACCTCTGAAAAAACCCAAGCAGAAAAAACTCCACAGGCTTCCAGGAAGGGTTTTCCTGGCTGTGGGACTGACCAGTGAAGCAGGAAGGTGGATTCTCTGTGCACCCTTTTCCTTCCCCATTTTCCCTGGGGAGGTGTGGACTGCCAAATCCTGTGTTGGGAGCCCTTGCATTGCTGTGGTGTCCATGGGTGACCCTTTCCCCATCCTGCAGAGAGACCGTATCACATTCCTGTGGGATGAAAAGGGCATCAAGCTGGATAAATCAGGCAAAAGTGATGGGAGTGTGTGCAGCATCTTGGTGCAGTGACAACTCTAGAGATGCAAAGGACCTGCAGCATCCCAATCCCTATGCCTGCAGCAAGCTGGAGCACAGGGGCTGAGATCTTAGGAGTTGAGATCCGTGCTTTGGGGACTGCCTTCACTCTGCAAACATGATGCAGCAGTTACAGAGACCACCAGCACCCAAACCCACCAGGAGCTGGGGCAGACCCTTGCAGCCAAAGCACGACACAGTTCATAGCTCGTCGTGGAGGGGGTTTGGCAGACGCTGCTCCCCTCTGTTTATTGATGTAAAATCCAGGTTTACTCTCTTAAAAGGGCTTTTTTCCCCCCAGCTGATGGTTCCCATCAGTTTTCCTGTGGCACAACTTGTTTTGCTCTCCAGCTGGGGAGCAGGGTAAGGTCTGGGCGTGTTTTACCTGATACCAGGTCCTTGAGGTGCTGCCAAGGACATGAGGTTTTGAGCAGGTGAACCCCAGGAAAGATCCCTTAGGATTTTGCATGGAATTTTTTTCTTTTCCTGCAAATCCAAGCCGGCTGGTTGTTGTCAAGCTGAATGTGGACATCTCCAAGGTCTCTTCTTCTGTCTGAGCTGGTGCATCCTTGGAATTACTGGGTGTCATTCCCAATGGAGGTAGAGGGGCAGGATGGATCAGCTGGGGTTGGCAGCATTCCCACAGGTGTAGCACCTCCCTGCAGAGAGTCCTGTGGGACCCAAAGTGGGATGTGTCAGCATGACCCACATCTGTCCAGCATTTCTGTGAGGCTGAGAGCCAGCTGGGAGACATGGAGAGCTCCCAGAGCCTGTGAGCAGCTGTGCTCCCTGTGCTGGGAATGGGGCTGGGATGAAGCTGTGCAGAGCATGTGCAATGAGGGGGCCAGGTCTCAGCTAAGCAGTGGGGAAGGCTGCCTGGGCCTGGGGTTTTGCTGAGCTGGATGTACTCAGAGCCCTGTTTTCAACTCTGCTGCAAGTGGATTTGGTGCGTTTATATGGGCATCTCATTCCTTGGTGCCCCAAAAGTGTACCTCTATAGCTGTTGGCACTGGGAAATGGGATATTGGAGGGATTTCCATTTCCCTCCATGGGAACCCCACATGGAGGCAGAAGGATGACATCTGGGGGCTGTGCCCTTGCTCCATTTCCCAGTGAAAACGGGGTGCTGCCCTATCCTAAACCCATGACCCCTGGATCCTTTTGGCACAGGGAGGCTTTGCAGCACCTCTCCACGAGCCACAGCCCCCGGGGAGGCAGCGCTGACACGAGCCAGATTTCGGAGCAGGGCGCAGGAGGCTGGTGAGGGCTCTCCTTGGCAGAGCAGCCAGGGAACAGCTTGCGGCAGCCTCTCTCCCTCTCCGAGCGCCTGCTGGGGTGCGTTCCCTAACCTTTCCTGCCTCCATTCCACTCCTGTGTTTCTCTCTCTCTCCTCTTTTTTTTTTTTTTTTCTCCTTTCCCCTAACTGTAAATGCGCCATAAAAATGGATCAAATTGCTTAAATCACTGTCATTAAATCAGTGTGAGTCCCCCCTCCGCCCCTGTGCTCGAAGGCTGGCAGAGAACATTTGTTCCAAAGGCTGAACAGCCGTCTTATTGCTCTGAAAGCATATTTGCTGCTTGATGGAAGGAGGAGAGGGGGAGAAAAACAGCCTGCAAGGGAAGGAGGGGGGTGAAAGCACCGGGGGCTGTTTCTCCTTGGACACAGAGGGGGGAGCGGGGGATGGATCCTGCGGGCTGGGTCCTACCTGCTCAGCTCTCTGTCACTAGTAGGTGATGGATGGCAGGGATGGGGAAATCAGGGAGATTCCCAGGGTTGGCTTTGATGGTGAAGCAGGGGGTTTCGTGGCATAGAGGGTGGTAAAGTGGGGTGGTGGGGATCACTGTGCCAGCACAGCCCCCACAGCCCCATCCTGCAATCCTGCAAGCCTTGGTGGAGCCACTCTCCATTCTGACCGGATTGAAACCCAGCAGTGATGCCGTTGCATGGCTCAGTCTGGTGCACGCACAGGAGAGCAATGTATTCCCAGTAAACAAGGCAGGTCGAGCTGGTGAACCTTTCTGAGCCCCTGGGTTGATTAAGCGCTGCCAGTCCCAGCTTAAAGAGCGGCTTTAGACCTGCTGGTGTTTGCACATCCGAATAAAAAGCTTTTGCAAACCCTCACTGTGGGCCCCGCTGGAGCCGGTGGCTTGGAAAAGCTGGGGAAAAGCGATTGCTCTGGAAATTCAGCGTATTTTAGGAGCCTGGTTTGGCAAGTTAACGATGGAGACAGAGACAAGGCTGACTTCAGGAACTGCCGCGTGTTCCCACGCCGGCACCGGGCCACGGGGGGGGAATGCAGAAACACTTCTACCCAGGTGGTCTGGAAAATCCCTGCAGAGAGGAACACAAATGCCAAGGAGAGCCAGGAGGTGGAGGCGGATCAAAGACAGGGGTTGGGGAAGGGGCTGCCACAGGTGGCAGGTGCTGGCAGGGCGAGCACAGCCCAGAGGCACCACCGAGCACATCCCAAAGGCACCACTGTGCTGAGCCTTCCTGTTTTTACAGAGCTCCAGACCAGGTTCTTGCAAAGCTGTTGCACTCACCAGTGACTTTCTGGACCAGCGCTTTGTCCTTAGGAAGGTTTGTCAGAGGATGCTTATTCCCTCCCCATCCATCATCCTCCATCCTGCTGAGCTGGGATGTCACCTCCTGCCCTGGAGCTGCCTCCTGGGCTTTGCCTGAGCACTAAGGGTGGGCCTGGGGTTTGCCTCCAAGACCAAAATATGACCCTGGAGATGCTGTGCAGTGGGGGCTGCCCATGGACCACAACAGGACTGGTTGTAGTCTCCTGCTGCGCCAATCCATGCTCCAAAGCCCACGGGAAGGCAGGAAGATGAGATGTACTGGCACAGACGCCCTGCTTGGTGGGGCAGAGCTGGGGGGCACAGGCAGCCGGGCTCCTGCCTCTGCCCTGGATACAGTAGCTAAAAGCCAACGGAGCCTAAATGCAGAACAGCTCGGAGGGCTGGAGCGCTGCCTGAATTTCTACAGTGCCAGATTAAAGACGCACCAGTTTGCAAAGGCTGCCCGGAGGCTGGGGGAGCTCAGCCTTCCCGAGGCGCGGCACGCTCCGGCTGCCCACCAGCATGGGATTTGCTTGCCTCCAGGTATTGCTCTGGGAGCCAAGGTGGTCCTCCCCATGTCTTTGGAGACCCTGTGGCAGGTGAGCAGGGACCCCCATGCCCTTGAAGACCCCTGTGCTTAGCAAACAGAGACCCCCTGCCGTGAGGTGCGATCTGGCTTTCGAGGGTCCCCCTTGGAAATGAGAGCGTGGAGAGCGAAACACAGCCGTTCCCTCCTCCAGGGCTTTGCAGATTAATTATTCCCAAGGCAAGGATCTGCTTAATGGCTTTCCCACTCCTCCCCCCTTCCCATGGGAAACCGCAGGGACAGCTTCTCCTTGTCCCTCTGGGGCGACGCATGTCAGGCTTAATCCCTGAGTATCCTGCTGCATGCTAGGGACACTCAGAGCCGATTCTTGGCTCTGGTCTAAATCAGGAATAACTCCCTTAAAGGCAGTGGGGGTGAGTTAACATCTCCCAGCGCTGTGACACATGAATGCTCCATGTGGGAAAGCAGGACTGATAGGAATAATCAGGTTTTGTTTAACTGTATCGCACTTTGGGGAGAGGGGCAACACTTCCTCCCCCCCCCGCCCCTTCCCAGATTTTGGTCTTTACTTCAGTTTCTGAATGCCTGAGGGCATATCTGTCTTGACAAATGTGCTAATGGAGAAAAAAATGGATATTAATTCAGGGGAAGTGACTTCAGACAGGGATTCATCTTTGTAACCACCACTGAGGTACTGGAGCTGTTCAGTGTGAGCGGTGATTTTCCTTTTGACTGCATCCACAAGGGTGCTGAGGGACAAGGCTCATTTTGGGTCTGTCCCCTCTGTCCTGGCCTCATCCATGCTTTTCTCAGACCAGCTTTCCACCCCACAGAGCTGTGTCCTGGCCAGAGCTGGGCAGGGCAGCCTTGCTGGGCTTACTGTGTCTGCTTCAAAGGTGCTGTAGAGCTCCAGGGACTCAGTGACCTTCACATCCAGCCTCTCCATCTACAAGCAAAGGGGATGTTGGTCTGCCAGGTAGAAATGGAGAGCAAGCAGGAGCAAGAACCAGCCTGGCTGAAACAGATACAGACCTGGGGGTCTCCCAGGTGGTGATGCCAATCAGAGCATCCAAAAGACCCTCTTACTTCCAGGTTCCCTGTACCACAAGGCAGTACAGGGGAGAGGGTGTGATTTCCCCACTTTCCACCCCAGAACACTCTTAGAAGCAGAGATGGGTCCCCATCTCAGGCATGGTCAAACCCTTGGCTTGATCTCTCCACAGTGGGGTGAAGGACTCAGTCAGACTTCATGGGAATGGGCATTTCTGCCCTGGAATGGTGAGGGCAGGAGGGAACACATCCCTCACAGCAAAGGCAGTGGCTACAGTGCTGCAGAGTCCTCACAGCTCCCTTAATTGCAGGTGTGTGTTTATTGCTTCCTGACGGGAAGGACCACATCTGGGACCTATTTGCTTAGGATCTTGTTAGGGGGTTGTGGTCTCCACCACTCTTTGCCTTGGCCTGACTGTAATCCTGCATTTTGGATAATTCCCTGGCAAAGCCCAGCATGACACGGGGCTCTCAGTGTTGGCATAGCCTGTAAGCTGCTTCACCAGGAGGACCTCATTGCCAAGACTGACCACCTTCAGCATGTAGGAAGCCATCACGGTGCTGAACCAGCCAAGGATCTCTCTGCAGTAACCATCAAACTCTCCATGAACTTCATCCAGCTGTGCCTGAGGGGACACACACGGAGGGATGGCTGGAATTGCCAGCAACACTAGGCTGGGGTGGGAATTTGAGACATCATGTCCCTCAACAAGGCAAGAAAGTGTCTTTCTCAGCTCCTCAGTGGCTGAGCTGACATTCTCCTTGATGACTTGCTCCCCAAGGAGCAGTCTGTCCATCAGATGCGTCCTCATCCAGGAATCCAACAGACCCACACCTGGGCAAGGCTGGCAGGAGCCGTGCTCACTCCTCCAGCCTCTCCATGGTGCTGGAGGGACTGGTGGGCTCTGGGCTGATGACTGGCAGGATTGGGTGCTGGTGGGATACACGGCTTGAAGCCACCACAGCCACACCTAGCAGGTTCCCACCACAGCTACCTGCCAGGTAGGAGAGTGGTGAGGATGAGAAGGACTTCCCTGCTGGAAAGAACACCTGGAGGAGGAAAGTGGATACAGCCTGGCTGTAGCTGCCTGGGAACCTCTTGGGCTCTGGAGCTTTTTCCCGATGAGGCCCCGCAAACCCCACAGTGGGATCTTGGCTCCGATTGCAGGGCGTAACGTATGGATCCAATATAGCACAGCCCATGTTTGTCAGAGCAGCCCTTGAGCTCCAGCAGATGCAAAGTTTCGAGGAAATTGTGGTTTCTGCGTGTGTCTCTAAATGCTGGATCTAAACAGGGTCTTTTTCCTCCACCTCCAGCTCTTCCTGGGAGGTAGCAGGACAGTAGGTTGTTTCTCTCCCTGCTTTCCTCCCTTGAAAGGGATGCAGGAGGGGCTGTGATTCCCAGCACATGGTTTTCCTGGGGAGGTTGTGCTGCTACTTATGCTGGTGGGAGAATAAAATCTCCTGTCTTTGGGGAGTGAAGCTGTTGGACAGCCCTGTGGCAGCCAGTTCCAGCATCCCCACGCAGGTAGTCATGGCCAGGCGTCATCACTGTACTCGTTTTCAATTAAAAGCTGATTTGCTACAGCCCTTTCCTGACCTTCAGCCTGGCAGGCTGCTGTTCTGCAGGGAAAACAGCCCCACTCACCACCTCCCTCCCTCCCTCCCTCCAAGCTCTTGTTTCCTTCTACCGTGCCCGAGATAACACCCTGTCTTGCTCTGTCATCATGTCTTTATCTTAACCCTACAGATTTTTTCCTTTCCCAGTGAGCTGGATGATTTCTTAATGCTTATTGACAGGATTTTGTGAGCACAATATAGGACCTGGGTGTAGGACACACAGGATCCTGGGGGTGGTCTGTGCTTCTGTCTCAGGGAAGGGAAGGCTGTTTGGGGTATCTCCCTGTAGAGTGGACCCTGGGGGTGTTCCCAGGGCTCAAAACAGACCCAGGGGACTGATGGCAAGAGGTGCCACACACACACAAGAGCCTTGTCTTGCCTGAGACCCCCAGCTGTGCCCACCCCCAGCGCCTGCAGCTGATGCTGCTGCCAGCATTGCTGCTGCATAACTAGTATCCCAAAGGATTTCCCCTTTCCCGAGAATCCTGAGACATCTCCTGTTCCCAATGCCTGACGCTGCTGCCAGCATTGCTGCTGCACAACCAGAGTCCCATGAGATTCCCCTTCCCTGGGGTTTCAGAGACATCTTTCCTTCCCACTGCTCCCAAAACATCCCTCCTCCCCGTGTGCTTTGGAGATTTCAAGGCCATGGAGTGGGCAGGAATTGCTGGGCAGGCTCTGGCTCAGCATCCCTGCTGCCAGTCCTGGAGACCCGCAGGCAGGGCAGCTTTGGCCAGGCCCTCTGCCAGCTCTGGGACTGCAATGACAGCTTTGAATTTAGCAAGCTGCAGACTTTGCCTTCCGGATGCCAGCCTCCCAGTACCTCCTATGGATTTGCTTATGAGAGGGAAAAATGTTGAGCTTTGGATCAAAGGAAGGAGGAGGGAGTTACCTGTTGGGATGGAGACCTTCTGCCTGGGGAGGGAGATGGGAGTGGGAGGCAGGGTGGCCCCAGGGGAGTCTGCAATCCCCTTGATTTATATCCCAGGGGTTTGATTTATTCACTGGAGATTTTATTTATTTCCCACATGGAACATGTTGCCCAGCTGGGCTGAGTGTCTCTGCAGGCTCAGCCTGTGGCAGGGGCTGTAAGGAAAAGCCTTAAGTGAGAGGCAACAGTGACCTGGATCCAGAAAGGCTCTTTGCCAGCCAGGGGCATGGAACAGCCACACACGAGTTTGCCGAGGAGGTGGGAGACAGGCTGAGCACGGGCACGCTCAGCACACACGTGGCAGGAAGGGGCAGAAGGGTCTCCACCAGCCGGGATAGAGCCTGCGGGGTGAGAGCCGGGCTGTCCCCACTCTCCCTGTCCCCGGACCAGCAGAGGGCAACAGTGACCTTTGCAACCGGCTTGTCCCCAAAAAATCACCCTCCCTGCACCAGGGAGGCTTGGCTGGTGCATCCCGGCTGCAGGGGACCGGGAGGGTCCCGCGGGGTCTCCTTCCCAGGGAACATGGACTCTTCTCAGCATCTGCTGTGCAAAGTAGTAGGTTCGTGCTTGACCTCGTGTGGTGACCCCATCGAGGGAGTGACAGTTCCCACCCTGGAGTCCATCAATGGGAGGGAATTGTCACGCCATGGATATGCTCCAAAGTGGGAACTGTACTCTCAGTGAGGGGCTCCAAGGTGGGAATGATTACCATATCAATGGACTCCAAGGTGGGAATCATCACCATATGAATGGGCACCAACGTGGGAATCATTACCCCATCAATGAGCTTCAAGGTGGGAATTGTTATCCCATTGATGGGCTCCAAGGTGGGCTATAAAGCAGGGAGAGCTGCTCTGGGCTTGAATTCTGGGGTGCACAGAGTTGCCATAAGTAGAGCTGCTGTGTTTCCTGGACCGTGCATCCTCTCCAGGAACACGGTTTCAGTTAAGGACCAGCAGTACTGATGAAAGATGCTTCACTGCTCCACTGAAGCCCAAGTAGCAACCCCAATGCTCTGTGAGGGAATGACTTATGGATGCCCACATGTGCTGGGATGGGCTGTGGTAGGTGGTGGAACAGCCCTTGCAGAGGTGCTGGAGGAGGGCTGGGATGTGGGACATGGGCACAGCTGGACCTGGCTCAGCTGTATTTTGGAGGCTGAAGCAGAATGAGGGCTGAGGAACCTAAAACTCCGAGTAGATATGAACCCTCACCTGCAATCCTCAGTTGCCAGCCCCTCTGCAATTAGCCTCCTGAACCAGCCAGCAGGCTGAAGCCACAATTTTCCTTATGGAATTAGCTCAGTCCCTCGCCCTGCACGAAGGTCAGACCCAGAGCAGCCGTTAAGGTCTGATCGACCTCCCCTTAATGTCCCGGAGCTGCTGGGAGGGGGAGTCTGGTGGCCACAGCCCTGTCACCCCAGCCAGCCAGAGGTGTGGGTGGGGGGACCCCCTTCGATCTTCCCACAGATGTGGGAGTCAATCCATTTGCTGAAATGAATGGGAAATGCTTGAAAGGCTAAACCTCAAATGAGGTATTGACTATCTGCCAAGCTGGGCAGCGCTACCTGCTGCAAGCTGGGTCGTGCTTCCCATTGCTGTGCACACGTGTGTGTGGAGTGGTTGGACCCCCTGGCCGTGCCAAGGGGTTGCTGGCATCCCATGTTGTGGCTCCAGGGATGCTGGAGCAGGCACCACTTTGGGATGAGGTTTTCCACTGCCCACTGTACCCACTCACCAGGGAGCTGGAGCCTTTGGTGAGTGTGCGCGCTCCAAGGCGAGACAGTTGGGCTGAAATCCTGCTGTCACGCTTCGGTTAATATTAAACCATTAAATGTGCTCAGCTCTTAATAGAGGGCCTGGTTGGAGTCTTAACCCTGTGTTTGCTGGCAGCTGCTGAGCATCTGCCTCTCCTCTCCCAGGGATGGCAGTCCTGGCCCTGGTTCGCACATCCTCACCACTGTGGTGCTTGCTCTGTAGGCTGTTTTATTTTACTTTAATTTTCCCCCTCCAGATATTCTGCCTCCTTCCCCAGTCACAAATCCAAGGCCACCCCGCCAAATATGTTTTTAAAAGTCTATTCATTTGAAATCCCGTGATACTCTGCAAAAATGGTGTTTGAACAAACTCGAAATCATACTTTAAAGAAAACACAGCTGTTTAATTACAGCCTGCATGCAAAGCAGCCTCCATCATGTGAGGGTAGGAGCTGGGTGCTGACTGTGTGTTTGGCCTCTGATCCCCTTTAATCTCTGCAGTCAAAGGATTTTGGTTTGATTTCCTTTTATTTCCCTACCCAGCTTGGAATCTGCAACCAATTTGTTGTTGTTGTTTGGGAAATAAACCCCAGGGAAAAGGTCTGGATCCGGCGCAGCCGGGCTTGCACTGGCTCTTGCCGTGCCGCCTCCTGGTTACCCCAGCGCCAAGAAAAAAATCTGTTTTCCCTTTGCCCATCCTGCTCTGCTTTTTTTGGCCCATCTCTCTCCCGCCCCGAAGGAGCCGATGACTTTCGCATCTGCTGCTGCATCTGTTTTCCCCATCGGGTCTGAGTGTGCCGATAACTTCAGCTGGGAATGGGAGCCCACCAGTGAGCCAGGGCTGGGAGGAGGAACCTCGCTCCAGGAGGAATTAAGTGTGAGAAAGGTGGGGGCATGTGAGTGTCCGGGTGTCTCACCATTGCTTGGAATCCTTCAGAAGCGATAAATCCAACCCGGGATTTTAGGCAGTGAGAGGGGGATGGGGATGCTGGTTGCAATCTGCTTCCACAACACCATTTCCTTTTGGAATGGGAAGCCCTTAGTGAGGGCACCAGGCAGCTTGGCTGGTGAGAACACAGTGATGTTACTGCAGCCTGCAGCCCCAGGTTCATCCTGGTACAAGTCCACTGCTTCCAGGCTCTGCCTCTGCTGCAGCTCTTGCCTGAGGGGGATCCAACAGCAGGGAGCAACAAGGCAAATAACCCTTGGCCCTGGATTAAAGCACAAAGCTCCAGGCAAGCCCTGGATTGTGCATCACTGGGGGGTGGCTAGGGGCTGTCCCTGAGCTCCAGGGGTGGACTAATGTCCCAGGAAATTGCTGGCTGTGCACTGGGACCTCCAAGGCAGCAGGATGGGTTCCCTTGGTTACAGCTGCTGGTTGTTCATCCAAACAAGATGGGGTCAAGGTGGGAGGGTAAGTGTCCTCATGATGTCACCAGCTGTTGGGGACAGTGGGTTATGTCCCCTTGGGCTGCTTTATCTCCCTGGGGCGACCCTGGAATAGCTTTGACCAGGCTCTGATGTGATGCTTCATGCAATCCAAATCATTCCCTGTGCCTCCCCTTGTCCTGTTGAGATTTATCCCACACATCCAGCTTGGTCAGCCCTGCACCCTTGCACGGGCTTCAAGCTGTTCTCAGCTTCAGTCTCCAGTTCTGATTCCCCCTTGGAGGCTGCACCAGCCTTTCATTCCACTCTCCTCCGCCGTGCCCAGTGCCTGTGCCATGAGCCTTTCCAGGCGAACATTAAAGCCTTTGTCTGGTTGGGAGTGCGGAGCAGACCATTTAGGAGGAATTAGTGGTTACATTGAAAGGGGAAAATAAGGGCTCCTGGGTTAAATGCACTTTAAATGTCTTAATAATTGCAATTGGCCAACTCGTTCCTCCCCGGAGCCAAAAGCCTGTAATATGGGAAGCTTTTCTCTAATCAAGAGCAGCACTGATACCTTATGTAGGAAGCCACATAGGACGGAGGGAATTACTTCGCGGAGCTGCCTGTCTGTCATCCCCCAGCTGCCGGGCGGCCCCTCCGAACCCGCCGGTCACCGGCACAGCCGGGATGGGATTTTGGACGACTGTGTGCCCTCCCATTCCCGATGATGTGTCTCTGGGACGTATCAGTCGCGCTCAATGCTCCGAGCAAGGGTGGCCTATCTCTTCCCAGTGCCAACCCCCCCCCTCGGGTTGTCCCCCTGCCCGGGAAGCACCGCGGAGCCCCGGCAGCCGCCGCGTTGCTGGCGGGCAGCCTGTAAGTGCCATCCAGGTGGCTGGCTGAGCCCCCGAGCAGACACATCCCGGCTCCCTGGCTCCAGCCGCCGCACAACCACGTCATCCATCAGCGATGACAAGCTCCTTTTGCAAGGAGCCTTTGTTGGCACCCGGTGCTGAGCCAAGGAATGGGGGAAAAGCGGGCTCGCTGGCTTGCGGCAGACCTCCAAGGCGAGAGCATCGGCCCCGGCAAGGAGCAGCCCCCTCCCTGCCAGCAGCCGGGGGAGGGAGGTTAAAAGGTGCAGCTTGGAGGAGGTTAAAAGCAAAGAGGCTTTTAATTTATAATGTGGCCGAAAGAGAAATGGTAGCCAAAAAAGATAAAGATGCTGAAATAGCTGGAATTCTCCAGCCGACACGACTCCGAAGAGTAAAGCCGCTGGAATGTGTGTGTGTGTGTGTGTGTGTGTGTGCGTGTGTGTGTGTGTGTGTCGGGTGGGGGTTCTGCTCTGTCCCCCTCGGGGTGTCCCCCACATTCCCTCTGCGAGAGCAAGGCAGCAGCAAGAGGCAGGAAGGAGGGAGGTGGTGATGCCCCAGGGTGTGTGTGCACCCACGCAGCTGCGCCGGGAGTGGGATTGCTGGGGTGCAAGTCTTCTGCTGCCCTCGTCCCCCCCCCGCGGCTGCTTTTGGTGCTGAATTAGGACCCGCCACCACCCTGCCTGGGCGAGGGCAGGCTCGGAGGTGCTCCCGGGGCAGGGACACGGGCCAAAGTGCCTCCGTATTTGGGCTCAGCGCTTGGCTCGGGGTTTGCAAGGAGCACAGCCAAAACTGAACAAATGCCCAAGGAGGAGGATGGTCCGGGCTGCTTCTGCCATGGAAAGCAGAGAGAGCAGGGGCTGCCCCCGAGCCTGCACCCCTGCATGCACCACTCCACCATCCCCCAACCAGCCACCCCCAGCAATGTGGGTGGCAAAGAAGGGTGCGAGCTGGAGGGGAGGTCTGCTCTTCCGGAGGGGCCATAAGGGTGGGTCTGCCCTTTTGCAAGGTCTTTTGCATCTCGGGTTTCTCGGATCTGGGTAACCTTCAAGCAAGGCTAGCCTTTAGCACCTGGCCGCATCGCTCAGGGCTCGGGCCACCGGCCCGCGACGGGAGGAGCCCGCTCCCCATCTGCTCCCTTCCCTCTCCCCGATCCGCTTACAATAGCCCATTCACAAATCCATCCCCGGTCCNATCCCCTGGCTGCTATGCTTGCAGTGATGGGGCAAAGCTCCATCCTGCTTTGGGGATGAAATGCCTCTTTTGGGGAGACTTGAGATGGAGCTGGTGATGCTTGTGCTGCCTTCCCACACTGTGCCATCTGCTCCATGCTGGGAAAGCTGGCTGGAGCCATCACAGGGCTGTGGGGACCAGGAGAGGACGGATGCCCCCAGCACACCCATGTGCATCTCGGTGTGACACCGCAGCGCTGCCCCAAGGATGCTCAGCGGGTGCTGTGCGTGTCTTGGCTCTGTGCTGGAGTATCCATGGGTCTCCTTGGGCCTGGCAGCATCAGCAGGCATGGGTCAGGGGGGAGAAGGGGCTGTTGAAGTGGTACAGAGTGTAGGGCCTGGGTGTGGATTTGTCTCCCAGCCCCTGGCAGAACAAGGAGTCCCTGTGTGGCTCTGGCAGCGAGTGCCGGGCGGGCGGCTCGGCCGCAGACGCCGCTTGTGTGTCTGTGAGCGGCTCCATCCGCTCTCCTGGTGTGAGCTGGGATGGATGTCCATGCCCAGGCTGGTGGGCTGGGGCTGGGGCAGATCTGAGCCTCCTGCCCCAGCTTTGCCAGCTCTGCCTGCACGGATGGATGCCCTGACCCAGTTATTGGCTCTTTGCTATTGCGAACTCCAGCCAGGCATGAAAACCAGGGCTAGGGCTGCCTTGACAGAGATGAGGGAGTTTTTGGGGTTTGTTTTCCATACTAGGCTGGAGTGAGATCAGCCTTGTGGCTGGAGGCAGAACCTTTTCAGCCCCATCCCTTCCCCATACAGTGTGAAACCACTCAGGGCATCCCAGGTGGTGCCAACTTTCACAGGGACAGCCCGGGTTGCTGGCACTTATTTCATCTCCCTATTTTCTCCTCTTCATGGTTCATTTTCCTTCCCTTCAGCTGGGAGACAGGACAAGTGGCTTCCTTAACTTTTTTTTTTCCACTGGTGTTTGTAACAGCAAATCTTGTTCCTGCAGCCACTTAACAGGAATGGTGTTAAAGCAACAGAGTTTATTTGTTGCTGCACCTTCAGGCTGCCTGATATCCCCCTCCCAGTGGGATTGGAGGCAAAATCTGGGGTCAGCAGCCAATGTTTTGTTTGTGTGGCAAGGGGAAGCAGCCCCTGGGATGGCACAACCCAGCTGTTGGGGCAGAGAGGCTTGGGATGTTTCTCTTAGTGATGTGGGGTCCCCCACCAAAATATTTTCTGCCCTAGCCTCTGGTGTTTTTTCTCCCAGTTTGGATCTGGGGAGCCACACCAGTAAAATAAAGCACCCCCTTGTTCCTGTGGGTGCTGAGGGAGCAGACCTGATGCTCAGAGCTTTAGGGAGTGGGTGGAAGGCCCTGAAAGGCACTTTTCTCCCCAAATTGCTCTGACTGCTCAGAGTGACCAAGTTTGGCTTTGGATATCGACGTCAGGCCCAAGTGCAGTTTTGCACCATGCAACAGAGCTTCTGAGGTGAAGGAGACCCCACTACAGCATTCAGGGGGGAAGGAAGGAGATTATGTCCCCCTGCACGGTGAAAAAACATCCCATTTTCCGGTGCCTATAGGGGAATGTGGAAAGAATATGTATTTCTCCCCTTTCCTGCTACATTTGCACAGACACAGCTTCCAGTACCCTCCTGGCCTGAGAGGATCCCCATCCCACCTCTCCTCCAGATACCTGCCAAGGTCTGTCTGTCTGTGTTCATCCCAGGCTTTAATATAAACAATATCCTTACCAGGAGCTAATGGGGCCAATGTGCCCTGACTTTCCTACTCCATTGATGCACCTTCCTTATTTACTTTGAGTTATTTAGGTGGAAAAAGAAGTAAAACCAGGGCTGAGCCCTCCCCCATTGCTACTGCTGTGTAATTAGTGTTACAGCAAATCCATTAATGCCATCGCTGGAACAGGAATTCCTCCAGCCGCTGGCCTGGGAAACAAAAGGGATTTTTTTTCTCTCCCCATGGCTTTATTGTTGTGGGAATACCCAGTGCCCCGGCTCAAAGCCATCTTAGGCAGATGTTGTCAACCTGAAAATCCTACTCCTGAAATCCCATTCATCTTGCTCCCACTCTTCCCTAGTCTTCCCTCCTCTCACCATGATGGAGGTTTAGCCCTGGTTTGTGGGATGAGGATGGAGCTCCTTCTCCCTGTGCTCTTGAATTGGAGCAGACACTGGAGGGAGTCTCTGTGGATAAGCCAGGGAGGTAGAGGACTGTTTTCCCTGCTAGAAGCTGTTTTGCTGCTGAAAAAGCTGCGTTATTTTACCCAGGGTAAGTCACACCTGAGAGCTTTCCTGCAGCAAAAGCTCTGGCTGTTCCAAACCCAGCAGGTCTGCCCAGGAGGGTGCCCGTGGCTCAGCACGGGGAGTCATTTCATCATAAAATTAAAGCAACTCCTCTCTCTGCTCTGTTTTCACCCCAAGACTCAGCAGACACTGCTGAGCTTTTCCCAGCTTGTTAAGCTCAAGTCTAAGCTTTGAAATGGCAGCGCTGTCCCTGCGCTGGGACACTGGGTAAAAATAATGCTGGGGGGATGAAAGAGGATTTGCCATTTTTAGTTGAACTGCTGGAAGTTCTGCTTTTTGGCTTGGCATCAGGGCATTGCAAGGGGGGCTGTTCCCCTGGCTCCCCCAGGCGTGGGCTCTTGGCTTCGGAGTGGAGGCACCACGTGTGGAGCTGCCTGAGCTAAAGGGAGCAAGTTTTCCAGATGGGAAACATGTTGTTCTGCGGCCTGTGTTAAATAATTTTAAATCTATAATCCATTAACAAACAAAAGCTCTGTGGTATAGGGTGAGGCGATGCTCTGGGTGCCGCTTTCCCACTGCAGCGTGCCCTTGGGCTGTAAAAACCAGCTCTGAGGCTCCTCTCTTCTTATCAAACTGAGCAAAACCACTGGTTTTCCAGTGGTTGGGTGTTAAGGTGGCATCTGGGAAAATCTACCTTCAGAACTGACTGGATTATGGATCTATAGCCTGAAATGTCCCCCTATGCCCATGATTTTTATCCCCATCATTGTACCCACAGGTGCTCCTGCTGTCCATATAGCAGCCTCATAGATATTTAGTTGTTGGGAAAGGAATGAATCCATGACTTTAATCCTGTTGAGCTTCTAGCTTGGCCTCTGTGGAGTGGTGAGGAGTTCCCCAGGCTAGCACTGAGCCCTGTTTTGGGGACAAAAGGGAAGTAATTTTCTTTCTGCAGGACGGTTCCCCCTGCTTAATGTTTCCTCTGCAGCTCTCCTGGTCCCTCTCCATCCCATCCCCAAAAGATTTCTCCTCCTGCTCCTGCATTTCTGCAGTTGGCTTCCCTGCAGGAAGGCAGTGTTGGGCAGCAGGTTTGCCTGCCCTGCCTGCTCCAGCCCCTCCTCCTCCTCTTCTTCCTCTTCCATCACCTTCGCTTCCTCTGTGGTTGTGCCTCTCTGTCCTGGTGCGCTGCTGGCTGAGCGGTTTTCATTGATCCGTCTGCTGCCACGCTCAGATCTCCTTCCCAAGGGATTTCGAGCCTGGCAGCATACAGGAATCGCTCACTCCATCTTTCACGTGCCTTCCTCGCTGCTGAAACTCATGTGCTGCTGGCTTGCCCCAGGCCCTTCCCCTGAAACCCCAATGTGCTCCAGTCCAGCCCCATAACCCCCTCCATTGTGCTCCGGCTGGATCAGGCCTCAGTTCCTTCCCTCTGGAGCTGTTTGCAGCCTCCCCAACATCGCTGACCTCCGTGGAGGCTGCAGCAGCCCCTGGCAGTGCTCTGCATCCTTCACCTCCCACTCCCTGTGCCCCCTGCTATGCACTGGCTGTTGTGTCTCCCTCTGTGCATGAATCCTGTTCAACCTCTGGCAAACTCCCGTGCCAGGAGCCGTTAGTGGGAATATCTTGGCTTGGCCAAGCTCCCTACTTTGAAGGTTTGTATCCAACACGCCCGTGCTGGCGCCCAGTGCTGCGTCTGTGCTGCCGTGTGGGTGGTGGGGAGCAGGTTCAGATAGTTTCCCTTTATGGGGGGGAAAAGGCTTTCCTGGGGATTTTTCAGCCTTAAAGCTGTTATTTCTTTTCCATGGGCTCTCCAGCATGGATGGAGCCTGGGACATCCTGTTCTGGTACAGCAGCATCGAGTGATCAGGGAGATTGGGGAAGAGCCATCCCCCTCTCTGCACCCTCTCCCAGCTGATGACAGTGGCCTGAAGTCCCTAAACTGGGGAGGGAAAGCCTGAACCACATTTATCCAGGAGTTTCCAAACTGTTGAGGGTCTGGCTGTGCATCCCAGCTTCCCTGCATGCATGGGCTGCTGCTTTCTCCTCCTCCTCCAGCAATTTTGGTCCTAGGGGGAAATACTGGTGGTTCCTCAAACTGCCTTGAGGTCTGGGGCTCCCTCTGTCATGATTGGGGTGAGGGGGCCCGGGCTGATATTTATAGGACCTGGCTATCTCGGCACTGTTGCAAAAAACCCCACGGAGTGCCGGGCTGGATCCGAGTTCCCTGGGACTTTCCCTCCTGCATTTGTCAGTGTCAGCAGGAGTAATTTCATAAATATGCTGGGAGCAGGGGTGGGGACTTCACCCAGACTTTACGTCAATGTAAACAGCCCTAATTGGTGCTGGAGCCTCATAATTCCAGGATTTCCCCCTCTCCTTGCCCGTGTGCATCGAGGAAACTTGCAGTGCCAAGGCGAAGCGTGTTTTCATTCATAAATCCTGGGAGGGGGGAGCAGGGGCTAGCTGGCACTTCATGCCTGGGGGTGCTTTTTTTACATCCCTCCCTTCACCCTCCAAAATCTGACTTGTCACTGTCTTAAAGTGGTGGCAGAAACATGGCGTGTTTAATGGGGAGTGCTGGGAAAAGAATAACGCCATTTACTGCTCAAAGGCTGCTCCAGGGGCTGCCTGATGTATGCTGGGAGCCTTCCTCCTTCTCACATTCCTTGTCTGATGGCCTGTGTGTGACTGGAACCGTATGGGCTCTTTTGGGGGGCACATCCACCTGTCTGCACCCACCCTGGGGGTTACAGGGCTGGGACACCCCACCTGGGGGCTGTGGGGCCAGAGATGCGCAGGTCAGTCCCCTGGAGTAGGGAGTGATCCCTGTTTTCTTGCTGGCATGCGTCACCCAGGGGCTGTTTGTATTTGCAGCGAGGGTTTAATCCATCCAGTGCTGGGAAGCAGCTGGGATGGAAGAAACATGGGTGGGTGTGTCCAGCAAGGGGTCACAGAGCCCCTCAACTCCTCCTTGGCAACCCCCAGCTCAACATTCCCAGCTGCCAATCAGCCACTTGCACTAAAGGGTCTTTCCTTCCTATGAAATTTAGCTCATGAAAGTAGAAAAATCCAACTTAGCAGCCCCCAGGGCAGTGTCATGCTCAGCTGCAATCACACCCTGTGGCTGACCCACAGCAAGGGATGTGGCTCTTGTGCAATGCTGTCTGGTTTCTCTGCTGTGTGCATGTGGGGGGTGTATGTGTGGATTTTGGGGTCCCAGGAAGGGCAGCATCACCCCTTCTTCTCCTTTCAAGCCTGGGAGACTGAGTCAGTGGGTGCAATGTGGTTTGCAGGAGGGATTGTGGTCTCTTTTCTATGCTGGGAAAAGGGAAACTGCTTACAGTGTCCAGAAATAGACTTAAATCCTCCCCCCTACCGCCCCCCAAAGAGCTGGAGTAAAATCCAGGGGAAATCAGACATCGTGCCCATATTTGCTTCCCACATCCCAGTCTGTGGGGAATGTGATGGATGGCAAAGCCATGCAACCAAGGTGAGGGACCCCAGCTGGTCCCTGGGGGGCTGCGTGTGGGTCAGACCCCTCTGCTGGCAGCACCTGCTTGGGGACAGCACCAGGAGGGTGTGGGTGCAGCCTTCAACATCTGGGATGCTGATGTGGGTGTTGGAGCCAGGGGCTGCTGGGCACACTCCCACCACGCTGGGCTTGCCGGGCTAAATCCAGCCTTAAACAGAGCTGGGCTCCATCCTCGCCAGCCAGCTCTGGTGCAAAAGACAGCCTGTTTATTTAAACCATGTTTTAGCACCTCTGCTCTGCTGCTGGAGGGAAAACCCTGGGAAGGGCAGTGGGCAGGATCCGAGTGTCCTCGAGTGGGACTGGCTGCTCTGCTGCCCCGGTGCCGGGCGCGGGGACGTGCCGGGGCTCGTGTCGCCCTGCCCTCCAGCACACACACTTATTTACGCCTTCATCCCCCTCGCTGACTTTGACATATTGCAGATGTTTTCTTTTCAGGCTGGTCAGTGGAAGAGGAATGGCTCCGTGCACATCGGAAGCGCTGTAAATCACTGCGATGGGTTTCTCAGAAGGGCTTCCAGCCAGGGCCATAAACATGTTGCCTTGGGCCAATATGACATCCGTGGAGCTCCCTGGCTGTCCACCCAGCCGGCGTGAGGCTCAGCGGCTCTATCCCATCCAGCTAGCACTCAACAGCTGATAACTTTTTCCCCCTGCCTTTTCTTCCAAGAGTTGAGCTGTTCTTCAGGCTCAAAAGCTCAGAAGGGCCTCCAGCCAAGAGCTTAAAGCCCAGGATGTAGGTTTTGTGAGCTGGGTGGTTTAGCGGTTACAAAACCCGTGCCTTGGTGTTCAGGTTGCTCCGGGACCTCCATCACAGGCCAGGTTCCCCCCCCGCCACCCTGAAGCAGAAGCTCAGTCCTCTGCTTGCGAGCAAAGAGTCTGGTAACTCTGGAAAAGGTAATTTATTTCTGCTGGCCACAGCATCTCCCACTTCTATGGGGAAGAAGTTAAAAAAAAAAAAATCTTTGAGCACAATTAAATTTTTTAAATCATAGTCATCCCCTCTGTTCTCCAGTGATTTCCCATCGGCAGGGTTAGGAAATCATGTTTTACATCACTTTGGCTGCCGACCCTTGTGAGAGATGCTGGATTTCAGACAGGGCTTGGAAGGGATCTTCTGAACTCACCTCAGCTCAGGCAGGAGGAGTCATTTCATAAAGAGGTATAGTAAGAAGTTTGGGCTTGAGAAAATGGCATTGAAAAAAAATCCTGGGTGATGGATACCCAGTTGTACTGTGAAATATCAAGTCATCTGCTGGAAAGAAGGTGCTTCCCTCCTCAGTGTTTCTGAGTCCTTTGGGACCTTCAGGGAAGGGGTTGCCCTCCCAAAAAGTTTGTAGCAGATGTGATTCTTTGTGAAAAAGAGCGAATTGGGGATTTTAACTTAAACTTAGCAATATTTAATTACTGCACAGTCAGTGTTTCATCCACAGGTCTCAGCATCCTTGGGAGGATGGCAATTGCACAGGGGAAACAATGGGGCTGGGGCCATCATGGGAGAGGGAGGGTTTTCCAACCCCCTTTTCTGGGTGTCTCTGGGCCCCACTGGTGCTCACACCAAGGTCAGGCTGGGATTTTATCCTGGCTCCCTCTGTGTCTTTCCCTGTGGGTGGCTACTTAGCACGAGCCTCTGTGCACAGCAGAGCTAAACAGCCTCAGGATGCTCCCAAGAGATGTAACTCAGCCCATAGACAGGTATCTGCTGCCTTTTAAAGGCAGGATGCTGGCTCTGATGCTCTGACCCCCCTCACCTCCAGCTTTCCTGTTGACCCTGTGGGATTTGGGGACTCTTCCATGTTGGGGTGTTGCACACAGCATCCTTGCTGTGGCATGCTGGACCACCACGGTGCAGGTGAGCCGCTGGCAACAGAACAAGCCAGGAGCTGCTCCCCCATCTCCTGCTCTCCCTCCCTCCCTCCCTTCCCTGCAGAGCGTTTGGACAAATAAAGTTCGGAAAAAATCCGAGCTGGAGCTGCTGACTCCTTGTGCAAGCGGTTTAAAATAGGCCACGCTGTTCCAGGCTGGCGGCAGCCAGCTGGCCCCGCGGCCTCCCCACTGGAAAACAACCGGGAACAATAACACGGGAGCCCCGTGCCGAGCCTGTCACTGCGGGGCTGGGACGTGACCTGCTGCTACCCCGCCTCCCTGCCCCAAACACAGGGCTGAGGGACCCCGGGGGCATCACGGGGCTGGAAGGAGGAGAAAGGCAGCTTGGGGACATTAATGAGACATTTCACTTTCCTGTGCAGGTGGGATGTCACCAGGACAGAGAACAGAGGGATCAGCACCGGGGCCGGGATGTGCCAAGGAGCATCCCCAATGATAACATCTCCTTGTCTTGCCCCGGCTGTGTCCTTGTCTCTGCTTTGGTGGGGTTCCTGGGCAATCCACCCGCTGCTCCCATTGTATTTGTGGATTTTGCAGACAAAGCAGCAGTGCTGGCCGGGAGCCCAGGGGGGAAGTGGGCCCCAGGTGGGCTGGACAGCAAGGTGCTGGGGGGTAGGACCGTGTCCCCCCAGGGCTGGCTGGTGCCGTCAGCCCACGGTGCCTTTTCCGTGCTCGGCGGTCCTTCGGGGACAGGAAGGGCTGCATTGTAAGATGGCCTTCCAGGATTTCCTCCGGCAGCCCTTGGAGCAGGATATGTCCGTCCACCGGCTTCCAGGCGAACCTGCAGCCTGTAGGGATGCTGGGGTGTCCTGGGGATTATCCACTGCTCCTTTCCAAGCCAGCCCCAGGGCAAGCCCAGGTGCTGTGGTCCGGGTAACCCCGGGGCCAGTTCCCATGGCCTGAGTGAGGGCTGAGAGCCATCAAGGAAGCTGGAGCCCCATCTGCCCTAGTCTGGTCCAGCTCAGCCAACAGACTTGTTCACCACCCTGTCCCCAAAAAAGTACTGTGTAAAGGAGGCAGCGGGATCCCCAGGGCAGGTGGTTTAGCTCATATCTGCTCCTAAAGATGATCCTTGAGCATCCTTGGCAGTCTCAGGGAATGATGTGCCAGCAAGAGCTCAGCCGGACACAGAGTAGGAGGAGCACAGTCCCCTGAGGAAGATCCCGAACCACAGGCGTGGTGATGCAGGCTATGAGGATGTGAGTAATGTGCTGGGGCTCCCAGGGGACCAGGGATGTCACCCCATTCCAAGCCTGCCAGCACACACTGGGAGTGCTGCCCCTGCCTTGTTCCCTTGTCCCTGGCCACCACTTCTGGCTTCTGCTTTGCTTCCCGTCATCACAGTGCTTGGATTGTTTTGAATCTTCCTTCTAATGTGGGCTGGGACAAACAGGAGAGCTAAAGCATCCATCTGTGGGAACAGAGTGGCCAGAGCTGTCTGCTCCGGCAGCACATCAGCCCAGAGTTGGGGCATCAACCAAAACCTCTCTGAGGGGTGCAGCATCCTCCCTGTCACTGGCAGGACATTGGCACTGCCACTTGTCCTCTGTGCCCCCTCCCTCTGCTCCAAGAAGGGCAGAGGGTTGTGAGGATCCTTGTTGTGAGGATTAATGGTTGTGTGCAACTTGCCTTGAAGAGCTCTGCACCTTGGCTGGGGGGAGGAGGAGGAGGATTTGGCAGCCGGGAGCAGGGGGATTAGCAGAGATTTGTTGGATCTCAAGGAGAGAGGTGCCAAGTTTTATTTGTCAGAGGAGAAGTCCTGTGGGCAGGGGACCCCCGAGGGTGCTGTGTGTCCCTATCAGTTGGCTGCAGTGCCTGGGGCCAACCAAGGGGGACCAGGGTTTTCTCTATGGGTGACCCTGTGGGCCAGTGCTGGGGGAAAATGTCATGGAGGCAGCTTTTGTTTTGGAATAGGGCCCATAGGCTCCTGGCTGGTGGGGTTATGGGGGTGTCCACGTGCTCGCAGTCCTGGAGGATGGAGCTCTGTGGGGCAGCGCGAGATGGAGCAAACATGATGCTCCTTGAGACATGCAGGTTAAAACCAGCTTGGGTTTAAGTTCAGCCCACACAGTGCTGGTCTCAAAACGCCCTTGGGAGTGCAGGTCCCTTCTGCTGGGCAGCAGGGAAGGGGGTGAGCTTGTACCCTGGGCACGGGGAGCCTGCAACATCTTGTGTAACAAGAAGCAAGCATCAAAGGGAAATGCCTGAGCGAAGCAATAACCCACGCTAACAACAGAAAAAAAAACCCCTCTCCCCTTTCATTTCCCTCCCTCCCCTCTTGACCTTGAAGAATGCTGGAAGGTGTCATGTCATCAGCATTTCCCAGCCGCTGGGAGCTTGGGGGGGGGGAATTTTTTTCTTCCTTCGGGGCACCCTGCCAAGAATAACAGCCGACTCCAGCAGGTCGGCACAGGAAGGGAACGGCTGGAACCTGATTTGCAGTCAGACGCTCGGAGAGCCAGAATGCGTTTTATTGAAGAGGTCTCCAAGGAGGCATAAACCTTTCCCCAAAAAAAAAAAAAGGAAAAAAAAAAAAAGGTCTTTCCGATGAAGCTGGGGTTTTTTATATACATTTTAAAAAGCCTTTAAGATAAACTTGCTTTTAGTTACTGGTGTTGATTTAGGAAAAGGGCGGGAGTGGGGAGGAATGGGGGGATGCTAAGGGTTGGGGTGCACCCTGACTTGAGGTGATGTGTGTGCGGAATCCCCTTGGATGAAGGCATATTTTCCCAGTGGGATCAGGCTTCATCTCTGAAGTCGAGTGCATCCCTCGGGATAGATGTGTTTAGCAGAGGTCAAAGGAGACATGCAGGCAAAATTCCTCACAGGAAGGAGATGTTGCTTGCCCGGGAAACAACCTGGGCACAGGTCAAGAGATCCAGTGTCCCCATCATGACCGGCACTCTTGAGTCCCACAATGTGGCTGGAGGCGTGGGGAGGTCCCCAGGGCAGGGACTACTGGGCTCTGAGAGCATCTGCATGGCTGGAGGGGGCAAATCCCTGCTGGAAATCCATATTTGGTCTCCAAAGCAATTATCAGGACACATTGCTCTTCAATCAGACGGGAGCTGGCCAAGGACATGATGCCTGACCCACATGGAAGCTGAAGGAGGAGGGGGGGGCTTTGTGGCCACAGAGGTACCTGCCAAGGTGGGTAAGGGGCTCTGGGGGCTGGTGGTGTCTTTTGACAGGAAGAGGAGAGCAGGGATTGGCACATGGAAGTGATGAGCTGGTGGTTATGGGAATTTGGGAGGTCTGGGTTCACATTTCCACAGATTTCCGGATTAGCCCCTTTGCCTCAGTTTCTCCAGGTGTGACAGTTCTGGCCTGCATCCGAAGGGATGTGTCCATCACAGCTGATGGGATTCAGTGCCATGTGGGGAAGGTGAGCCCACAGCAACAGGTGTGAGTGCCTGTTTCACCTGCATGGTGGCACCTTTCCCAAGCATCTGTGCTTGCCACGATGGGGCTGGACCCTGCACGGGCTGCACTTGCTGCTGTGTGGCCATGGACTTCTGCCCCTGTATTGCCAACAAGAATCTTTCCAACACAGGAGTTTCTCTTCTCACCCTTTGGCTGCAGTAGGAAAGATTGATGACTGGTGTACTCCAGCCTGCATTTACCAACCTGCCTTCACAAAAGAATGAAAACAAACCCCATCTATCCATTGCTTGGCCACCCGAAGGCACAGGAGAACCTCCCAAACAAGCACTTCCACCAATTCTTAGAGTGAAGACACTGGCGGCAGACCTTGATCTCCGGCCCTCGTGGTGAACCTGCTGAGCTGCAGCCCTTGGTCTGCTAATCTCAGCTCACTAAATCCAGGAAGATGTTCCCAATCAGGAGCATGGGTCAGGCTGGGTTTGTTTGCAGAGCTTCATCCTTGGGAACGTCTGGTACCCTTGGCTCTCCTGAGCTCCAGTAGGCTTTGGGAGAGCAAGAACTGCAGGTAGTCACACCCTGATGAACTGTCACGGGGTGCCACAGGGTTGGGGTGATGATGGGGTGACAGCTGCTGGTGCTGGGATCTCAGGGTGCTGCTGGCTGGGTGCTGTGCTGACAGTTTGGCTCTTCCAGGCTTATCCATATCCCACGACCGGGAACCACTGGGGAGGAGTGGGGTCTGTGCTGTCAGCTCACCGCCGGGGCTGTGGGATGTGGTGAAGCCATGCAGCTCTCCAGCTCCCTTCTAATTCCTTTCCCAGCTGCTTTGCCTCATCGCCATGACCAGGCTGTAACCGGAGCAGGTCAGTGTTTTGCTGATGGAATGTTTTTCCATCGGGAAATACCAATTTCTGTGGGAACATCTCAGTTTTGACCAAAGTTTGTTGTTGTT
>VYXB01002420.1:921659-937680 GCA_013397135.1 Pachyramphus minor
CACCAGGAGGAGGAGGAGGAAGACGAGGAGGAGGAGGAGGAGGAAGGGCCAGCAGCCGGCTCCGAGCTCTCCGAGCTCTCCGACGCCGAGCCCCTCTCGGAGCCCGAGGGGGCGGGCGGCGCGGCGCGAGCCCCCCCGGCGGCGGCGGGGGGCGAGCGGGGACCCCCTTGCTGCTCCTCGGACAGCGAGATCAACATCACCAGCGAGGAGGAGGAGGACGAGGAAGGCAGCGAGCGGCCCGCTTGGGCACCGGGCACCGCCTGCTACATCTGCGGCAGCCCCTTGGCACCCAGCGCCCAGCACCGCGTCCACGTGCAGAAGCAGGAGAAGACCTCACCCGGACCCTTCTTCCCCTTTCTCTGGCTGCACAACCCCCCACCGGGTGCCCAGCCCCTCTCTCCCACCGGCAGCACCCTGGTGTGTCCCTGCTGCTTTGCCTCCCTCATGCAGCAGTGGCAAAGCTTCGAGCTGGCCAATGTGCCCGTGCTGCAGCGGCTCTACGTGGTACCCCTCAGCGCCGGGGCCATGCCCGCCAAGGGCCAGCGAGGGATGAAGGAGGACGGGACGGGCATCCCGCCGGTGCCTGAGGCTTGCTACCTCTGCGGGGAGGAGTGCGGCAAGGAGGCGAGGCCGGTGGCGGCCAGAATCACCAATGGCAATGCCAAGAGCACCATGCATTTCCCCTTCCTCAGCCTCCTGCCCTGCCCGCCCGGTGCCAAGGGGCTGAACAAGCACTGGGAGGTCAGCAGCTGCCGCAAGTGTTTCGGGGTGCTGCAGGACCTGTGGGCCATGTACAGGGCCTGTCACAATGAGGAGCTCATCTCCTCGGTGCAGAGCTTCCTGGGGAGGTACCACCAGGTCTTCTCCGCTGGCGACCTGGCCAGCCACCCCGCTGTCATCAAGCCTGGTCCCACCTCCATCTGCTACATCTGCGGGGCTGAGTTGGGAGCTGGCAAAGAGTTCCAGCTCAACGTCAACCCTCCGGGACGATTTGGGGAGAAGGAGCCCTTTTTCCCCTTCTTGACGGTCTACCCGCCCGCCCCACGGGCCAGACCGGCCGACTCGACCGGGCTGGTGGCCACCTGCGTCCTGTGCTACCACGACCTGCTGGGACAGTGGCTGCAGCACGAAGGCAGGAACTCCCACCACCCCAGCAGCGCCTGGTCCCGGCAGTACAAAGTGGAGACCTTCGTCTGCTTCTTCTGCCGGCAGGAGAAGAAGAGATGCCTTGGATTAAAAGCGGTTCAAGTGGCCAGACTTCCTGTCTTCCTCTACACCCTCCGCGTGGCCAACAGCCTGCTGGTGGATGACGGGAAGCAGCTGACCATCGGCGCTTGTGCCGAGTGCGGTGCTGTGGTCCTGGCTGGCAGGAGCATGACCCCGCCAGAGCTGCTGGCAGTGGCACCCCCAGCTCTCCTCCCCAAGGTAAGGCGGTTGGCCCAGACCCCATCCCTCTTTTCCCAGCACTTCCCACCTCTGGAACCAAGGAGGAGTTGGAGCGGTGACATAGATGGATGCTCTTCTTTTGGGTCTGGTCCCTGAGGGTGAACACTAATGGATGGGGAGCTTTTGGCAATGAACTTTTGGAGCTGTCAAGCTGTGAAGGAACAGGTAAAAATCCTTCCAGGAGGTAGGAAGAGCCAAGACCTGTCCTGTTCAAGAAGTGTGTATATGTGTTATTGGCACCCACTCACTTTCAGCCCTGCATGAGGGAAGTGGGAGCAGAAAAGAGGAAATTCCAATCCTATCCTGCTTGCCATCAAGAGTGCTCAGAGGTGCAGGAGGGCTGCCTGACCTGCCCTCTGCAGAACCATCCTTGGGAAGCTTGAAAGAGCTCATGGCCTCTGTAGGAAACTTCCCAAGTTATCTCCAGTTTTACAAGGTGCCTTCATCCAAGGGTTTCCCTCAGAGAAACCCCAGCCATTCCCACAGCTGGGGAGCTGATGTGTGGGCTTGGGGCTGAGTGCCCCAAGATGTGCTACTCTGGTTATCCTGCAGCGAGGAACCTCCAGGCAGTGTCTCCTTGTGACCCCTTAAATCCTTGCAGCCCTCAAGGGTGTGATCACCCAGGTGCTGCCAGTTTCCCCAGTTCTTCTCCTTTGTACCTCCCATTGGGGTTACACAGGCTGCTTTGGGGGCATTACCTAGAAAGGACTTGGCAGAGCAAAAGTTTATTACTCCCAAGTTTGTCTTTCCCATGGGATGGGGAAATTACAGCTTTTACCGCTGAATTTCCAGCTTGCAGGAGCTCTCCAGAGCTGCTGCTCTGTATCTGCAAACCAGGCCCTAGGCTGGGCTCCCTAAAATGCCAGCATCCTAAATCCCTGAGGTCATTTTCAAAGCCTCCCTGCTCCATCCGTAGCCAGAACCCTGCGGCTCTCCGAGGCGCTGGCATTTTCTTTAGAAATGTAAACCAGCCCTTCTGAGACAGCGCTGCTTTTCTCTCGGGTCGCTTTCCCTTGGCTGCTTACAAATATAATTTTCCATTCAGCTGTGCTGGCTCCCGAGCTTGGGGGACACTGCTTGGAAAGCCACCAGGCAGGAGCTGCACGCACCTGGAGAGTGCCAGGATGGCACAGGAGGTTGGGTTGGCACCGATGACGGGAATCCTCTGGAAGCTCTTGCTTTTGGGTGGTTTCCCCCAGGCTCCATCGGCCGGAGCCTGATGGTCCCTACATAATTTCTGGACATTTGTGGATGCAGATGGTTTATTTTCGCAGTTGCTGGGTGGGTTGCAATGCCCGTGTAGTCATGATGCCCGTGTGCCTGTCTGTCACTCCCCTGGTCTGGTGCTGGAGGCCTCGGCCAGTGGAGGTGGCTGGTGGCTGTGGAGGGTCTCGGGAGTCAGGTGAGCATCCCATGGTGCTGTCCTGGGAGTGATGCTGGGGTGCTGCCTCAGCAGAGCCAGTGTGGGTGCCTCCCTGTGAGGGAGGCATCATCCACATGTCCCCAGCTGGTGTTCCATGCCTCTGCCCCATAATGTCCCCAGGCCACTCACGAGGACGTTATGGACAGCAGTTCTCTCCCAGCGTGGATACTGGTGATGGGTGCTCTGGGTGCTTCCCATGGGGTTCCTTAGTGGCCTGCCCAGAACCCAGCATTTCTCAGACATGCTAGTTCCTTGTCCCTGCTGGCCCCAATCCCAAACTCCCACGAGGACACAGAGTGTGTCCCGGGGAAGGGACACTATTCAGTTCCTCTCTCTTGTTCTTGGTTTTGCTAATGAGCAAATTAAGGGGCTGCTGCAAGGGGCAGAGTGGCAGGAGGCACAGCAGAGCTGCCTGGGGATGACACAGCCGGGCTCTGACGTGTCCTGGTGGGGACTCTGGCTGGCCAGAAGGCTCTGTCGCCTTTTCCCTCCCTGCCTCCACATGCTTCCCAACAGACTGAGACCTCACAGATGTCAATGTTATTTAAAACATGGCTTAATGCTTGGGTAGGGCACTTGGCTAATTTAGCTGTACCCTTGTTCAGCCACACTTGCTGCTGAAAGTCACCCCAGACGAGCCTTTCACTCTTGTGTGACGCCCAAGTCCCCATTCCAATGGGACCAGGCAGGAGGGAATGAGCCTGAGTAGTTAAAACCATCTCCCCATTCCTCCTTGCAGCTCTGCAGTTTAATTTTTTGACTGCATGTGCTTTTTCACACAGCTCTGCACGCAGAGCTGTGGTTTGCTGCTGTCCTGCCGGCATTTGGTTGACAGAGATGGCTCAAAGTTTGAGGTAAATAAACTTCTGAGGTAAACTCCAAAAGCTACCAGACATCTCCACATCCTTCTCTTAGCAGAGCAGCAAGAGCAGGATGGGGTTTAGGTCATCTCTGTAACAGCGTGCAGGTGATGATGATGATGGACCTCCACATCTGAGGCTTGTCAGGAGGGTGGGAGACACTGATATTTTGGGTGGGTGGTGTCTCTGCTCTGGTTTGGTGGTGGGGAGCAGTGGGACAGGTGATGCTGTGCGAAGGTGTGATGGTGCCTGCGGTTCTACCTGCAGCAGGAGTGTCTCCTAGAGGTGAGCCCTGCCTGCAGAGGGGCTGCTGCAGAACCCTGCTGTTGTTGGCATGTGTGGGGTGGGTTTGGGTTCTCTTCACAAGAAAAAATGACAATGCTGAGTGTGGAAAGGATACTTGGGATGTGTATCCCTTGGCTTGTTACCCTTGGTCCCCTCTGAGGTGTCCAGATGTGTGCTGTGAGAATGCATCTTCTTTCCAGCTATGCCCCTTGCAAGAGGACACTGTGTAGGTCTGGATGGCTGTGCCTGCTGAAGCCACCTCTGAAGCCTCCACCCTCCCTGCCCTCTCTGGAGGGACAAAGTGCTGCATTCCCAGCTCAAGGGCTGCTTCTGCTCTACCAGTCTGGCATTTTTGGTGTCCTGTGTTCCCCAGGAAAAGCTTCCCCTGCCTTTCCAGCTCTTCCCATCTTCGCAAGCCACTGCTCTCCCTGCAGTTACTTACCTGTAAAAGTGGGTCCCCTTGGTTTGGTGTTTTGTTCCCCCTGAATACAACTTTCTGCAAATACTTTCACGTTTCTGGAAAGCTCTCAAATCCCACCATAATTAGAGCAAAGCTACTCAGGACACCCAAGTGATCAGGCCAAGCCAATATGGGTTCATGAACAGCACATCCTGCTTGACCAGCTTGGTCTCCCATGACAAGGTGACACATGTAGTGGATGAAAGGAAGGCTGTGGATGCTTTTTGTATGGACTTTAGCAAAGACTTTGGCAGCATTTTCCAGAGCATTCTTCTGGAGAAACTGGCTGCTTGTGGCTTGGATGGGCTTGTGTTCACTGGGTAAAAATCTGTCTGGGCCCAGTGAGCGGTGGTGAATGGAGACATATCCAGTTGGTATCCGGTCACCAGTGGTGTCCCCAGGGCTCGGGAATGGGGCAACAGAGCTAGGAAAGGGTCTGGGGCACAAGTCTGACAAGGAGCTGCTGAGGGAGCTGGGGGGGGCTTAGCATGGAGAAAAGGAGGCTCAGGGGGACTTTATTGCTCTCTGCAACTCCCTGACAGCAGGATGGAGCCAGGTGGGTGTCTGGCTGTGCTCCCAGGGAACAAGTGACCTGACAAAGGGAAACAGCCTCGAGTTGTGCAGGGGCAAATTAAGATTGGGTTTTAGGGGAAATTCCTTCACCAAAAGGGTTGTCCAGCCTTGGTTGTCCAGTGGAGTCACTGTCCCTGGAGGGATTTAAAAGCTGTGTAGATGTGGCACTTAGGGACAGGGGTTAGTGGTGGCCTTGGCAGTGCTGGAGGAATGGTTGGGCTTGATCATGGAGGGCTTTTCCAATGTAAATAAGTCTGTTATTCTATATTCAAGACTGCTTTGGTGCTTCATGGTGTCATACAGGTACTGCCATCCTGTTCTTTGAGAGCACCTGGAGGTCGCTACCTCTCCCCAGCCTGGTCCTCAGGCTGGTTTCTGAGCATCACCTCGTGTTTTCCATGTCCCATTCTCACTTTGCAGGGGACACCTTGGTCTGGTTGTGTGGTGCTGTGCCTGACAGGGCACAGTCAGATCCTGGGGCCGAGTTCACTGTATTTACTAATCAGCAGTGGTGCTGTTGGCTCAGCCAGGCATTTTGCCCCTCTTGCAGGTTCTGAGCTCCAAAGGTCACACTGCATTTCCAAATCATTACTTTGAGCTGACAGCTGCTGGTGGGCATTTTCCTTTTGGCTTTTGAAAAAGGTTTTGGGCAAACATCAAAGAGTTCTTGTGTTCTCAACTAAACCTTGTCCTACTGATGCTGAGCAGCAGCCGAAGCTCCTGGATGCCAGAAAAGTAAACCCAGGAGGTGGAGGGTGATGCCTCACCCTCCTCCTTCATTCCACTGGGCCAAATTCCCAGGTATTTGGGTATACCTCAGTGTGAAAAATAAGACCTGTGAAGGAAGGGTCCCAGGTCATGGCCAGGCAGGCACCACCTCTGCTTTCTTTGCATGTTTTATGAATTTTGAAGGAAACCAAAATCATTCTGGCTACTGGCAGTGTTTTGGGTGGTTGCGCTTTTTCGGCTAAGCTGGTGGCACTTCTGTGTGTCCCCACCCCAGGCTTCGTGTGTGGGCTCCAAAGGGGTGGCACAGGCTTCCTTAAATGTAAAGAAGAAGCAGAGTTGGTCTCACTGATCTCTGTCCTTTGGCTTCCAGCTCGGGTTGGTTTTGGTGGTTATACCTGTGTTTGCGCCAATTTTTGCCATCACTAATTGCAGCAGATACAGAGCAAAATCAGGCCAAGGTGTTTTAAGCCAACTTTACTGGGATTAACCTGTTTTGTTTGCAGCATGTGTCCGTGTAAAGATGTTTTGAGTGAGGTCCACGTTGCCTTTCAGCAAAGCAGCTTCCTCTGCAGTGCTGCTCTGGCCAACACCGACCCGGTCTGGCATTTTGGGATGAGATCTCAATCCCGGCACGGAGGTGGCAATATAATCATGATATGACTTCATGTCTCGGGGCACGGCCTCCTGCGGGATCGTGTTCCCAGATGGCAAACAAAGAAACAACACGGGGAAAATGTGCCGCGTGCTTTTTCCTGCCGATGAGGTCAGGGCTGGTTTGGTATGTACCCAGCCGGGTGGGGAACTCGCACCCGCCTGTCCCTCCTCATCCTCGCCCACCACTTAGCTTGTTTCAGAGTCACCCCAAGGGGTGGTGGCTTTTCCCCCTGGGATTTCCAGCTGGGGGTGTGCGTCCCTCAGCCACAGCAGGGAGAACAGCACAGGGGTCTTTGCTTTGGCCGGGCTGACCTTGCTGTACCAGCTGTCCAAAATACCAGGGCTCCCGCGCCGCTGCCAGCGCCGTGTCCTCCAGACCTTGTGCTGACTCCACAGCTCACCAGCTGGCTGCTATATATTTATTTTTCACCCTCCCCTCCCTGCTCCTTGCCTTCTCCCTGCCTTTCCCAAAACCAGCAGCACAGGTCTGGCAGCTCAAGCTCTGCCTCGCTTCTGCAGGCACCTGCCGAAAATACTGGCCTGAAACTGTGCTGCATCTCCTGAAATATCCCCTGTGGCCCCCCCCCGGGAGAGGGCCCAGCTCCACTCTCATCCCATGCAGTGAAAATGCTTTTGAAACTGCTGAAGCATCTGCAGCAGCCTCTGGAGTCAAGGCCAAGTCAGGAGATGGGGTAGAGGGCCGGCCGGCTCTGGCTGTTGCGGCCGGACAGATGTTTTGTCCAGACACTTGGCCTTTCTCAGCCATCCGGGAAGCACGGTCGCAGAGGGCAGCCCGGGATGCTCTTTGGCTGCTTCCCAGCGAGAAGGGACTTCCCTGCATAGCAGTGTGGGTGCCTGGTTTTCCAACTACAGCAGTGATGGCAGGAGCTGACTTTTTGCTGTCCTGTGCCCCCCAACATGCCAGCCACGTCCTGTGCTGACACCCCCTCTCATTGTCCTCAGGGGCTGAGCCAGTGCCAGGGAGCCATCTCCATCTCCTGAGCAGGTTTGGGGACCCTTGATGTTTTGGGAACCTCCTGGACATGGGGCCCAGCTGTTTTGCCAGGAGCCTGTTTGCACCTTGCTGGCTGTGGTGGGTGCCCCGCTGTACCTGCAGTCTGTTCCTGTGCTGATTTTTGGGGTGGGGAGTGCTCTGTTTGCTCCCTGCCAGCGCCTTTGATATGTGCTGCTTGGAGCAGGGTGCTCCCTGAGCATCCCTGGCTTCCCAGGGTGCACCATCGGCTGGACAGCTCCCACTGGTCCTGTGCTGCTGGGCAGCATCTGGCCAGATGTTGCCCTTCCTCCCTGCAGCAAAAGGCCTGTGCCACATGCTGGCACACTGGGCTTGAAGAGTTGGCTTGGAAATGTCCTCCTGCTGTGTTGAGGGGATGCTGCCCTCCTTGGGGAAAATCCAGGAAGGTGATGGGACAGGAGCACGCATGGGAGCTGCAGAAGGAGCCCCTGGAACCTGGTGGCAGGCTCCCAGCCACTCCAGGCTCTTTTCCACTGTGAGCAGCTGGAGATGGGAGACCTTCCAGCGGCGTGATCCTCCCGGGCCCCATCCCAGGGCTGTGACAGCCCCGGGTCCCCCACGGCCAAGGCGGGTGGCAGCGGTGCCTCGAGCGTGCCTTGGCTCCTTGCAGAGCCGGTGCCGCGGAGCAGCGCGTGCCAGCCGGGCTTTCCGGGATGCGGCCCTGCTCCTTTGCCAAAGGCATCACTCCCGGCCATCGGAGCCCGTTTCCCCTCTCCAAGCCATGTGGAGGGTGCTGGAGCCCCGGTGCCAGCCCGGGCTGCTGTGGGCAGATCGTGGTTTGCTCCCACTGCCGGGCGAGCAGCTGCTCTGGCGCGGTGCTGGCGGCTGTGCCGGCCTCTCCCCGCTCCCCAGCTACCCCGGCATATGTGAGCTGAGTCGTGCCATGGATGGATAAACAGCCTTGTGCAGCTGGCCTGGCTGCTGTGTGGCTTGTTTTCCCCCCTGGATCTTCAGTAGCAGAGCAGGGATGAAGGGGATGGCTCTGGGAGGGAGTTTTAGCTGGGCTAGGAGGAGTTACCTGGGTGTGCTTTGCAGCCTGGCATGAGTATGACGCTGCTTCTCCCTCTCTGTTTTCTGTATTTTCCTCTCCCCTTCCACATTAGTACAAGTGCTGCTGGGCTTTAGTAGCTCCCAGGAGACTGAAGTCATCTGTTTACCCATGGAGCTGGAGTGCTCAGAGCAGCAGCTGCCCTGGCTTTCCCTCTCCAACCTGCCGACCTGTGGTGAGGTGCTGGTGCCGCGTGTCGTGACCTGTGCCAGGGCAGGGCAAGCACCGTGGCTGCCTCAGGCTGCCTTACATCCCATCACATCCCATCACATCTCATCACATCCCGTTGTCACGTGCAAAATGGGGCTGGGATGTCTGTGCTGTCGTGCTGCAGGTGTAGCAGAACTTCCAAGGCGCTGTGTTTTGGTGGCTGTGTACAAGCACTGGTGCTGGATGGGCCATTCCCGGTGGTAGAGAGACCCTCTGCAGGATTTAACAAGGATTATTCAAGCCCTTGCACACAAACTCAGGAAATCACTGCCTGCCCTGGTGCTGCCTCTTCCTGCTGGCTTCCGGCAGAGCCAGCCATGGCATCGCCTGCCTCAGTACCCTGGGAGAGCTGGGTGTTGGCAGGGGTGAGCAGCTGGGTGTTGGGGCTGGCTTTGACCAGGAATGCACAGGGAGGCTTCTGGCACCCCCCTGTGAGGGGTGTGGAGAGAGCAGGAGGGCTCTCTGAAACTGGTTTGCTCTCCCAACTCCTCCTGGTGAATTTTTGACTTCTAGTTTAGAGCTGAAACAAAGTTGAGATCCAGCTGGGATGAGGAGGAGAGGGATGGGGGTGTCGCTGCAGCCAGGAGCATCCCCTGCTTTGCTGTGGGATGGGCAGCTGTCTGCTTTGGCTGGAGAGCAAGAGCTTGGACTGCTCCCAGGGCTTCCAGCCCCTCTGGGACCCCCTCAAGGCTGCGTCCTGCCATGCTGTCACCTGCTATGTCCCCAGCACCTGCTGCTTTTTGGGCTGGGCTTTAATGTCATGGGGGGATAGCCCTGGGCACAGCCCAGGCTGTGCCTCAACCCTATGCAGGGGGAGTTCTCCCAGTTGACCCTCCAAAATGGTTTTAATGTTTCCCCAGCTTTGCCCTCTTGGAAGCAGGCAGTGCATCATCTGGCAGCTCTGAGGGGCCACCAGCAGCCACCTCTGTCCCTGGGGAGCTGGACACTGCAGTTGCTGGCAGGTTCCTTGGAGCTGAGAACATTGTGGTGAGAGCCAAGGCATCAGGCTCTCACTCAGTGGTTTGTAGGCATGGTGGGACAGACAGACCTGAGAGGAAGAGATGGACACACAGACAGCTGAGCACCTGGGTGTGGGGCAAACAGCAAGTTGCCACTGTCATCTTCCATCTGCTTGCAGCATGTTTCTGGGAACGGGCTGACTTCAGTCAGCCGTGAAGCTTTTCACTGAGTGATGATCAAGTGCTGGTGATTCCAGTTATTACCCTGGCCAGGAATAAATGTATATATCTATATGTATGTCTCCCACCCTCCCTCCTTGTCCTCACTGCTAAAACAGCTGCATTTTCTTCTCCCTGTCGCTCCCCCCAGCTCCTCGGGGCAGCAGCCTGAGTTATCCCGCAGTGAAAACACAGCGAAGACAAGGCCCTTCAGTTTTCCCGGGAGGCACCGGTGCCAAGGTCAACCCGGTGTGGGGACAGGGCCAGGTTGTTGCTGAAGTCTCAGCTCTTGGGTGCGGGTGGGCACCCTGGGGGGCTCGGCATGTCCCGGCCATTCCCGGTGCAGGGGCTCCCTGGGAAGCAGGGCAAAGCCGGCTCTCCTGCCTGCAGACAGAGTCCAGATGCCCTGGCGGAGGCGTCTCTGGAGGGGGAGATGAATTCGCTCCTGCCGTCTTCTGTTTTCAGTCCAGAACATCTGCACAGTAACTGGGAAATCTGGGCTTTCTCCTGCTTCTCAGCCAGGTCCTGTCAGCCCTTTCCTCTTCCAAAAAGGGGTTTGGTGGTTTTTTTTATCCCTTCCTGCTGTTGCTTGTGCTGTGTAACCTGCTCCCTGCTGTGCATCCTGTCAGGACTGTGCTTGGATTTTACTCCAGGAGCAGCTTTTGGGGCAGCCCCCCCCCACACCATCTCAGCCACCCCCTGAGCAGCTGCTCGGGGATGTGGATCCCCAGGAGCAGTTTTTCCACTGGGGCTGTTCCCACGGCGGGTGCCTGGTGGCACAGGGATTCACTGGGATCACACATGTTGCTGTATCATTTATTCCAGGGTTTTTTTCCCTTGCTGATCATGATGATCTTGCATCCTGGAGCCCGAGTGCTGCGTGTGGTGTGCTGGGGGCTGTACAACCCTTCCACTGCCCGTGCTCCCTCCCAAAAGCTGGCACTGGGAAACCTTTGAAGCTGCACCAGGGTGGGGGCCACCCTGCTCCCAAACCCGCCCTGGCTCCCCGTTATTTCCAGCAGTGAGTGGCTTGGCCAGCCTGGCCCCGGGCTGGCTGGGACAGCTCTTGGTTTGGCAGCGTCCCGTGTGGGTGAGGTTTGTTCTGCAGCCCTGGCTCAGGCTCCTGGCAGAGCTGTGGTGGGTGCTGGGCGCCCTGGGCACCTCCTCTTCCTTGCTGCTGCTTCCACCATGCCATGGGGACCCTTGGCAAAGTGTCGCCCCAATATTTGTAGCCCTTGAGAAGGAATCCTCCCTCCCCTCCCTGTTCATGAACAGCCCGTGCTTTCACACTGATCTTCCCCACTGGGGCTGCTGGGGTCCAGCAAGCCTGAACCCTGCTCCATCCTTTATCCATCGCTGCTCCTTCTTCATTCGTGATGATTTCCTCCTTCTTCCTCCCTTTTCGCTCGTCTTTTAGTCTTTTTGCTGTGTTTCCCCACCCCTTGCTGCCCTAGTTCTGGCTGTGCTGGCCCCATGCCTGGTGTCCTCTGCTTGGAGCAGAAGGAAGGGCTCCGGGGGAAGGAGGGCAAAGTCTGGGTAATGCCATCAGAGGTTTGTCCCTGGCTTGGAGAAGGGACTGACCCACCAGAAGGTGTTTGGGGCCATGGATGTCATGGGTAGTATTCTCCCCATGGGTCCCCACGTATGGAGCCAGTGGCCTTGTGGCAGCCCAGGGCGAGCAGGGGTCTCACAGGATGCCAAGAGACAGTGGAGAAGGGAGATGCCACTCCTCTTTGGGGACCTTGGGTCAATATGCAAGTGGCTCTGCCTCCCCTTGTGTTCCCTGCTACCCTCAGGATTTTGGGGGGGCTCGAGGGCCAGCAGGCTGCCTGGGGGAAGTGTCTGGGCAGGGTGACTGTGAGCTGGACATTCCCAGCCACCTGGGGGTGATGCATGTCTGATGTCCTGGGGACAGCCACGCAGCACTGGCTTCACAGCTGCTATTTCTGTCCAGTCTGTGGTCTCTCCTCCACAGTCACCAGTGCTGGGGCCAGCAGCTGCTGCCTTTCCCTTCCCATTCCCTCAGACCCGTGGGATGGATGGAGACAGGATGAGGAATCCCCCCAGCGTGGGCAGCAGTGGAGCAGCTCAGTACCTCTTGGGATCTTCCCTCCAGCCCTGTTTTCCTCCCGTTTAAACCCAGGATACGTCTCTGTTTGGTGGGCGGCTGTAAAAATAGCACTTGGTTTGAGTTAGGAGGGTGGCGGGGAAGGGCTGGGAGGGGGCCGGGGTGCAGGGGGGAGGTCCGGTTTCTCCCTTTCCTGGAGGAATTAGGGAGGCCACATGCTGCCAGGAGTGTTTGGCTGGTAGAGGCAAGCGGAGGCTCCGAGGAGGCGAGCAGGCGTCCGCACAGATGGAAATTTGATCACCCACGGCTCAACAGATTGTTTGATTTATTTTAAAATCAAGCAGATGGCTGCAACAGGAGTTTGTTTAAGTTCAGCTCCGAGCTGGGCCAACGGCCAGGATACTCGGGGGTAGGCGTGCCAAAAAATGTTCAATGACTTTGGTCATCACCCACCTCTCCTCCTCCTCCTCCCCTTCCCTCGCTCCAGCGCACACACCCCGCTCCCCCTCTTATCGCATCCTCGCCTTCATCTCTTGGCTCTTGCATCTTGCTTTGTCTCTCCCCGGCGGGTGCAGCCTTGCCCTCCACTTTTCCTCCCCTTCCATGCGCTCCAGAGGGTTTAACTCTTCCCCATCCATCTCCTTGACCTGGTTCCCTGGCACTGTAGGGGTGCAGCGGGCAGTTCCTCCCAGTGGAGAGTGGGAGCGCTCCCATTCCCGGCTCCCTCCTCATGTGTGTCTTCTTTGGGAGCAGTTTGAGGTGTAGTGCTGGGGGGAATGGAGGGGTGCAGGTCCCAGCTGGGTGCCCAGAGGGATGCTCTGACTCATGCCCTGACCCCCATGGCTGTCTCTTCTTGGTGAGGATGGGGTGGATGGATCCTGGTGTCCCCCCACCCTGCCCTGAACTGGTGGTGGCCTGAATGGAGTTGGGGTCCCAGCAGTGTGCGATGCTGCTGGATGGGGGGATGTTGCTGCCTGGGATCCACATCTTGGGATGCAAGGGGTGACCTGTGGATGGAGAAGAGCCCTTGATATGCAGCACGTGGTGGCTCTGGATGTGAATCTGGCCTTGCTGCCATATGGCTGGCAGGGAAGGGGCAGGAGGAGCCAGTGGGAAGCAGCCTGGGATGTGCTAAGTTGCTGTAAAGGGAATGGAGCAGGCTGTGCTTGGGGCTTTAAATGGCTCTGTGCCATCAGGATGGCACTGGCCCGAGGGGTCTGACCTCCCCGGGGTGGCAGAGGGTCCCCAACACATGTATCCATGTCCCCTCACCTTGCCAAGGGGCATCTTGGATGTTCTCTATGACGCTGACAATGATCTCTCTGCTTCTCCTGGGGTGAGTGCGTGGGATGCTCCAGGATCACCGGGCATTCTTGGTGGCCTTGGGATGTCCCTCTGCCCCATTCCAGTTCAATGCACTTCACAGCACCACAGCAGGTTTGGTGCACCCTCTCCCTGCGGGTTTTCCTGCCAGGCAATTGCCCATTATCCCATTTTTAGGAGTGGGACAGCTGGGCAGTGGGATAAGGCTTCTCCCCAGCACCCATCCCCTCTCCAAGGCGGGGCTGGGGGCTGTAGGTCCTGCTGGGAAAAGTATCCGGGGCTGGAAGGGGTTAAGACAGGCAAAGGAAAACAAGAGTGCTGCAGGGCCTGGGTGGCTGACAAGCCAAACAACTGTTTTTGACTCACTGTTGCTGCCTTGCCAAGTGCAATTGCTTCCACATTCCCATCCCCTGGCTGGAGGGGCGAGGGGAGATGTTGGCTTTTTGCGGTCAGGAGGGGAAGGGGAATGCCGGGGGGAGCAGCAGCGGGAAGGGCTGGCTCTGCACTGCTTTTTCTCAGCTCTTCTCTCTTCTATTCTCCTCCCTGGTGAGGGGCAGGAAGGGGCAGGGGTGATGCTGGCAGGGATGGTGCTGGCAGGGGTGTGAGGCTGTCAGGGTCACTTGGGCCAGCTCCTGGTGGAGCATCCTTTCTGCCAGTCCTGAAGGTGGGAGAGGGAATGGGGGGCTGAATTGCACCCCAGATTGTCTGCCCTGCCTTCTCTTGCTGTTTGGCTGCAGGGAAGACCCTGAAAGGCAGCTCCTTCCCTGCCAAGGGTTGCTGGTGGGAGTTGGGGAACAGCATCCAATTCCCCCCCTTTCCAACTCCTTCCTCTGCTCTCTATCCCCCCAAGGAGCTCTGTATTCTAAATGTCACTACTCCAGCCCTCCATAGGGACGGAGAGTGACCCCACTGCAACCCTGCTCAGAGATGTGGGGTCTCATGTGGGGCTTGGGCCCCCCACCATGCCTGGCTGGGGGCAGTGAGCCAAGTGTGCTGGGGGGCAAATCTGTCAGCAGGGTTGGGGGGATCCTCCCCCCCCCAGTTAAAATCCCCAGGCCTCTGAGTGCTGGTGCCATTGTGTTGCAGACAGCAAAAAATAAGCCCTTGGAGAGGAGGCAGGGAAGTTACAGCGAAGATTTGAGCTACTCAGGGTCGCTGCTTTGTGGAGTTAATTATCTTCTGAGTCTGGGTTTTTGGTGTTTTTTTGGTTGGGTTTTTTTTTTTTTTGCTTCTTGGGATTATTTCTTGGCAAATGAGGCGTCATTCTAAAGTACTGAGCTCTGCTCCCTCGGAACTCCTGGCTGCTAAGTGGTATGTAGGGGATCCTGGTCTTAAAAAAATAACACACCGAAAACCACCCTCAAGAAAAGCCCTGCTGCCTCTGCAGTGCAAATATGGGGTCTGGGGCAGCTCAGGAAAATTTTGTGTGTGTTCTTGGAGCTGTTTCCTTGGGAGACCCAGAGCAGAAACCCCCTGTGGGGGTTTCCAGCATGGTGCATCCCTCCCAGGCAGTGCTGGGATGGGCAGGGGAGGATGTGGAGATCTCCTGTGAGCATCATCCTGGAGGGGTGCTTGGCCCCTGCAGGACTGTGGGCTGCTTGGACCTCCCCTAAAAGTCCATCCTGGATTGGGGTGCCTGGTGGGAACCCCCAGCCTTTGGGAAGCTGTGAGGTTGTGTTGCAAGGCAGCTCTCGGGTGAGCAGGGGATTTACGGGGCATCTCATCTGGCAGCTGTTTCCCCTCTTGGGATGCTGCAGGGTTGGAACATTGCTCCGGCATCACATTCCCCTCACCATCCGGCTCCTGGGGCTCTGCAGCCGCCTCTCCCCGCTTTGCAGAGGTCACTTCCCCCTTCCTGACTGTGGAAAGGGTCCATGTGTGCTGAGGGAACTGGGATTGTGGTGCAGGGGAGTTGGCCTGGATGCTGTCAGCTGAATGGGATGCACACCTGGAGCTGCTCCTGGGGGATGTGACACTTCAGAGCAACTCCTCTCTCTCCTGCTGCTGGTACCTGTTTAATCTCAACCTTGTGTACTGAGTCCCAGGGGAAGGATGCAGCAGCAGAGCAGGAGCTGGCAGTGATGGAGGTTGGGATGGAAATCCCTTCCCCTGTTAATGCGGCAGGAAGGACCCACAGAGCTTTGCCCAAAATATCCCATGTCCACCAGGGATGCAGGAGAGTCAGCTCATGCTCCGGTCCGGCAGCTGTGATATTACACCATTGGGATAGCCACATTATCCATCATCCTGTCTCCAGGACAGCCGCCTGTCTAACCTCTGCCTGTATCCCACAAGCATCCATGCTGCCCTGCAGGACCCATAACCCTTCCATGTTGTTTTCCATCACCCTGGCATCACGTCACCCGAGGCAAATCCCCCAAACTCTTTGCATGGGAAGCTGAAGGGCCCTCCTGGTGCTGCCCGACCACAAGTGGCAGGGGACGCCCGTGTCCCTGTTGTCGGACACCTTGTCAGCTCCTAATCCGGACATGAGAAGGCAATTAGGGGCCAGGATCCCCTTCCCGAGGCGGCAGATGGGGCGCGGTGCCGCCGTGAGGCTGGGGCACAGAGCGGAGGGGCCGGCTCTGCCTCCTAATGTGTCTGCAAATCCTCCCCAGCTGAGGGGATTAAAGCCGGCATCTGGCTCGCTTTATAATATTAAAACAAAGGGAGTTGTAGGCGCCATGATCGGGGGCAGGCGAGGGAGGGAGCGGGGATGGGAGTGGGCGGG